>CAMRHE010000833.1:0-415647 GCA_947044405.1 Leptodactylus fallax
TGGTCTAAAGAGGAATTCTGATATCCGGAGTCTCATTACTTTCTGTGCCTTGAATTTTGTGTTTTTCTTCTCCTTCGGCCGCAGTGACCATGACTGGGCTCTCCACTTCACATCGTATCTTCTCATGCACTAATCCTTTATTGCTCCTAAACTCTTTAGGTATTACCTTAGGTATTGCTGGTTCTTCTTTCAGCTGAGGTGACCAGGACCGGACTCTTCACTTCATCTTGTATCTCCTCATGCACTAATCCTTTATTTCTCCTGAGTTTCTTTAGGTATTACCTTAGATATTGCTGGTTCTTCTCTTACCACTTTCTTCTCCTCCACTCTTTTCTCTCCTCTTTTTATTCTTATTTTCCCTTTTTTTTTTTTTTTGTCCTTTTTTCCTTTTTTTAATTTTATGACATTATGACATGCATAATAAAGACTCAACATTATGACATGTTGAGACTTTATTATGCATGTAATTTCTCTCTCATTGAACTTGGATTGTATATCAAAATAATAAAACAAAAAAAAACTTTGGATTTCATCGTTACCTTGTTGAGTGCCAAGTTATTTGTACAGTTGTTCTCATGAAGGGATCATTTTTTTAATGCGTGTTTTTTTTGTTTTGGAAAGCCACAATACAGTGGACCAGGCCGTGGGATATAGCGTGGTGGACCAGGCAGCAGGACTTAGCATGGTGGACCAGGCGGTGGGACGTAACGTGGTAGACCAGGTAATGTGATGGACCAAGTGGCGGGACGTAATGTGGTAGACCACGTGGCGGGACATAACGTGGTGGACCAGGCGGCGGGACATAATGTGGTGGACCAGGCGGCAGGATATAACGTGGTGGAGCAGGTAACGTGATGGACCAGGTGGCGGGATGTAATGTGATGGAACAGGCGGCGGTATATAACGTGGTGGTCTAGGTAACGTGATGGACCAGGCAGTGGGATATAACGTGGTGGACCAGGTAACGTGATGGACCAGGCGGCAGGACGTAGCATGATGGACCAGGTGGTGGGACGTAACGTGATGACCAGGTGGCAGGATATAACGTGGTGGACCAGGCGGTGGGACGTAACAAGCAGCTGGACATAACGTGGTGTACCGGGCAGTGGGACGTAACGTAGTGGACCAGGTGGCAGGACATGTCTGGTGAGTGGTGGTCACTATTTTGGAGCAGCATCAGTACAGTAAATGGAAGATGATTAAACAGAATCCTGTCCATTTCAGAAGATATTTTATTCTATGACTGAGAACAACACTCAGGAGGCAGTTAAGAACCTGGATGATCCTGCCGGTTATCTCTGTATGGGAGAAAATGCCACTGCAACATTGTGCTGGTGGAGTGACCATTGACTGAATTAAAAAAAAAAAAATTGGGGAGTACTATTGCCACAGCTCAGATGGAGGGAACCAAAGGACAGGAGTAATAGTGGCAGTTGCTGAGCCACCAGATAGGCCAAGTGCTCTCAACCACTCTCCCCAGCTTAGCTCCTAGGCTGGACACCGACAAGGGGGGCCTGCTGTGCTACCTGATGGTGGTGGTAGCAATTCCCCTGGGGCGCTTCCAGTTGGAGAGGGGTCCTCTCTACCCTGAGCCATTGTGATGGTGTTCGGAAGGGTCCTGATGGTAAAGCAGGAACGACTCAGGAAACAGCAGTGTGAAAGATCCTCAGTGTGCCAACACCGCGTTGGCCCACACCTAAGTCTTCTTTCATAAAAACCACACTCACCGCCAGTGAGTGCTGGGTTCACAAGATAAATACAAGACAAGCTTTCTAAATTTTATATATTTATTAACCCCTAAATGGGTCGGTATTAACATCTAACACATGCAGTTCAGAACAGATATGTAGATATATGCAAGCATTAACAGTTACTAGTTACAAAATACAGTGCAATAAAATAAAAGGGAATAAAGGTGAAATAATTACTTTACCACACATCTACTTGATGTGGCTCTATAGTCCAACACTCACTCACAGCATGTGGAGATCACCAGTGGAGGCTTCTAGCATGTGGCATCAACACAGTATTCCAGCCTGCATGCTCCTCACAGTATGTCCCAATAGTCTCTCAGTCTCTTGTAGTCTCATCATAGTAAGCAGCAGCATTCCAGCCTGCATGCTCATCACAGCAGACTCTCCTCATAGTAGCATCTCCGTGATAGTCTCTGCACAGTATTCTCCTCTCAGGGGTAGTCTGACTCACTGACCTCTTACCTCATCTTTTATACCCTTGAGTACACCACCCAGAATGAGGTCACCGGCGACAGCAAGTCTGATTGATTAATGCACTCAAGTCCAAATCCTTTGTAAGGAGCTGAGGCCAAGTGAAATGATACAATGTTATCACAAATGTCTGATCTAACAGCCCAGGCTGAACCATGCATGTTTATTTGATCACTCAGGGCTGTGTAGGAATACAATGGAGCTATTCTGGGATGGATACAAAGCCCCATTGTTACAAGGTTGCCCTACTGACCACTTACACCTATGATTAGAGCTGCGCACATTATGAGTAAATGTAACTAAGAGAGAGATACGCTACCCAGAGATCAAAATACAGCTTTGAGTTATAGCCATATTTAAGCGGAATCACCACAAGCAGTACAGATGAAACAGGTTTAACTTTACTCAGAAAACTGTAAACCTTGCAGTTACCAAATGATGGTGGTAGTCTCCCACTGTAAAGTTCTCCCAGCCTTGGTCTCGAGGGGATGCCCAGGGACGATGAGGCTTATGTGCCGTACTCCACTCCAACAAGTCTATCATTACAACTCAGCCACCTCCAGCAGAAGATACTGGGAGCTGCATTTCTAGGCATTCCTTGCAGGGGTCTGGTTACCTTTAGAGGTAAGGTCCCGGACAACACCTCCTGGCAGAGGACTCCTTCTCTGTCCTGGCACAGTGTCCTAGTGATGTACTGCAGAATTCCCTGTTTCAGGGCTATCTCTATGTCAGCCTTGGGCAGAATCTTCTCCTTCATGGGTTGTGTGGAGAACCAACTCACTTTGTCCATTGCTACACCGGAACTGGAACTGAGACCCCAATAGTTCTCTGGAGGCTCAAGTGTCTCAGAACCTGCCCAGTGGCCTGTGATAGGCCAGGGCCGTACCAAGTGTGGAGGACCAAACAGTTTGGAACAAACAAGGAATATATACAGTAGGGGGGAGCTGCAAACAATGACACATAACATAGAACATGTAGACAGGACACACCCAGAAGCGCAAACACAATAGAAGCAGGAGCAGTCTGGGATGCTGCATTATAAATGTGTCTGGCTTGCCTACCAGCTGAAAAAGCTGATCGTTGTCCTGGTAGTGTGCTGCCTGCAGAAATCCTTCACCATATACTGCTGCTCACACTGACACTTGTATCTTGTATCCAGGCTACATGTCATCTATAGCCATGAAATAAGGTAGGGGGAATGGAACCAATGGCTTTTCCTGGTGAAGTTGGGGGTGGGAAATGGTCCAGTGTGTAGGAACTGGAGGAGGTGGATGGGTCCCACCTGGTGTTCAAACTGTGCCTGCCCTGTATCTGTGAGGTGAGGTCAGTACTAGAAAGTACAGGGCCTTGCTGTGTTTCTACACTGTGATGCTCAAAACATTTACCCAGTGGTCCATGGCAGCCAATGAAATATCCCCTATGTGCCCATAACTGGTGCTCCATGTAGTGAGGGTGGTCTGAACCATTTCCCACATGGACAAACTTTTATTGAGAAATAATGGAGAGAGTAAAATCCACAGAGTTTCATCATCAGATGGCAATGCACAAAATGCATGGCAGCGACTTCACCGCCAGTATCTTGGCCAGGTGGGAATTAAACTTGCAGACCAGCCAGATAACTGCAGAAGACGAAGACATAATGGTTATGTGACTATGACCATGTGCTAGGTGTGGAATGGATGTGACCTGCCTACACAGACGATCATGGGGAGAACTAATGGAACGGTCTCGCTCACTTGGTGCCACAGCTAATTCCATTTGGCCAAATATGCTGGTGGTGCTATTTCATGTGAGTACGAAGAGACCTAGTCCCTACATGTGAGTCTGCACACCCATGGATAATTATCTGCTTGCAGATCTTGGACCTTGCCATCGATTTGTCATTTTGTAATATGAAAAAAAAATTCCCATATAGGAGATGACCGCACATAGCTGCTGCCACTAAAGCAAGAAACATGTCTGCCAGTGCCACCTCCACCAGAACGTACAGTAGATCTACCCCAAGCAGGTCTTTTTTTGGGGCCGCACATTGGGTGGAATTCTTACTATTCCACCCTCTCCCTGTGATGTCACCCTGACGTGGTTGCCTGTTGTTATCTGTAATAGTTATCAGTGGATTACATATCCCCTTCCCCACGTTTTATAGGTATATAGTCCTAGCAGCCCTGACAGTATTATACACTATGTATTATAGATATATAGTCCTAGGAGCCCTGACAGTGTCATACAGTATGTTTTATAGATTGTCAATACGGGACCTTCAGGGGGCTGGTTACCAGGAGTGTGTGCAAGTTCACACTAGTGCTTTATTGGGAGGAGTTCAAAGAGTCCATAACATAAATGGCTTTAAGCGGCATAGGGCAACACAAAACGGCTTGTTTCAGCCAAGTGACAGAAAGTCCAGCAACACAAAATAGTCTTTAAGACAGAAACAGTCCAGCAGGCTCACCAAGTTAGCAGTTTGTCTCCACTTTCTAACCTCCACACACACAGTGTGTTTGTAGCTCATCATCATGATGAGTCATCATCATGAGAGGGGGAGAGAGACCCACCCTCCTACTTGGTCAGCGTTAAGGCTTCAACTTGGCTCTAACAAAACGCACGACTCGAGCTTTGAACCCGGGTCTTTAATCACACTAAAAACCCCGGATATAGATTCCAGTCCATTACCTAGTGGAGAGGAGCAACCTTAGTGGTAGGTATCTTCCCTCCACAATCATTCCCTCTACCTGCCTACAAGATATATTGTCCTAGGAGTCCTGACAGTGTCATACACTATGTTTTATACAACCCCAATTCCAATGAAGTTGGGATGTTGTGTAAAACAAAAACAGAATACGATGAATTGCAAATCCTTTTCAACCTATATTCAATTGAATACACTACAAAGACATGATATTTAATGTTCAAACGGATAAACTTTATTTGTTTTTTGCAAATAATCACTCATTTTGAATTTGATGCCTGCAACATGTTCCAAAAAAGCTGGGACAGGGGCATGTTTACCACTGTGTTACAACATCTTTCCTTTTAACAACACTCAATAAGCATTTGAGAACTGAGGACACTAGTTGTTGAAGCTTTGTAGGTGGAATTCTGTCCCATTCTTGCTTGGTGTACAACTTCAGTTGCTCAACAGTCCAGGGTCTCCATTGTCATATTTTGCTCTTCATAATGCGCCACACATTTTCAATGGGATACAGGTCTGGACTGCAGACAGGCACTGCCACTAGTAACCCCACTCTTTTACTATGAAGCCACACTGTTGTAATACGTACAGAATGTGGCTTGGCATTGTCTTGCTGAAATAAGCAGGGACGTCCCTGAAAAAGACGTCGCTTGGATAGCAGCATATGTTGCTCCAAAACCTGAATGTACCTTTCAGCATTAATGGTGCCTTCACCGATGTGCAAGTTACCCATGCCATGGGCACTAACACAACCCCATACCACCAGAGATGCTGACTTTTGAACTTGAAACAATGTGAAATGCGAACTCGTCAGACCACAGGACTCTTTTCTACTTTGCATCAGTCCATCTCAGATGAGCTCAGGCCCAGAGAAGCAGACAGCGTTTCTGGGTGTTGTTGATATATGGCTTTTGCTTTGCATGGAAGAGTTTTAACTTGCACTTGTAGCTGTAGTGACGAACTGTGTTCACTAACAATGGTTTTCTGAAGTGTTCCTGAGCCCATGTGGCAATATCCATTACAGAATGATGGCATTCAATGTTGGTTTGCGACTTTGCCGCTTACTTGCAGAGATTTGTCCAAATTCTCTGAATCTTTTGATAATATCCCTAAATTCCTTGCAACTGTACGTTGAGAAACGTTGTTCTTAAACTGTTGGACTATTTGCTCACGCAGCTGTTCACAAAGTGGTGACCCTTGCCCCATCCTTGCTTGTGAATGACTGAGCCTTTCGGGGATGCTTCCTTTATACCCAATCATGACACTCCCCTGTTTCCAATTAACCTGTTCACCTCTAGAATGTTCCAAAGAGGTGTTTTTTGAGCATCCCTCAAATTCTCAGTTTTTTTGTTGCCCCTGTCCCAGCTTTTTTGGGTCGTGTTGCAAGCATCAAATTCAAAATGAGTGAATATTTGCAAAAACACAATAAAGTTTATCCGTTTGAACATTAAATATCTTGTCTTTGTAGCGTGTTGAGTTGAATATAGATTGAAAAGGATTTGCAAATCATCGTATTCTGTTTTTATTTATGTTTTACACAACTTCCCAACTTCATTGGAATTGGGGTTGTAGATATACAATCCAAGGAGCCCTGACAGTGTCATACACTATGTTTTATAGATATAGTCCTAGTAGTTCTGACAGTGTCATAAATAATGTTTTAAGCCAATGTAATATCTGGTTGATGCCAAACTTATTCAATCCGAAACTAATTGAATCTTCAGAGATTTTCCCATCTCTATAATGATGATTAAATGTAAAATATGTATGGCTTTTTATAGACATTTATGGATAATTTTGGATATTTATAAATATGTATAGATATATTTATGGACAGGACATAACAAACAGACAAAGACAGACAAAGCTCCATAGAAAACTTTTGACTGCCCCCCCCTCCTTCATCCCCCACATGATATCTCGCCATTTTTACTTGCACTCACATAGCATAACACCCTCTTTACAGGATCTCACAAGGTATGATTGCCCCCTTTTGTGGTCCCCACATGGTATAGATATGGCATTGCACATGCACAGGGATTCCCGATCTTGTGGGAATACCCCCACAATACAATTTTACTGGGAGTAGTGCTCTGGCGTGTGATACACAGAGTCTGGTAAAGCAACCACACACCTAGCACGTTTAAAGATGTTGCGCGCATCTTGTTTCAGCTCCCTCCTTAATAGCACCACCAATATTTCTCCACTGCGCCATGCACGCCTTCTGTTTATAGTTACTTGATCAAAGTAAGAGGGTCCCTTCCTTATTCTTCCTATCTGCCCCCCATATAGTATTATTGCCTGTAATGGTCAGAACTTCATCTTGACTGCACCTTCAGACTACTTGTGCGATATATGGCTAGGTAATAACCTGATACCTCTTATACAGTACATCGAAGCTAGATATGCAGTTCTGTGTTAGTTGTGTCATTTTTGTTCTCTCTATGGAATTATCTATGCATGAATCTAAAGTGCCATATATTGTCTCTGAGTTAGACGTCTTGAGCGTCTTTACGATTTACCGTACCATAGATTATCTTGTAAGTTGATCTGGATTGGTGGACTCTGCTTATTCGTTATACTGCCATTTATCCACTCGTGGGACAAACTTATTTTGTACATTTTGTATATGATTGGACATATTTACATTTGTGTGTGTGTATGTATATATATATATATATATATATATACATACACTGTATATATACACATACATATACACAGTATACTCACTCCTATTGTTTGTTATGTGTATTTCTTTGTCACATTGTAATGTCTCATATTGTCTGTTCATGTGTCCTCTGATTTGTAAAGTGCTACGGAATATGTTGGCGCTATATAAATAAAGTTATTATTATTATATTCTACACTATGTATTTTTAGTTACCATAGAGTCTGGGGAAGGTCACGGTGTGAACTCAGAGTTTTCTCCATTTGAGCAAAATAACGTGATGAATAACATGCACAATTTTCTCTCTCAGTTTGGAGTGTGAAAAACTTCTCGTACTATAAATGTCAGAGATTTATGGACGGGGATCAACTAGAAAAGACACCACAGCAAACTTAACTGGATCCTCCTTTAGCCCCCACATGGTGTAACATCCACTTTCCTGGCCCCCACACTGTGTATTTCCTCCTTATTTACTTCCACAAGGTATAACTCCCCATTTACTAATACCTCCCCACATGGTTTATTGCCCCGTTTACTGACCCTCCCATATGGTTTATTGCCCCCTTTATTGGCGACCCCAAAAGATTGCCTCCTAGTTGGCTCCCATACAGCATGCTGCCTCCTTTAGGTTAGGCTGCACAACAAACACCGATCTAAGCGGAGATCATTACACACAGAGAACTGAAATATCTTTCTGCCTGTTATATCTCCCCCCCCCCCCCCTTCTGCTACTTCTTATCTGTCTGTCTACTATCAATGTAATGCCTCTTACCTTGGAACATTCCTGTACATGTTGTATTTGTATTTGCTTATCTTTGCTGCTGTAACACACTGAATTTCCCCATGGTGGGACTATTAAAGGACTATTGTTTACTGGCCTCTAGCTAATATTCTGCCCATTTATTGCAGTAAGTGCCCCCTTTAGTGTCCACCATACAGTAACTGCCCCATACAGTGACTTTAGGCTCATGTATATCAGCTGAGACCTTACTAATATGAGGTAATAAATTTTCCCCACTTATTTTTAGACCATGGTTTTTGGTGTCCTGCCTGTTTATGATTTTGGATATTTATGGATGATTCTAGATAATTCTCATTATTTATAGATACGGGATATGGCTGCGCCTGTCAGGGGTTAATTCACTCCACTCACTCAATATTGAACCTCGGGGCACATACTAGGTGTAACTCACACCCTAGCACAGTCCACGCACCTCAGATAGACGCTGCCACCACCTACTGATTTGGAGTAGGAGGACCCCCACTTACATATTCAAGCGTCTCTATAACAGTCAGGGTAATGGGTTCATAGGGCAGACACAATGTATCCCTGTCCCATATAGGGCTCACAATCTACATTCCCTATCAGTATGTCTATGAGTGTGGAAGGAAACTATGTATGGATGTACTGCAGGACCCTCCACCCACCAGGCTTGTACTGCCAAAACAGCAGCAATACACACTTATTGGGATCCATTAACACTGATGAAAGTTCAGTCCCATGAATACTAATGACCTGGCTTAACAGGAAAACACTTCATGGATGAAGAGATGTGTGAATGGGCCATCAGTCCGTACACCATAGAGCCTGGTTCAGTGGAACACTTAGTTGATATAGTCGAAGTTGGGCTGCAGGACCCTAGCTCCTACTGCCCCAGTCACCTGGCCTACCACCCCTACACCCACTTGTCCCAACTTTCAAAGGACAGAAAGAGGGACAGAATGTGTGGTGCACTATGCTTGCTGTGGCAAATTTAGCTCCACCCACTTCTATGTTGACCATTCTCATCCATTTTTCTTTGTGTCCCCACACAGTATAATGCTCCTACAGTCACCCTAACATTATAATATTCCCCTCCAATTTTCCCAACAGTATGAAGTCCCTCTCCTGGTGCCCCAGTTTAAACTTAGGGAAACTAGAGGGGTACATTAAACTGTGAGGGGAGCTGGAGGGTAACATTAAAAATGTTCCCCTCCAGCTACTCCATGGTTTAATGCCCCCCTCCATCTGCCCCCAGTTTAATGTCCCCTTCCATCTGCCCCCAGTTTCATGTCTCCCCCTCAATTTGCCCCCAGTTTAATATATAAAAACCACTGCTCCTCCCGTCTCCTTGCTCCCCTGCTGCTCTGTAGAAGTCTCTTCTCCCGAAGTGTTCAGGGAGTTGCATGCACGATGTGAATGATGTCATCACATCATATCTACAGCTCCCGGGTGCTGGACCACACAGGGGGCAGAGAGGTGAGGCAGGAGCTGTCTGCGGACGGCTCCTGCTTCACTCACCATTGTATTCAACTCATCTGCGTCCTCTGCCCCGCCGCATCCCCAATGGGCTTTCCACTGACCGGACAGCGGGACAGGACCCGGAAACCGGGACTGTCTTGCTGAATCCAGGATGGTTTGGAGGTATGCCTACACCCCGAGTCACCTGGCCTACTGCCCCTACACCCCCAGTCACCAGGCCTACCGCTCCTATTAGAGATGAGCGAATCGAAGCTGATGAAGTGGAATTCGATCAGAATTTCAGGAAATATTTAATTCACATCAAATCTGGATTTCCTCACACTTCGTGGTAACGAATAGCACAGCTCCAATCGGGGGTTTAACCCCTTGGACTGCGGTCAAACATGACCAAGGCATCCAAGGGGTTCTGCCATGCTACATGTACCCTTGGCACCCCCCCCCCCCCCCCGGTGATTAAATATAAAAAATACCGATACTGTCCTGTCCTGGGAAATCACACATACCTGATGTGGCATACCATATAGAGCAAAAAGATGTGTGGCTATCTAGCTTTGGCTGTACGTTTAGGGTCATTTTCTTGCTGGAAGGTGAATCTCCTTCCCAGTCTCCAGTCTATTGCAGCCTCCAACAGGTTTTCTTCCAGGATTGCCCTGTATTTAAAATATAAAATCCAAGTAAAACAAGGGATTTGCAATTTTACAAAGTATTATTAAACTAAGTTTAACCCTTTCGCTCATAATGATGTTAATTTACGTCATTATGCCAGAAGGGTTGTATGGAGAGGGCTCAGCTGCTGAGCTCTCTCCATACCCGGGGGATCCCGGCTGTATAATGCAGCCAGGAACCACAGCTAACAGCTGAGATCGGTGTCGGCACCGATCGCAGCTGTTAACACTTTAGATGCCGCGATCAAATGCAGCATCTAAAGTGCACGGCCGCCATGGGCGCCGCCATCTTTAAACGATCGCCGCCCTCCATATCGCCATCGGAGGGCAGCAATCGGTTGCCATGACAGCCAGGAGCCTATTGAAGGCTTCCAGGCTTGTCATTATACCCCTTCTGGCAGCGTGTAATAGAAGGCAATATATTTTACAATTCACTGCAATATATTAGTATTGCAGTGAATAGTATGAATGATCAGACCCCCTAGAGTTCAAGGTCCCTAGTGGGTCTGGAAAAAAAAAAATAAATAAATAAATAAATAAATAAAAAAGTTTTTAAAAGTATAAAAAAAACACAAAAAATATAAAAGTTCAAATCACCCCACTTTCCCTAGATCACATATAAAAATAAATAAACAATAATAATGTGAGAAAGTGAAGGGTGTGGTTTGGGAGAACAGATATCTTCCTGACAGGCAGTTAAAGGGTGTGTGGTAGAAGCCCACAGCAGGGAGGACAGGTGACTAATTAAGGTTGCCTCATATAGGTTGTGTGTCAGAACTAGGGGGTGTGGCACTAGACTGAGGAAAATGAACTGTGTTTCTGAACCTGCATCAAGGTAACTCTGTGCCACCCCTGTTTGAAGTAACCAGAGCGGGAGTCTGGCAGCCAGGCTCCTGTATAGAAAGGGAACGTTTCTGTATTAGTTAGTTCTCATCCAAGAAGGGTTTCTTTTGTTTTTGTTTTCTGTTCATGTCTTTGTAAAGGCAAACTGTTTATGCACCAAGTGAATAAAAACCAAACTTGAGTGTGATCTAGTCTCTGTGTTCTTTTCCTGCACTACTACCAAGTATCTACCTGAGCGGTTCCCCATAATAAACATAAACACTTTAGGTATCCCCGCGCTCCAAAATGTCCAAACTATTAAAATATAAAAATATTTATCCCATACGGTGAACGGTGTACCGGGGAAAAAAAATCAAAATGGCCAAGTGGCGATTTTTTTTTGAGCACTTTGCCAAAATGGTATCAATAAAAATGCCATCTTTTTCCTAGCTCCATACACATAAGTATAAAAAAGTTACAGGTGTCAGAACATGGTGAGACAAACAATTTTCTTATATTTTGCAAAGTTTTAAATTTTTTAAAAGGTATCAAAACATTACAAATACTATATAAATTTGGTATCGCCGTGATCATACTGACCCTCGGAATACAGGTAACATGTCATTTTTACCACATAGTGAATGCCATAAAAAATTAAACCCATAAGAAATTGGCGCAAATACATTTTTTTTTCCAATTCCACCTCATTCAGAATTTTTTTCCAGCTTCCCAGTACATTGTACAGGACATTGAATGGTGTCATTACAAAGTACAATTTTTCCCACAAACAATAAGCCATTGTGACTCTGTGAACTGAAAAATGAAAAAACTATGGCTCTTTGAATGGGGAGAGGGAAAAACGGAAAAGCAAAAATCAAAATTGACAGAGGCATGAAGGGGTAAAGGTGTATTTTCATCTCAAGGATCCTATCTATACTGGTAGCTTATGTAAAAAGACTTTTCCTAAATATACTGCTTTAGCAATGCTGCTTTGTTTTCCTGCTATGTGAAATTACTCCTCCCATTGTTTACACAGCATGTCCATAGCCCTGGACCTGTGTGATAAGCAGGACAAGTGAGGTCAATCACTGCTCTCACTGTTATCTACAGCTCTGCTGGCAGGATAATCAGTTCAGCTAATTGCAGTTTTCTGATAAAGTCCTGTCTGTTATCTCTCTATGTAAACACACACATAACACTGAAGCTGGATTCACACCAGCATTGGCTCTCCATACGGGGATTGCATTCCCCTCTCCACTTGAAAAATGCGGAGAGAAAAGCGCTGCAAGCAGCGCTTTACTCTGCTCATTTTATGCCCTTTTTGGGCAGAAGCCAAGCTGAAACCACGCGGAGCCCATTATAATCTATGGGGTCCATGGGTAACCGCTTTTTTATTGTGGATTAGGTTTCCGTTCGGGGTGTTCCCCAAGTGGACCCCCCACCCGATCAGTAACCCGAACGCAGATGTGAACCTAGCCTTAGTCCCTTCTCTAGAAACGTGTCTATTATTTGATCTGCATTTATATTAGATTTCTAGTAATCATAATAAATATTGTGATACTTCATAGTGTCCTTTTCAGCAAGCTGGGAGGGGGGGATACAGGAAGTGAGAAGAAGAGACAGCAGGCAAAGCTGCTGAAACAGGGAGATGGGAAAACCCCTTTAATAAGTTTTGTATGCTAAATATTGAAATATCTCTGTATTGTCCTCATATATAAAGGGGTTTGCTAGGATACAAAGTTTAGTGCATGGAAGCTATGGAAAAGAGAAAATAAAAAAAAAAAAAAAACTTTCCCCGATGATCGTGTGTCATTCCATAGAATCAGTGTGTCATCGATATATGAAAGCCACATGATAGCTACAACAAGGTGTGACTCCAGTTCATCTGAAAAGACGACATACTTCTCCCACCAGTCCTTGGAAAACAGCTTGAGCTCAGTGAGGTTGGATGGAGAGCGTTTGTGAACAGCAGTTTTCAGCTCTTTCCACAGATTCTCGATTGGATTCAGGTCTGGACTTTGACTTGGCCATTCTAACACCTGGATACGTTTATTTGTAAACCATTCCATTGTAGATTTTGCTTTATGTTTGGGATCATTGTCTTGTTGGATGATAAATCTCCGTCCCAGTCTCAGGTCTTGTGCAAACTCCAACAGGTTTTCTTCCAGAATGGTCCTGTATTTGGCTCCATCCATCTTCCCATCAATTTTAACCATCTTCCCTGTCCCTGCTGAAGAAAAGCATGCCCAAACCATGATGCTGCCACCACCATGTTTGACAGTGGGGATGGTGTGTTCAGGGTGATGAGCTGTGTTGCTTTTACGCCAAACATATCGTTTTGCATTGTGGCCAAAAAGTTCGATTTTGGTTTCATTTGACCAGAGCACCTTCTTCCACATGTTTGGTGTGTCTCCCAGGTGGCTTGTGGCAAACTTTAAATGAGAATTTTTATGGATATCTTTGAGAAATGGCTTTCTTCTTGCCACTCTTCCATAAAGGCCAGATTTGTGCAGTGTACGACTGATTGTTGTCCTATGGACAGACTCTCCCACCCTCAGCTGTAGATTTCTGCAGTTCATCCAGAGTGATCATGGGCCTCTTGGCTGCATCTCTGATCAGTCTTCTCCTTGTTTGAGATGAAAGTTTCGAGGGATGGCCGGGTCTTGGTAGATTTGCAGTGGTCTGATACTCCTTCCATTTCAATATGATCGCTTGCACAGTGCTCCTTGGGATGTTTAACGTTTGGGAAATCTTTTTGTATCCAAATCCGGCTTTAAATAATAATAATAATAATAATAATAGTCCTTTAATAGTCCCACAATGGGGAAATTCAGTGTGTTACAGCAGCAAAGATAAGCAGATACAAATACAAATACAACATGTACAGGAATGTTCCAAGGTGAGAGGCATTACATTAATAGCAGACAGACAGATAGGACGTAGCAGAGGAGGGAGGGGGGGGGATTTAACAGGCAGAGAGATATTTCAGTTCTCTGTATGTAATGATCTCCGCTTAGGTCGGTGTTGGTTGTACAGCCTAACCGCAGTGGGGAGGAAAGACTTCCGATAGCGCTCCTTCTCACACCTAGGGTGGAGCAGTCGGTCACTGACAGTACTGCTCAGCGCGATCACAGTCTCATGCATGGGATGGGACTTCTTCTTCTGCATGGAGCTCACCACGGACAGTATCCTTCTGTCACCCACCACCTGCACTGGGTCCAGTGGGCTCCCCAGGACAGAGCTGGCCCTTCTAATCAGCTTGTCAAGTTTATTTCTGTCCCTGGTTGATATACTGCTCCCCCAGCAGGCCACTCCAAAGAAGATGGCTGATGCCACTACCGAGTTGAAGAAAGTTCTAAGAAGTGCCCCCCGGATTCCAAAGGCTCTCAGTTTCCTAAGCAGGTAGAGCCTGCTGTGGCCCTTCCTGTACAGGACCTCCATATGACCTGCCCAGTCCAGCTTATTATTAAGGAGCAAACCCAGGTACTTATAGGTGTTCACAATCTCGATGCCCGTCCCCAGGATGTCCACTGGATTTGGAGGGCATCTGCCTTTACGGAAGTCCACCACCATCTCCTTGGTCTTCCCCGCGTTAATCTTCAGGTGGTTCCGGTGGCACCAGTCCACAAAATCCTGGTTCAGTTCTCTGTACTCCCTGTCATCATCATCTGTGATGAGACCCACTATTGCAGAGTCGTCAGAATACTTCTGTAGGTAGCAGCTGGATGAGTTGCACCTAAAATCTGCAGTGTACAGTGTGAAGAGGAAAGGGGCGAGAACCGTACCCTGAGGTGCCCCCGTATTACAGATCACGGTACCTGACACACAGTCTCGGGCTCTCACGTATTGAGGTCGATTTGTGAGGTAGTTTAGGATCCAGTTGGAGAGGTGGTGGTCCACTCCAGCAAGGCCCAGCTTGTCCCTCAATAACCTGGGCTGTATGGTGTTAAAAGCACTGGAGAAGTCAAAGAACATTATTCTCACTGTGTTCCCTGGTTTCTCCAGGTGAGACAGAGCCCTGTGCAGAAGATGGATGATGGCATCATCTACCCCAATGCCCGGCCGATAAGCAAACTGGAGGGGGTCCATAGCGGGGCTCACTAGAGGGCGGAGATGTGTGGGAACCAATCTCTCCAAGATCTTCATCAGGTGGGATGTCAGTGCTACAGGTCTGTAGTCGTTGAGGTCCATAGTGTGGGGTTTCTTTGGAACTGGTACCACACAAGAAGATTTCCATAATTCAGGGACTATTTCCTGCCTCAGGCTCATATTATACATATATGTAACTATACCACACAGCTGGTCCCCGCAAGTCTTAATTAGCCTTGCACTGATGTCATCTGGCCCTGCGGCTTTCCTCGCCTTGATCTTTTTCATCTCCTTCCTCACCTGGGCCCGTGTGAAGGTCAGACTGTGGCCAGATAAAGACGGATTTCTGGATTTACTGGTCTGTTGGGAAGTGGCCGCATGGGGAGAAGTCATTGTGGTGGGGGAAGCTGAAGGACATGCTGGGGTGGGAGGAGCTGGTGTGTGATCAAATCTGTTGAAGAATAGGTTTAGTTCATTAAGCCAATTAACATCTGCCTCAATCTGGCAGACAGACTGTTTATGACCCGAAATTGACTTAAGACCCTCCCAGACCCCCCTTATGTCTTTTCTTTCCATTTTCTTTTCCATTTTTTCTTTATAACTGGCTTTTCCCTGCCTGATTTGATGCCTCAGCTCCTTTTGTACTTCCCCCAACCCCTCCTTATCTCTTGTCCTGAATGCCATCTTTTTCTCCTTAAGTAGTGGTTTTATATCAGAGTTAATCCATGGTTTGTTATTGGAGAAGCACCTCACCACTTTTGTGGGTACTGTGTTGTCCACACAAAAATTAATGTAGTCTGTTATGCAGTATCACAACAGTATCACGGACCTGCCTGGAGTGTTCCTTGGTCTTCATGATGCTCTCTGCGCTTTAAACAGAACCCTGAGACTATCACAGAGCAGGTGCATTTATACGGAGACTTGATTACACACAGGTGGATTATATTTATCATCATCAGTCATTTAGGACAACATTGGATCATTCAGAGATCCTCACTGAACTTCTGGAGTGAGTTTGCTGCACTGAAAGTAAAGGGGCCGAATAATATTGCACACCCCACTTTTCAGTTTTTTATTTTTTACAAAAGTTTAAAATAATCAATAAATTTCATTCCACTTCACAATTGTGTCCCACTTGTTGTTGACTCTTCACCAAAAAATTAAAATTTTATATCTTTATGTTTGAAGCCTGAAATGTGGCAAAAGGTTGAAAAGTTCAAGGGGGCCGAATACTTTCGCAAGGCACTGTATTTACGGACAGAGATATAGATGCCTGTGGTCTATGCAGTTGCTCCATTTAACATCTAAAGAGCGTATTTTCTGATGTAATATTACATATGCCTTTTTTGCCAATGTAGGGAAGTCTATAAAGATTTTAATATTAGGTGCATGTATTCAACATTTGCATTCTTTATTTGGACTAATATACCCATAATCATATAATCACAGTTGCTTTTATCAAATGATCCTTTACAGTCTTATAACAGCAACCTAATTATTTTAATTGGTTAGTAAGTTAATAAAATGTATTTTCTTAACAGATGTATGGCTGTATTTTCAATAGACATGTATCCATTGTAGTAGTGTTTGTTTTTATATATATTTTATATATATATATATATATATATATATATATATATATATATATATATATTTAGTGACAATTTGGGGGGATTAATCTCAATAGCGGCAGACTCCTGGACCCGACAACAATGGTTGTGGTACTGGGCGCTGGAGAGACAGCGTTCAGACCAGGGGCGTAACTATCGGGGTAGCAGCTTAGGAAAGATACACAAAATAATAAACGTCCTAGGCCACACATAGGCCCTAACTCATGGCGTGCTCCCTGACTGATTTCTGGGGCAACAAGCAGCCTGGCTCAGTAAGTCCTCTCAGGACCCCAGCCCTCTGGGAACAGACCGCCTTGTCTGTCTTTGGCTGGGTCCACGACTTCCTGCTTCCTGCAGGTTTCCCCGAGCCCTCTGGAGTTACGCCCCACCCATAAGTGTGGCTGAGGACCTTTTCAGGCCTGGCCCTGGGTCGCTCCCTAGCGCCCTCTAGGTTCATACTCTCACAATATATATATATACTATATATATATACACACGTGGACAAAATTGTTGGTACCCCTCGTTTAATGAAAGAACAACCCACAATGGTCACAGAAATAACTTGAATCTGACAAAAGTAATTTGCCAAACTACATGTTGACAAACCACAAAGATTCTGGGAGAATGTCCTATGGAAAGATGAGACAAAAATCAAAATTTTTGGCAAGTCATATCAGCTCTATGTTCACAGATGAAAAAATGAAGCATATCTTGAAAAGAACACTGTCCCTACTGTGAAACATGGATGAGGTTCTGTTATGTTCTGGGGCTGCTTTGCTGCATCTGGCACAGGGTGTCTTGAATCTGGGCAGGGTACAGTTAAATCTCAAGACTATCAAGGGATTCTAGAGAGAAATGTGCTGCCCAGTGTCAGAAAGCTTGGTCTCAGTCGCAGGCCATGGGTCTTGCAACAGGATAATGTTGTTTTTAACACACAGTTAAAAACACCCAAGAATTGCTAAGAGGAAAACATTGGACTATTCTGAAGTGGCCTTCTATGAGCCCTGACCTAAATCCTATTGAGCATCTTTGGAAGGAGCTGAAACATGCTGTCTGGAAAAGGCACCCTTCAAACACAAGACAACTGAAGCAGTTTGCTCATGAGGAGTGGGCCAAAATACCTGTTGAGAGGTGCAGAAGTCTCATTGACAGTTACAGGAATCGTTTGATTGCAGTGATTGCCTCAAAAGGTTGTGCAACAAAATATTAAGTTAAGGGTACCAACATTTCTGTCCAGGCCTGTCTCATGAATTTTCTTTTTTTAAAAATTCTGTTGAAGCATGGTTGAAAAGCAATGTCTGACTTTCATTTGTTCATTTTCATAGAATTTTTATATATTATTACTTTTGTTAGATTCAAGTTATTTCTGTGACCATTGTGGGTTTTTCTTTCATTAAGCGAGGGGTACCAACAATTTTGTCCACGTGTGTATATATATTTATATGTACAGTGGGGAAAAAAAAGTATTTAGTCAGCCACCAATTGTGCAAGTTCTCCCACTTAAAAAGATGAAAGAGGCCTGTAATTGACATCATAAGTAGACCTCAACTATCAGAGACAAAATGAGAAAACAAATCCTGAAAATCAAATTGTCTGATTTTTAAAGAATGTATTTGCAAATTATGGTGGAAAATAACAAAAGTTCATCTCACTACTTTGCCATTATCATGCACATATAGATATACTGCCTCACTCAACATAGATACATGGTCCTGTGTACAATAGTTCGACACTGCGGGGTTCATATTGGTTGTTTGTCTTCATCAATATTACAGTTATGATGTGTTACCATCTAGACTGCATCCATTATAAACAGCATGTGGCACTCTAGCATAGCTTGCATCCTAACAATCATTTTAGTAAGCATGCGGGACTATCCTGTGGATTATCCAGGTGTAGTGGTGTTTGCTGCAAACAACATCATGGTATGTAGTGGAATCAGTATATATTGGGACTCTTTTTTTTTTTTTTTATCAGTCCTCTTAAGACGCATCATGTCTATGTTCCCAGATACATCTGTACATCAGTGAACTATTTTACACTAGGTTCACACCTGTATTCGAGTTTCCATTGTTCGGGTCCCCAAGCGGACCTTAAAAATGGAAACCCAATCTGCTTAAAAAGTGGTTACCCACGGAAACCATAGACTATAATGAGGTTTCCACTAGGTTTCCGCCCCAAAAATGCGGAGAGAAAAGTCCCGCTTTTCTCTCCACATTTTTCAAGCAGATTCGAGATGGAATCCTCGAACGGAATGCAGGCGCAGGTGTGAACTTAGGCTTAGTGTGTCATATATTCCCCTCCTTGGGCCTTTTCTCTCTCTGTCGCCTGGCAATATACTCGCCTCCCATCATTGGTGTCATTAAGGATCCAGTACGCTGCTCACAAGTCTCCCTGGTTACCATTACCAGGTTACCTTTCATCTAGTTTCTCTACTCCTCTCCCTCACTCCACATCGTACCACGATAGGGCCAACAGTGGTGGGGGCGTGAGATACACGCCCATGATTCCTGGTGGTGGACCTCGCTGCCAGTTAAATGAAGGGGAGGAACTATGAGCTATTTAATTCCCAGCAAAGTGCCATCAGCATGTGGCTGACTCAGAGCCAGGATGAGTAAGCATGTGTAATGAGCATTGGCACTAAACAGTGGCTCATGCTCCTCGTCCACCTATTTTTCTCTCTTTGTGCTCCACCTTTCCCCTGATGAAACTGTTTAAAGGGGTTGTCCGGGATAAGTTAATATTTTAACTATAAGCCCCCCATGCTCTTCCCCTCCAACTTTTAAAATAATATTGAATATTATTTTTTCTTAGTTTTACCATAATGTATGTAGATGTGACCAAGATATGTAACATTTTTTGTCTTTCCACTGACGTTCCCAGGGTCCCTGTCTATTGGATATTAGCACCCCGTAACCTCACTGGAAAGGAGCCTGCCCCCAGCCCCATTATACTTACCTGTTCCTCCGGTGAATATCCGGATCCCAGGACGTCATCGCTGGAAGGCCACCTCTTCATTGTGTGTGCGAGCTGCCCACTATTGCGCAATACAATGGGCAGCCTGCACACGTCATGCAGAATTCATATTATACTGTGTGGGGGCCACTATGGAGCATTATACCATGCAGGGGAAAATGTGGAACATATTATACCATGCAGGTTCCACTGAGGTGATTACAATATTACAGCCAGAGGAGAAGAACTAGGAGTCTAAAGATGTCTAAAGATGACTGCTGAGGGTGTAGTGGGTGGGCTAGCTAGGAAAACAGGAAGGGGGTGTGAGTGAGAAAGGGAGGGGGAGGGAGTGACAGAGGGAGGTGCTGTGAGTCAGCTTTGAGTGAAACCCAATGCATCATGGTAGTTGTAGGAAAACACAGGGAGATGTAAACAAATGTAGAAGATGCCAGGAGCTCACAGAGAACCCCAGAAATGACTATCCATACACTGTCAAAGATATTTGGGTATGAAGGATTATAATGAACTTTTATAATCTTCTACTTTTATTGTTTTGTACTTTTTGTACTTTTATATCTGTTTTATATTGTTATATCTGCTTAAAGCTGCATTGTGTGTAAAAAACATTGTTATCCTTAAAGCTGAATACTAGATGTGGTTGTTTATGCTTGAAACTGAGTGTAATATAATGTTACACTACCAGACGTGTCTGCATTCCAAAGTGAGAATCCTTTGTCCCAAGAAGACATGTGTTTGGCTTGCTGCCGGAACACAGCTCCCTGGATCACAGCGCAAGACAGGAGATGGCTGACCATATACGGAACTGCTTATATGTAACGTCCTTGCCTGTCCGGGCTTTGGCGCCGTCCTCCGGGTGCACGCTGCGGTGCAGGAGGCATGCCCGGTTGTGATTCTTTTCTTTGGGTTTTTCTTGTACTGTCTGAACACTGTCCTATTCCCTCACCTCCTTAATTGATTTTCCACCACGCCCTTCTCCTTCACCTTGCTCTCCCCCTGCTCCACTAAGAGTTAACTTTAGTCCTGCCTTTGTGATTGACAGCCTATCCTCCTATCAAGTGTGGGGCGGGTTCTTTCTCCCTATTTATTGTTTGCTCACTTTCCCATTTTGCTTACTGGCTATACTCCTTGTTATTTGTTACCTGCTCTTCTGATTTTCTGACCACCTGGCTTACCTTTGACTATTCTCTTGGATTTTGATTCTGTACTGCATTGCTCGATTGTTACTGACTTCTTGGTTAGCTGACCTCCCTTTGTTGTTGTGCGTCTTGTCTGCGTTCTGTGTTATCACCTATTATAAGGAGGGACTGTTGACGAGTTGCTGGCTGTCACCTAGGACAGATTGGGCAAGTTAGCCAGGGACAGTGGGGGGGATTCAGCTTAGGGTCCACTGTCTCGTTGTGCCCCTCCCCCCTAAGTTCTCCAGCAGCTACTGGGGAATCGCTCCTCTAGTGATTCCCTTACAGAATAGCAGGCTGTAAAAAAAAAAACTTTAACCCTTCTACTCATTACTGGCATGGCTTCTATTCAGGACCTTGTGACTCGAATGGAGGGTTTGGCAGGTTTGGTGTCTGAGCTGGCCAACCAGGTACACACTCTCACCCAGAATCAAGCTGAGGCCGCTGCTACACCACCTGCTGTCATTTCCCTCCCCAGGGTTAAAATGTTACTCCCGGATAGGTTTTCAGGGGACCGAGGTAAATTTGAGACGTTCAGGGAATCATGTCTATTGTATTTTCGGGTCAACCCTCATGCGTTGCAGTCTCAGATGGTGGGGGTGGTCATTTCCCTCTTTAAGGGGGATGCACAGACTTGGGCCCTTAAACTCCCCCCTGAGGCAGAGGAGTGGACAGATCTAGAAAAATTTTTTAAGTCTTTGGGGGCCATTTATGCTGAGCCTGATCAAATTGGACTCGCTGAGTCCCAACTTCTTACCCTCCGGCAAGGTAAACTATCCGCTGAAACTTACTGCTCTGAGTTTCGGAAGTTGAGTATAACAGCAGGTTGGTGTGACTCCGCTTTGAAAGCTCTTTTTAAACAGGGCCTGAATGATTCAGTGAAGGATGTCTGGGTAGGTCACCCTGATCCCCCTACCTTAGAAAAGGCCATGACCTTAGCCGTCCGCATTGACAGGAGACTCCAGGACAGACGTAAAGAGAGGGTGGGGATTGGTCCCACTAAGTCTTCTGTCTATCCCTCTCTTTCTGTTAAAAAATCTGTTTCTCCTTCTGTCACCCCTGGAGATGAGCCTATGCAGTTGGGAGCACTGGATACCAAGGCTAGATGAGAATATCGTCTCCGGAATCATCTCTGCCTGTATTGCGGCAAACCGGGTCATCTCATCCGAGACTGTTCCATCAAACCACGTACACCAGCGGAAAACTTCAGGGCCTGAGTGGTATTCAGAAGAACCACTCAGGCAGTCAGGTATCTTCTGAAAAATCTCACAAATTGATGTTACCTGTGTCTCTGTCCTTTGGGGGCAGATCTGTTTCTGGGCAGGCCCTAGTAGATTCTGGGGCTGCCACTAACTTTGTTAAATTTTCGTTTGTTTCTGCCTTACGTATTGAACTTGTATCATTAGATACTCCTCTGTTGGTTACTGGGGCGGATTTTACTCCACTGGCCAGGGGTAAAATCCGTTTTAAAACCCCCTTACTCTCTTTGCAAGTGGGCTCAATACATACGGAGCTCATGAGTTTTTTTTTGTTATGGAGGATCTCTCCTCTGATATTATTTTAGGGCTTCCCTGGCTAGACCTCCATAATCCTACCTTTGATTGGCCCAAAAAAGAGTTAGTGAAATGGGGGAATCAGTGCTCCTCCCATTATATTGCTTTGCATACCTCCGATTGTCTCAGTGAGGAGACACTTCTTCCTGAATTTCTGTCTGATTTTCATGATGTTTTTGATGCTAAAGCTGCTGAAGTTTTACCGCCACATAGACCTTACGATTGTGCGATTGAACTCCTTCCCGACTCCAAATACCCTAAGGGAAGGATCTTCAATCTTTCTGCTCCAGAAGGTGAGGCTATGCGGGATTACACTCAGGATAGTCTTCTTAAAGGTCACATCCGTCCGTCTCAGTCTCCCAACGGAGCTGGGTTCTTTTTTGTTAAAAAGAAGGATGGCGGACTGCGACCATGCATTGACTACTGAGAATTAAATAAAATTACGGTTAAAAATCAGTACCCTCTTCCTCTGATCCCTGATCTTTTCTCAGATTGTGGGTGCCTGCTGGTTTTCTAAAATTGACCTCCGTGGGGCATACAATCTGATCCGGATTAGAGAAGGAGATGAATGGAAAACTGCGTTCAACACCCCGGAAGGTCACTTTGAATATTTGGTAATGCCTTTCGGGTTATGTAATGCACCCGCAGTATTTCAACACTTTGTTAACGATATCTTTAGAGACTTGCTCGGTCGTTATGTGGTTGTCTACCTGGATGATATTCTAGTGTTCTCTCCTGATTGGGCCACACATATTGAGCATGTTAGGAGTGTTTTGCTACTGTTGCGTCAAAACTCTCTCTTTGCCAAACTGTCCAAATGCCTGTTCAGAGTCCAAAGGGTCACCTTCCTCGGTTACGTTATTACTCCCGATTCTTTTTGTATGGATCCACTAAAAGTCACGGCTATTAATAACTGGGAATGCCCCTCCAACCTTAAAGCCCTACAAAGTTTCTTGGGTTTCTCCAACTATTATCGAAAATTTATTAAGAATTTCTCTTCTATAGTGAAGCCATTAACGGATCTCACAAAGAAAGGTGCCGATGTGACCAAATGGACTCCGGAAGCAGAACAGGCTTTTGTACATCTCAAGAAATGTTTTGTTGAGGCTCCTGTATTAGTACCACCAGACTATGATCGCCCATTTATTATTGAGGTTGATGCCTCTGAAGTGGGGGTTGGTGCCGTGTTGTCTCAGGGCTCTGAAAATTTTACGTGTTTGCAACCTGTAGCCTTCTTCTCGAGGAAATTCTCTCCTACGCAGCGCAACTATGACGTTGGTAATCGAGAACTCCTAGCCATTAAATGGGCATTCGAGGAGTGTAGACATTTCCTCGAGGGGGCCAAACACCAGATCACAGTATTCACCGATCATAAGAACCTACTATATCTGGATAACGCTAAGCGACTGTCTCCTAGGCAGGCCCGCTGGGCGCTATTCTTCACACGTTTTAATTTTGTGGTGACTTATCGTCCAGGCTCTAAAAATGTACGGGCTGATGCCCTAGCTCGCAGTTTTGGTCCCAGCGGTGCCCCTAAGGATGTCCCAGATAAAATCTTGTCTCCCGGAGTGGTTCTCGCCATTATTACTCCTGATCTTGCTACTTTAGTAGTTAATTCACAAGATCTTGCTCCCAGTAATACTCCCACTGGGAAACTATTTGGACCTCCAAATCTTCGTCTTCGTGTTTTGGAGGAAATTCATTGTTCTACCTTCGCTGGGACTAAATACCTTCTCTCCCGCTCTTACTGGTGGCCGTCCTGGTCTCGAGACGTATGTGAATTTGTTGCTGCCTGTGAGACATGTGCTAAGATGAAGACTCCTAGGAGATTACCCGAGGGCCTTCTTCATCCCCTTCCTATACCTAAGAGACCATGGTCCCATTTGTCAATGGACTTTATTACTGATTTGCCTTGTTCCCAAGGGAAGACTGTGATTTGGGTTGTTGTGGATAGATTCTCCAAAATGTGTCATTTTGTACCTCTAAAGAAAATTCCTAGTGCTCCACGTCTAGCCTCGTTCTTTATTAACCACATACTCCGCTTGCATGGTGTACCAGAAAATATTGTATCTGATCGGGGTGTACAATTTGTCTCTAGATTCTGGAAGGAATTTTGTGGTCGTCTGGGGGTCTCTCTGTCTTTCTCTTCCGCGTTCCACCCGGAGACCAATGGCCAGACAGAGAGATTCAACCAAACTTTGGAACAGTACTTAAGGTGTTTTGTGTCTGATGCTCAAGAAAAATGGAGAACCTTTCTTCCTCTAGCAGAGTTTGCAATAAACAACAGGGTTAACGTCACCACTAAAATGTCTCCGTTTTATTGCAACTATGGTTTTAACCCCAGGTACTCCTCTCTCCGTAGCACCGAGTCTGTTAATCCCACCGCCGAACATACTTATCAGCGACTGTGCACAGTCTGGGCCCAGGCTCGTCTAAGCCTGGTTAAAGCCCAAGAATATCAAAAACGGCAGGCAAATAAAAGACGCTTGCCTGGCCCTGAATACAGAGTGGGAGATTGAGTCTGGCTGTCCACTAGGAATCTGCGTCTTAGAGTTCCTTCAGGGAAATTTGCACCACGTTACATTGGGCCCTATGTCATTTCTGAACTCATAAACCCAGTATCTTTTAAATTACAACTTCCAAGTTCTTTTCGTATCCACAACGTCTTCCACAAGTCGCTTTTGAAGAAGTATATCTCCCCTGTCCTTACTTCTTCCAGTCCACCTGCGCCGGTGGTGGTCCAAGGGGAACTAGAATATGAAGTAGAAAAAATTCTGGATTCCCGTCGGGTGCAGAATGCTGTTCAGTACCTTGTGCACTGGAAGGGTTATGGCTCGGAAGAGCGAACGTGGGTTTCTGGTAGGGACCTACACGCGCCACGTTTAATTAATCTCTTTCATCGCCAGAACCCTCGAAACCTGGTCCATCTGGCGAGGGTCCAGAGGCCCCTCGTAAAAGGGGGGGGGTACTGTAACATCCTTGCCTGTCCGGGCTTTGGCGCCGTCCTCCGGGCGCACGCTGCGGCGCAGGAGGCGTGCCCGTTTGTGATTCTTTTCTTTGGGTTTTTCTTGTACTGTCTGAACACTGTCCTATTCCCTCACCTCCTTAATTGATTTTCCACCACGCCCTTCTCCTTCACCTTGCTCTCCCCCTGCTCCACTAAGAGTTAACTTTAGTCCTGCCTTTGTGATTGACAGCCTATCCTCCTATCAAGTGTGGGGCGGGTTCTTTCTCCCTATTTATTGTTTGCTCACTTTCCCATGGGCGCCTGCTATTGCATTTTGCTTACTGGCTATACTCCTTGTTATTTGTTACCTGCTCTTCTGATTTTCTGACCACCTGGCTTACCTTTGACTATTCTCTTGGATTTTGATTCTGTACTGCATTGCTCGATTGTTACTGACTCCTTGGCTAGCTGACCTCCCTTTGTTGTTGTGCATCTTGTCGGCGTTCTGTGTTATCACCTATTATAAGGAGGGACTGTCGACGAGTTGCTGGCTGTCACCTAGGACAGATTGGGCAAGTTAGCCAGGGACAGTGGGGGGATTCAGCTTAGGTTCCACTGTCTCGTTGTGCCCCTCCCCCCTAAGTTCTCCAGCAGCTACTGGGGAATCGCTCCTCTAGTGATTCCCTTACATTATATCTTTTATCTATGCATTTAAGATATACTACACCAATTAGGATTGAACATGAGGACTTACGTTGCTATGTTAACCCTTTCCTATATTTGCTGCTATATGAACTTATGTTGTCTTAATAAAGGCTCAGTGCGTTCCTATATTCGGCTAAGTAGAGGAACATATACCAACATTCTGTCTGGTGTCTATCCCTCGCTGCTAGCACTTAGCTCATATCAATTGGGACAATGACAGTTACCTGGGGAACCTGGTCATCTGACCCACAAAGGGTATTTTGACCTCATCAATTGGCGCATCAATGTGGGACTACACTCGAGGGGATGAGAGGCCACTCTGGCCGATGCCGAGCCCACCCAGATTACCCTGGACTGTATAAATTCGGAGACTGATCACCTCTACTGAAACACGGTAAGTCTGCTGATTTTCTGAATCTGTAGCTTATCTGTGTATTAAACGGTCTTGTGTGAGTTTGGGGACACTTTGTCGGCCCTTGTGGCCTGCCTGAGCGACCGAGAGTATCCCTGCTGTGTAGTCCTAAGAACCCGGTTTATTTGTAAGTCGCGACTGGCTAACTGTCTGTTGGTTATTTTGACTGTGCATGACTGACGGAGGAGATCCAAGGTAAGACACATTTTGGTGTATGTGTTGTGAGTAGAAATTTCGGGAAACTTACAGTATATTGTTGCAGAGACCAGTAATTTCTCCTATGTGGAGGGGCGCGGGACGCTATATTTATATTTGCCCTATGCGAGACCCCAGGATTGAGAGGGTTTCGGGATAGTGGTGGTGCTGGTCTCTGGGAGTGCCCCGCTGTGCCTCAGGTGAAGACACAGGCTGTGCCTCAGTAGAAGACACAGGTACTCATCGCGCCTCAGGTGAAGACGCGAATACTCGGATCTCGGACGTTGTCCATGTTCAGTCCTTACTGCAGAAACCCTGTAACGCGATGGAAAGCTTACGGTCTATGTTTAAGTCTAAGAAGCCTGTCCCTGAGGGACATGAGAACCCTCGTGATTTAGTTGCGAGGAGAGAAGGAAAGCAGTATGTAGGGAACATGAAAAGTTTGATGAAAGTGTGTAAGATGCCTAAGAAGGGGAGATTGCAGTCAGCCCAATGGGCAGCTGCCATTAAGGAGAATAAAGGCGTTTTGGAGGACAAAGGAATGTTACGAAGTGCACAAGTGTTTTTTAGAGTTGCATGTGCTATAGCAAAAGATGGATTTATAGAAGTTGAATGCAAGGATTAAGATAACAGCTGTGGGTTTATGTATGTTAAAGGCAGAGGACTGCCACTGCCCTATAATGGTAGTGATCCCCAGTATTGGGTGTGTTCTCACTATGGCCAACAGAATTCTCCCATTGTTGAGAATTGTGTTTCCTGTGGCAGAGCCTGCCACTACATTGATGCCACACCCACTGCCCCAACACCACCCACTACATCCATGTCTGTCCAAAGCCCTGCCCATTCCTATTCTCATGGTACACCCACTGCCCCGACACCATCCACTACACCCATGTCTGCCCAAAGCCCTGCCACTTCCTGTTCCTATGCCACGCCCAGTACACCAGGTACTTCCGGATCCGGCGGCCATCTTGGTACACAACATCCATAACTGAGGCCCAGTCAACACCACTACCACTCTACCCCGTGTTAACAGCCAATGGAGCCTACTATGTGCCAGAAGATCAATTGAACGGCCTATACCCTAACCTCCCTGGTGGCCCACCATCCCTAAATAGTTTTCTTAATAGCCCCGCTGTCATGACAGCTCTTGCACAGAGGAGGAGGATGCTTGAACCAGATACAGAGGCTGACGATCAGTTGGAACCAGAAAAGCCATCCAGAGTTAGGTTCGAGCGACCGCCACTATCCCCTCCTAACTTAAATGACACCCGAGACACACTGTCGGGAATAGATAACCCACAGGATTAGGATCCACTTATTCAGAAACAGATATGGTCCTCCGACACTGTTCTCACAGCTGGAATAGGAAACATTGTGACCCAAAGGGTAGAGGCCATTGTCATCCCAGCCAACCGGAAACTTAGGCATGATGGTGGCATAGCCAAGGCCATAGTGGAAGTGGGGGGCCCTTCCATACAGAGGGACAGCGACGCCATCATAAAA
Organism: Leptodactylus fallax; assembly: GCA_947044405.1. Taxonomy (NCBI): domain Eukaryota; kingdom Metazoa; phylum Chordata; class Amphibia; order Anura; family Leptodactylidae; genus Leptodactylus; species Leptodactylus fallax. The sequence goes on from CAMRHE010000833.1 coordinate 28,483, forward strand.
ACAGAAAACAGATCCCTGCCTATTTCGGAATTAGCCTTGACAGGATCTGGCAACTTGCCTTGTAACGCTATTATACATGCTGTGGACCCAATCTATGACCCTGATCGTCATGATGAGTGTGTCTCTCAGCTCAAATTGACTATTCACCACATATTGGATTTAGTGGCACATAAAAGATTTACTACTGTGGCTATCCCGGCCATAAGCTCTGGTATTTTTGGCTTCCAAATCAAACCCTGTGCCCAGGCCATTGTTATAGCCAATAAACAACATGAGTCTATTACTTGTTTTGAAGAAATCAGGCTTGTTACGACCACTTACACTACTGCTAGTGCTCTTAAGGAAGCCATACAGTCTGTATTTGCTAGAAAATCAGATCAGACTCTGCTAGTAAACCAACCAGTGCCTCAAGATGACCCAGGAGAGTTATTACCTGTCTCCCCAGACCTCCTGAACCTGTGCTATCTCAGCCAGTCGGACCAATGACCCCAAAAGAAGAGCCGGAGACCCAAAAGGAGGAACCGAACAAGGGGACAGAAGATCCAAGATATGTGCCCTTTACTCCCCACCAAGTAAATAATCTACTCAGCCAATTGCCAGACCTGGAAAAACTGCCTATGCCATTTTACAGACGCATTAAGCAGATACAAAAAATCTATTCGGCCACCTGGAAGGACCTGGTTAACATAGTTAGTATTAAAGCTGGAGATAGGTTCTGGACTGTTATACAAAGTGCCCTAGATGATGAGGGTGTAAATGCTCAAGAGGACTACCTATCAGGACAAGAGTTCTGTCATCAGTTGCAAACCTGGGCAAAGGATAGACTTGCAGAGTCTTCAACCAGTGTTACAGACACCACCCAAGACTCTTCAGAAACCGTGAAAAAATACTATACTAGGACATATAGTCTGTTTCAGGATCAAGGCTATGACCTGGAGGTCAAGTTCCAAAAGGTACCCTTGTCAACTCATTTGTCAATGGACTTAAGGATGTGATTAAGAAAAAGCTTATTGAGACCAGGCCCGAATATGTGGAGATGCAACCTAAACAAGTTCTACTGATCGTCAAAGCCATTGAGAAACAAGTCCAACTTACGCCGAATCCCAAGAAACCTATAAAAAAGGTGACTGTCCTGCAGGAAGTTCCTGAACCAGTCATGTACGTCAACCCCCAATTTCCCCCACAGAATTATGCTCCTCAGCCCCAGCAGGGATATTACAGACAAGATAACAGACCACTGCCTCAAGTTGGCCAAAGAGATGATATCACCTGTTTCCGATGTGGATGCAGAGGACACATAAAGAAGAATTGCAGAAAAAGAATGCAGGATTTGCCTCCTCAGGAACAAGAACAGAGGTTTCACCAACCGAGCTACCCAAGAGATTTTGATAACCGTCCATAGGACATTGGCAAGTCTGTGCCCACCTTGGTCTCCCACGTTCCCACCCAGTTTGGACCCGTCTCTACTGTTAACCTTACAGTTGATGGAAACACTCTACCTTTCCTAGTGGACACAGGTGCAGCCAGATCAGTCATTTGATCTTAAGACCTCCCTCATTTCCACTGACTATATTTCATGCGTGGGGGTTGATGGAAAACCAAGTTCCTCTAGACTCACATATCCTATTCCTATTGGTGCACATCAGAAGATCATATCCAGGCTAGTGGTTTCACAGACTTGCCCACTTAACCTCCTGGGAATGGATCTACTACAGAACCTGAAAGCAGTCATCAGGTATGATGAACAGGGAATGCACTTAGAGTCGGACACACCCTTGTCCCTAGAAGAGACGTGCAAGATTCAAGCAGTCCTAATCCTGCTGGTTACTCCCGATTACTCACCAATCCCAGAGTTCTACTATAATCAGGTGCCTGTTCACCTCTGGTCCACCGGGCCAGATGACATTGGTAGATTACCTGTTCCCCCTGTATGTGTTTTTCTCAAAGAGGGAGCCCAGATCTCACGTCTGCCTCAATATCCTCTCAAAGCAAAACAAGAGGCGTCACTAGGAGAAAAAATCGAATTGCTCTACAAGAATGGAGCTCTGATACGCTGTGTGTCACCTGCAAACACACCCCTTTTTCCAGTGAAGAAGACCACACCCAAAGGAGAACCGGAGAAGTTTAGATTGGTGCAGGACTTGAGAGCTGTCAATGCAGCTACTATCTTGGAAACCCCAATGGTGCCCAATCCACATACACTACTTAGTAGCATACCTCCAACCGCCACCCATTTCACTGTCGTAGACTTAACTAATGCTTTCTTCAATGTGCCCCTACACCGATTCCCAATATCTCTTTGCCTTTACGCACCGTGGAGAGCAGTATACGTGGACAGTACTATCGCAAGGGGCCCAGAACTCACCTAATCATTTTTCTCAGGCCCTGAGCCTGTGTTTGCGACCCTGGATCCAAGCACACCCGGATGTGATACTTCTTCAATACGTGGACGATTTACTACTTTGCTGTTCCGGCAAACAAGCATGTAATTATTTTTCAACAGAACTCTTGAAATTTCTGGCCTCTATCGACTGTAAAGTCTCACTCAAGAAGTTACAATGGAGTGACATGAGAGTGGTTTTCCTCAGCCACTGCATCTCTCAAGGTCCGAAACATCTTACTAAGGACAGGAAACACGCCATCAGGAACATCCCTACGCCCCGAGGAATTCGACAGCTGCAGGCCTTTTTAGGCATGGTCACCTAATGGTCACCTAATGCTTCAGCCCTCATGCAGCCACTCTATGATGGCATACCCATGCTTGCCAGGGGCCTACCTCTCCCTGTTGAAGCCACAGACTCATTGGAACATCTTAAGAAGCTCATAGTGTCTGCTCCGGCTCTTGGCATTCCCAACTATGAAGAACCATTCTACCTCTTTGTGTCCGAACTACAGGGACATGCTTCTGGTGCCCTAGCACAGAAACATGGTGGGAAGATGCGGCCTCTTGGATATTACTCCTACAAATTTGATCCAGTTTCCCAGATGTCTCCCACCTGTTTGAAGGCTGTGCAAGCTGCTAAAGAGCTTCTGGAAAAAACCTCTGATATCATACTTGGCCATCCTGTTATGGCCCCCCATGACCTCAAGGCCATCCTCGATTTAAGCCAACAAAAACACCTGTCTACTCAATGTCAAATCAGGCTTCATTACACTTTTCTACTTCCTGACCATGTAACTCTTCAACGCTGTACAGTTCTCAACCCATCTACCCTACTTTCTCTCTCGAGGGGGGAATATACCGACTTATCTGATGAACCTTTCCCCCCACATGATCCGGACTATAATAACCCTGATGCCCATAACCAGGATTGCCTCGAAGTAATGCAACAAGAGATGTCTCATCTCCCTATGGTCTCTGAGACTGAACTGGAGGACGCTGATTTGACACTCTATACAGATGGATCCAGATATGATGATCACAGGACACGCTGTGGTGGCCCCTCCAAAAGTTGTCATTGCAAAAGCCCTGCCACCTCATATGTCAGCACAGGAAGCCGAACTACGGGCGTTAACGGAGGCATGTGAATACTCAGAAGGAAGGAGAGCCAACATCTATACGGACTCAAGATATAGGCATATCTTGAGTCCGTATAGATGTTGGCTCTCCTTCCTTCATGGGGTAGCTCATGACTTTGGCCTAATATGGGCCTTACGAGGCTACAAAACAGCAAATGGGACACCTATAAAGAACCACAGAGCTGTTCAAGCTCTTATTAAGGCCCTTACGCTTCCAACACAGGTGGCAATTATCAAGGTCAAGGCACATGGAAGACTGGACTCAAAAGAAGCAAGAGGCAATCATATGGCTGATGAAGTAGCAAAAGAAGCGGCAATGCAACCCATTCACTATCAACCTCTAGAACCTATCGCTCGAGAGGAAGTAGGGGTGTATGTCATGACAAGGAGACAACATCAGGACCATGAGAAAGAGGAACAGACACTTGAAAACCCTGCATTCACGACATTGAAGGAATTTCAACAAAAAGCCAGCCTTGAAGAACAGGAAGGATGGAAGAGATTGGGGGTAGCCCAAGGAGAGATTGATGTGCTCTGGCGGAAAGGCAAGAAGATCGGTCTCCCACAAGCATTATATACACCAACAATTCAATGGGCACATGGAGTCACACATCGCGAGAAGAATCAAATGATAATGGCAATCACCAAACTATATGTTGCCCCAGGCATATCAACACCAGCAGCTTAGTACACTAAGAGTTGCAAAATCTGCAACACGTTCAATGCAGGAAGAACGGAACCAGTACCCAAGAAACACCTGGCAAAACCGAGCTACCCTTTTCAGAGGATCCATATTGACCACATACAGTTACCCAAGAGTGGGCGGTATGAATATGTGCTAGTAGTAGTAGACATGCTCTCAGGATGGCCAGAAGCTTACCCTGTCTCCAACATGACAGCCCAAACCATAGTGAAGAAATTTTGACTGAACTTGTGTGCATATTCGGCATACCAGAAGTCATTGAAAGCAACCAGGTGCCAGCTTTCATTGCAGATGTCACAAGAACCATCTGGAAAATGGTGGGGGCAGACCTAGGACTACATACCCCATACCACCCCCAAAGCAGCAGGAAAGTTGAGAGAATGAACTATACCCTGAAAAATAAAATCCTTAAAGGCAGTAAGGAACTAGAACTCACATGGACAGAAGTTCTGCCCATAGCCCTGTACTCTGTCAGAAACACACCCAACCAGACCACTGGTCTGACACCCTATGAGATCCTGTTTGGGGGACCACCCAGGTTGGGATGTTATTACCAACAACAGCTTAGTGCAGGGAATAATAGTTTAATAAATTATGTATTTAATCTGTGTAATGAATTGAAAGTAACACATGCTGCAGTGTTTTCTTCCATTCCAGAGTCTGACGACAGTACCCATTGCCTCCAGCCTGGAGACTATGTCTTGGTAAAGAAGCACTGAGGGGAGCATTAGAACCACGATTTGAACCCTACCAAGTGCTACTGACGACACCTACGGCTGTTAAGTTGGAAGGATGGACAACATGGACACACGCCTCACATTGCAAACGTGTTGCTGTTGGACACTAACACTTATCCTTTTTATGACAAGGGCAGGGTGGGGGGCGTTGCCAGTTAGAAACCATGATGTACGGGGACCAACAGGAAAGGGAACCCAACGACATTCTGGGTTAATATGACAAAATCAAATAACATATGGTCATTTCACTATTGTGATATAGTGGACTGTAGGTTTCCTCGAAATCCAGTGAAAAGTGCAGGATGGGTACAATATTATTTGTGTGTGATGAGACCAGGTAATGATAATTGTTATTATTGGGTAGATGTGGCCTGGAATACAGGAGCTGATTGGGATATAAACCAACAGAAGCCATGATCAGGGTGGACGCCAAAGGCAAAAGCCTGAGGGGACGCATGACTCTCATAGCAACAGGGCTGAGAAATAACATTTGTACTAAATGGGCCAGAAAAGGTGAGTGTGGCCAGCTGGTTCTGAACTTGGAAAACACCCAACCTGAGGATATGGGAAGGTATGTGTAATGTCTCTGCCTGTTCAGGTCTCCACACCACCCTCTGCTCGCACACTGCGGTGAAGGAGGCGTGTTCAGTTTGATTCCTTGCGTAGGTTTCTTGTTGCTCAGTCTGAACACTGTCCTAGACTATGCAATTGATTTTCTGCCACACCCATCTCCTTCACCTTGGTTTTCCTCTGCTCCACTAATAGTTAATCTCAGCCTTGCATGTGTGATTGACAGCCTGTCTACCAATCCAGTCTGGGGCTGGTCCAGACTTTCTATAAACAGGTTGTCAGCCCTCACATGGTCGCTGGTTATTGCTTTGTGCGTTCTGGCTATTACTCCTTGCTGTTTTTGTTACCTGTATTCCTATTCCTGACCTCTGGCCTTGACTTTTGACTATTCTCTTGGACTTTGATTCTGTACTGCATTGCTCGTCTGTTACTGATACCTTGGCTTGCTGACCTCCCTTTTTGTTGTTCGTCCTGTCTGCGTTCTGTGTTGTCACCTATTTTAGGTAGGGCCTGTCGACCAGTTGCTGCTGTCACCTAGGACAGATAGGCAAGTTAGCCAGGGACAGTGGGGGAGTTTAGCTTAGGGCTCACTGTCTTGTTGTGCCCCTCCCCCCAGGGTTCTGCAGCAGCACTGGGGAATTGCTCCTCTAGCGATTCCCTTACAGTATGTGTTGGGGATGTACGTATCTTCAGGTAATGAAGTCAACCCAAGATTGGGTCGGATAGAATTGAAAGACATGAGGGACCCAAACTAGTGCCTGATACCACTACTCTCCCAACTGGGATACCTAGGGTGATAGATCACGCAGTGAAAGAGGTATTCCCTTTCTTCAACATGTTCTTTGAGGACCTCCTGTCAGTAGACATGGGTACACATGTGGGACAGAACCTGTGGTTAGAATGGGTCAGATATACCGCTAGAAGAGCCAATAGAACCTCAGGATGTATAGCGTGTGCAGGAGCTAGACCACACCTTGGTACCATACCTTTTAATGTCCCAGATGATGATTTGGAATGTCTAGTGGGAATGTATACTAATCAGTCTACTGAAAATTGTCCAGACTATGCTCCCCTATTTAACCCAAAGCCCAGCAGGCCCAATGCAGACATAGTTATATACAAGGGTAACTACACATGCATATACCATAAAGGGAATGAAGGAAAACTGATGGGGAATTATAGCAAGGGATTTTGTGTGAAAATCATTACCCTCAACAACACAAGTTTTTTGACCGATCAGAGTTACGGACTATTTGACATTTACTGTGTATGTGCAGATATGAAGATCCGGACCATTTTGCCCTCGAGGTGGTAAAGACAATGTACTCTAGCTAAAAGCATAATGCCTTTTACAATAATTCCTTATAACCCCTCCCAGTCACAATATAGCAAGACGAGATACAAAGAAAGCCCTAGGTAGCTTTGACCCTCAGGTGTATATTGATGCCATAGGTGTCCCAGACTAATTCAAAGCCAGAGATCAGATAGTGGCAGGGTTTCTGTTTGTGACAGTCAACAAGAATGTGGATTGGATTAATTACCTCTATTATAACCAACAAAGATTTGTAAATTATACAAGGGATGCCCTACAGGGATTGGCAGATCAGTTAGGTTCCACTACAAAGATGACATTACAGAACAGGTTGGCATTAGACATGTTATTGGCTGAGAAGGGAGTTGTTTGCGGTATGTTTGGAGATGAGTGTTGAACATACATTCCAGACAATACTGGCCCAAATGGAAAAGTAACTACGGCTATACAACAAATTACTAGTCTTTCAGAAGAACTCAAGAGGAATTCAGGTATCATCAATCCATGGGACTCATACTTTTCCTGCATGAACAGTTGGCAGAAATGGTTGGCACAAATAGGTATAGTTCTGGGCTGTATACTCTTGATAGTCGCGGTAGTGGGTTTTTGTATTCTCCCTTTCTTTCAGAAGTTGATATCAAATTCAGTAGAAGCAGCCGTCCCCAACAACACCATGTATATGGATATTGCAAAAATTGTGGAGACGGATGTAGAGGATGAACAACTATCAGTCCCTCTAAAAACTACCATTTTTTACCAAGATAGATAATTTACATAACAAGAGGATTGATTAGGGACAGTTAGTGGAGGCTCCTGAACCATGGATAAGTCGAAATAGAAAGGGGGGGGGGTGATCTACAAGGGGTCACTCATCTCAATTTGGTGAAGAAATCCCCTACCCTTTTCCGTCCTGGTTTAGCGTAAGCCTTACGAGAGTGTGAACCTAGAGGGCGCTGGTGAGCGACCCAAAGCCAGGCTTAAAAAGGTCCTCAGCCACACCCATAAGTGGGGTTCAACTCCAGAGGGAGTGTACGCAGCAGAAGAGCTGCTAGAGACCTGCAGGGAGCAGGTAGATGGTGGAACCAGTGGGAGAAAGACAGGCGGTCTGTCCCAAGAGGACTGGATTTAAAGAAGACTTGATTGAGCTAAGTGTGAGCCAGACTACTGAGGAGACGCCTCAGTAAAACTTCTTGCCCCCAGAGGTTAGTCAGGGCTCAAGCAGTAAGGTAGTGCCCTGTGTGTGGGCTAGGCTGGTTTTTTGTTTTGTTCCTGTTTTTACTCACATGCTGAATAAAGCCATTTTATTTTGGATTACCACTGCCTGATATGCTGCTTGTTTGGCACCCAGTACCACCAACACCTCTGTGGAGTCCAGGAGGCTGCCACGTTTGAGGCTAAATTCCCCCCAAATTGTCAAATATGGTGCTTCGGATGCGGGCAAAAAGAGATCCACGCAAGTCCTGGAAGACAAGTGTTTGGTAACTGCACTATCGCTGAATTTACATTGTGGCCTACAGCTGGAAAAAGTCGGTGATTTCAAGTGAGAAACCCAGGAGGGGTGAGTGGAACTACAAAATAGCAAATTGTGTGCAAAACTGGTGAAAGTAAAACTCTGGAAGAGGAATCCAGGGAATAGACTTTGTCTATACTGTGGCACAGAAGTCTGTAAAAGTGCTTGCATATGGCAAGAAAGTAAGCAATGTGTGTAGAAACTGGATATCGCAACCAGTCTATGTGAAAGGCTATGGTGCCATATTTGTGTTTTTTGTGGCTGACAGAAGAAAATGCTAGTTGTTGTAGTGCCACATAAGTTAACTGTTTGGTGAATACATGTGACTGCAGAAGATAGAAAAAAGTTGCTGCCGGTTGAACCCAAGTTTTCTGTGGAATATTGTATAATCTTGTTATTAAACCATGGGCAAGAAAAAGAAAATTTCAGTTTGTAAGAAAGCAGAAAAGCTGTGCACAGGTGTGTTACTGCAGCAGTCTCAAGGCAGAGAGACACAAAACTCAGAAAAGAGTATGTGGAGTGCAAGTAAAGATAATGGGTTTCAAGAGAGTGACTTAGTTTTTCTGAAGCACCTCTGTTCTATGAATGAATATGTCCCTGCTGACTGTATGTCTCATACTGGAGTGCATAAAAGTGCCAAAGAAGAAAATATTATGGTGCAGCAGCTTCAAGATGAGATTAAAACCATCAGGTTTATTTATGAGGATGAAATATCTGATTGGAATCGGCAACTTGAGGTATCAGAAAAAGAGAACCTTAAGTTAAAGAAAGAGCTTGACTCTATGAAGAGTTCATATCCTAGTCATTGTGAAAATGTGGTGCTGGGTTTGCCTGGAATGGACTGTGTCACTAAGAAGGAGTTTGCAGAAATGAAATGCGCTCTTTCTAATAAAGTTCTACAGAGTGTAGTACAAAAGCAAGTGCTTGAGAAGCAATTGCAGGATTTAAAAGAGCAGCATGTCCAAGACTCCATTGCCAAAGAGAGTGTCATTGAAAAATTAAGAGATGACCTTGAAACTGCTAAATGTGAGAGAAGTGAATTTTTGCAGTGTCAGTCAGAGTCAGAATGTTTGGATGACCAAGTCAGGAAGTGTGAAAAATTTTCGGCTGCATTAACTGATAAAGAAAATGAAGTTGCAGAGCTGAGGAAGGAGGTGTCTGACCGAGAGAGTGATTTAGAATCTGTGGTGCAGATATTGCAGTCAGAGCGAAACTTGCATGAACTAAAGCAAGTTCAACTAAACAAAGAAGTAAAGGAATGGCAGAGCAGAGCTGGAGTTCTGGAACAAAGAGAAATGGAACTCAAAGCTAGAATATGTAGCCTGGAGAGGGTGCTGTCAGGATCTTGTGAAGATAATGAGAAATTGTCTGTTTTGGTGCAAAATAAAGACAAAGAGTTGATGGAGATGTCGTCTGTCCATGCTCAGAATTTACAAACCTAACAGGAGAGTCACAAAGAAATTGAGAAAAACCTGGAATCTGTGCAGATATTGTATGAGGACAAAGCCAATGCCTATGACAAGATGGAAAAGGCCAAGAGAGAATTGGACCTCCAGATAGAAGACATGAGGATTCAGTTTCAGGAAAACATGTGTAATTTATCTGCTCAGATTGTAGATCTAAAAATGCTTGCTGCTCAACTAAAGCTGCAAGTGGACAAACAGGAGGAAGAACTGCAAGTTGCAATAGTAAAAACTGAGATGGAGGCTGCGCAGGAAAATGTGGCAATGAAGAAAGTTCTGGAGCTGGAATCAGAGATTTGTGTGCTACAGAAGGCGTTAGAATTGGAGAAAGCTGCCAGCATAGAGGCAGAGAAAGGAGAGCCATTGAGTCAGACAGACATGAGTGACCTGTCCAGTGATGGTGATGGCAAAGATCAAAAGGATAAGAAACATGGTGTGAAAAGACCACGTGAAGATCATGGCCGTGGCTATTTCGAGTATATTGAAGAAAATAAATACAGCAGGTCTAAGTCCCCCACAGCCACCGGTGGAAGAGGAAGATGAAGATTCTTACGGCTATTCACTAAAGGGATCAAAGTCATGCAATGGGGTGGTAGAAGACTATGGCGAGAAATATGATGAAAATGATGTGATCCCCTGTATGGCGAATTTTGAAAAGAATGGCCAGGATCTTGGCATAGCATTTAAAGTTCACAAAGATGTGCTGTCTGAGAAACCACTCTTCCCACATGTGCTTTGTCACAATTGTGCTGTTGAGTTTAACTTCGGCCAACAAGCTGAACCATTCTTTCCAGTACCTGAAGGGAAGCTGCAGGTTTTAGCATCACTGCAGTCAGATACGTGTAAGCCTGCATAGCATGTGTCATCTCAGCAGTGCCTTCAACTGTTATCGAAACCCAAACTGGGTTCAAAATTCTGATTGTCAAGTGGTGCCGAATTATTTATAGTCCATATAAATATATATGTGAGCTCACAGAGAAAGAACTAGCCTGACACACGCAGTCGGTGTTAAGCAAGTTGTGTGTTTATTAAAAACATAGCATAAGCTTTTATACAGAACAGTAAATAATTATGAATTATAACAGAGCATGCGTGAAAACTGGTAAACCTGATTGACCATTGGCGGGAGGATGGTCTTGACACACCCCCTTACTCATCTCAATAATCAAAGTATATTAGTACTACGAGCTACGTAATGCAACCTGTTGTTCTACATTGCACATTCGAGGGGAGAAATTGTACAGCTACAGTACGTGCTGGGGGCTGTTTCCGTAAGCAGTGTTAATTTCCAGACTCTTCGAAGGACAGCTCACCGAAAGTTTATAAATAAACAAGTCTACTAGGACATGTTGCCCTAGACTGGGTGTCTGGCCTTGCTCTCAGTGTATATCCTTATCATCGAAGGCTGTAAGCTTCTTCTACTAAATTCATTTCTACGATTTTTGAGAATAGCAAGCTAAAAATTAAAGAGACATCACATTTCTATGACAATTTCCCACCTTTTGTGATTTTTAACACAATATTATTGGCCAATGCCTGTACTTCAGTTTCTAGAACTGCTGGACTTTAATTCTCTTCACCAGATTCCAGGTCATGTGAACATACTATTGTGTCAAACATCAAAACATCCTGACTTGCTGCACACATTGCGGCATATTCACATATGACTCTTTCTTACAGGTAGTACATTTCTCTACAATACATATGATCATTCTGTGCATTGCATAGACACATAACAGGATTATGGATGCAAATCCATCAGTCCAACAGTCATTAGGTTTTCTTCTCAGGATCCATATTCTTTAACACTTTATTGTCTCATTTGTTGTTAAGAACGTTATCCAGTGGGGACACCACCATGACAACAAAGTTTTCCTTGTAATTTTACAGCTATACTGATTATCAACAGGACCTGGAAGGGACCGTCGAATTGAGGCCCTTCTCACGTGTCTCTTTATCACCATCCAATCTTTGGGTTGTAGCTGATAGATTCCTTCCACTGACTCAGGATCTGGAAGGAAGGAGGAAACTCGAGAGTGTACATTAGTCAAATGTTTTTGGCAATCCATCACATAGTCAGCACACCATACTATATCTGAAACAATTGTGAAAAATACAATCCAAATACTCTAGGGCAGGGGTCAGCAACCTATGGCACGCGTGCCACTCTTGGCACGCGAGGCATATTTCCCTGGCACGGCAGCGGACTCCTCACCCAGCAGTTTCGATCGGACCAAACACGGCCGAAACGAAACTGCTATTATTATACTTGGGGGTATCTTCAGACCCCCGAGTATAATAAGCGGAGCCCCAGGGGAGATGATGAAACATAAAAAACAATGTACTCACTATTCCACGCTCCGCAGCCGCGCTGTACTCTTCGGGCGCTTCTGCCTGAAGTCAGCTGACAGGGCCTCGGGTCGCGTCTGCGTCTGACGTCATTACGCATAATGACGCGACGTGACCCCTGAGACTCAATGAGCGGTCGCTGACTACAGGCAGAAGCGCCCGAAGATACAGAGTGGCTGCGGAGCGTGGAATGGTGAGTACATTGTTTTTTATGTTTCATCACCTCTCTTTGCCCTCCATTTATTATACTCTGTGGTCTGAAGAGACCCCACAGTATAATAATAGCTAGTGAGTGTGCAGGGGCCACTATAGAGTATAATACCGTGTGCAGGGGCCGCTATGGGACATATACCGTGTGTAGGGGCCATTATGGGACATATTGCTGTGTGCAGGGGCCGCTATGGGACAAATACTGTGTGCAGAGGCCGCTATGGGACAAATACTGTGTGCAGGGACTGCTATGGGACAAATACTGTGTGCAGAGGCCGCTATGGGACAAATACTGTGTGCAGAGGCCGCTATGGGACATAATACCATGTGCAGGGGCCGTTATAGGACATAATACCGTGTGCAGGGACCGCTATGGGACATAATACCGTGTGCAGAGGCCGCTATGGGACAAATACTGTGTGCAGAGGCTGCTATGGGACAAATACTGTGTGCAGAGGCCGCTATGGGACATAATACCGTGTGCAGGGGCCGTTAAAGGACATAATACCGTGTGCAGGGACCGCTATGGGACATATTGCTGTGTGCAGAGGCCGCCATGGGACAAATACTGTGTGCAGAGGCAGCTATGGGACAAATACTGTGTGCAGAGGCCGCTATGGGTAAAATACTGTGTGCAGAGGCCACTATGGGACATAATACCGTGTGCAGGGACCGCTATGGGACATAATACCGTGTGCAGGGACCGCTGTGGGACATAATACCGTGTGCAGGGACCACTATGGGACATTATTCTGTATAACGGTGTGTTTTCTATATTAAGGATGTGTTTTTGCACAGAAAACTCAGGCTTTGTTTTTTTTTGTGCAAAAATGCACCAGTTTTACATCGAATGAAAAAGTTCCAAATATATCTGCATCCAGATACATAGTGTGTATTCACCATAAGGATGCCACCATACGGTGCTCCTGGACACATTTACCACTAATTGGGAGCTGCACATGTACTTTCACTGCTTCTAATCGGAAAGTACAGGAGCAGCCCAGGAAATAGCAGTAGGCGCATGTGACCTAAAGCATCTGGTGGCAGCACTTCTGTGTTATGGTTTGTGGTATATGACTTTAGTTTAGGGGTCGTCAGACTTACAATTATTGACCGGCACTCCGAGTACCTCATCTTTGATTTTTTAATTAAAATCGGCACACCGAACAAAAAAGGTTGCCTACCCCTGCTCTAGGGGCTGAGGCCAATTGTTCTGTCAGGAGTGTACCTTACAGAAAGACAAATACAAGTGACAATACTTTCCACTACTCTGGGGACGGTAGGGATATGGAACACTTGCTGTATCTCCACGGCCTCCATTATTTCTCTCATTACCTGTCCTGTATAGTGAGTTCCATTATCACTTTTGATGGTCTCGGGGATCCCATACCTGCACACTACTTCTTTCAGTAGCTTATCTGCAGTTCCTTTTGCAGTGGTTTTCTGCACCAGAAATGCCTCAGGTCATCCTGAAAAGAGATCAATACACACAAGCACGTACTCTTACCTTCCCACCTTTGGTAACTGTATATAGTTAACCCGCAATCTCTGAAACAGGTAGAAGGGCTTCTGGGTGTGTTTCTGAGAAACCTTTTTCTTTTTGGCCTACATTGTGTTTTGACACATGTTCGCCAGGTCACACATGGCTACACATGGCTACTTCCTTGGGAACAATGCTCTCAGTAAACATACTCTCTTACCACTGGCCATTAGGACTTGTTCATCCTTTTTCTTCCTCCTTGCAGTTTCCAAATCTTCTTTTCTTCTGGGCCGTTTTGGTCCTGCAGTGTTTTTAGAACCTGTAAAGAGAGCTGAGAGTTTTGGTCCAGTATAGTGACCCCCTGTGCTGAGGCACGTTCCCTAGGCTGGCGCAAGAATGTCTTACTTGAAGATCGTGTGAGACGACCTGTAGGGCCTGAACAGAAGAAGGATTGTGAGGTTATCACGATGACTGGCTTGCCAGGAGCTGGGAAAACTTCTTGGGTCAATAAGCAGACTGCTAAAAATCCTGGGAAATATAATGTCCTTGGAACAAACAATATTATGGAGAGAATGATGGTTGGTAATAAAAAAAATTACTGACACAGGAAAACTGAATGCATTGCTTCAGAGGGCCCCACAATGCCTTAGCAAGTTTATTGAAATTGCTGCTCAGAAGAAAGCTGAGGTTGAAGGCAAGGACCTTCCCGAACATGCTGTACTTAAAATGAAAGGGAACTTTACACTACCAGAAGCCAGTGAGTGCTATGATGAAATTGTTTACGTGGAATTGCAAAAGAGAAAAGTGCTGACAAACCGGAAATCTCGACTGACTGGAACTTGTAGGTTGAGACCCCCAGATGGGGACATCTGGAGAGACACTGGACAAGTTTACTTCATTAAAGAGGGATGTCGACATTGTGCGTCTCGTCCCATTGTTGCTCACCCCATGGGTAGTGAGCTGAGGGGGAGGGAATGTGAGAGTGTGAACCTAGAGGGCGCTGGTGAGCAATCCAAAGCCAGGCTTAAAAAGGTCCTCAGCCACACCCATAGGTGGGGCCCAACTCCAGAGGGAGTGTACGCAGCAGGAGAGCTGCTAGAGACCTGCAGGGAGCAGGTAGATGGTGGAACCAGTGGGAGACAGACAGGCGGTCTGTCCCAAGAGGACTGGATTCAAAGAAGACTTGGTTGAGCTAAGTGTGAGCCAGACGGATGAGGAGATGCCTCAGTAAAACTTCTTGCCCCCAGAGGTTAGTCAGGGCTCAAGTAGTAAGGTAGTGCCCTGTGTGTGGGCTAGGCTGGTTTTTTGTTTTGTTCCTGTTTTTACTCACACGCTGAATAAAGCCATTTTATTTTGGATTACCACTGCCTGATATGCTGCTTGTTTGACACCCAGAACCACCAACACCTCTGTGGAGTCCAGGAGGCTGCCGCATTTGAGGCTAAATTCCTCCCAAATTGTCACAGCTTATAGGCTCCGAGGGATTTAGGGAAAGTATAACAATGTTTTTTGGGGGGACTGTGAAGGATTATAATGAACTTTTATAATCTTACACTTTTATGGTTTTGTACTTTTTATACTTTTATATCTGTTTTATATTGTGTGAGAAGGTGATAGGACAAGTGCTGGAGTCACGGTATGTCAGCCCCTGGGTTTTGTCATATGGCTGGTCCAGGGCGGGTTTAGAGTAAGCCCCAGCTCAGGTGCGGGTCTTGAGGCTCATTACTGGCCCATATAGGCCTACAGAGCCTGCACTTGAGGGAAGATCCTGGGGAGTGAGAGCAGGTGTCTGGATCTGTCCTGATTGCCTAAAGACTCTGTTACGGTGCCAAACTGTTTACTGGTGTGGCTGGCAGAAAGCCACACATGTTAGTAAGTGTTATTTTGTTTAGGTAGCCGCTCAAACGAGCAGGAGTTTATTTATTTTGTGCCTAAAGTTAAGGCTGATATTGTTTTGCCTGTTTTCCTGAAGTGAAGGTTTATTTATTTTTTGTCATTTTTTTAATAAACCTGTTGCACCTGAGTTTTCGTGTCACTGTCTCTGACTGTTTGGGTCCGTACCTAGGATGCTACCGAGCTACCTCCCCCACATATGGTGCTTTGGATGCGCGCACGCCCAATTTTTTTTTAAACAGTCTTAAAGAGACACACACCTATTTTCTCTATGTCCTGGGTGAAGGCTGCAGGAGAGATCAAAAAGGAGTCCGCCAGGCCCTGATTGACCAGAGGACGGCAGGAGAGGGTGCTGGTGCCAGAGAGACCTCGAGGGAACAGACCGCTGCTCGAGCCGCCGTTCAGAGTTCCCTACAAAAGATGATATCCTCAGACGACGTGGAGGACTATCTTCAAGTTTTTGAGTGGGTGGCTGAGCGGGAGAGGTTGGCGAATGATCAGTGGGCTAATGTTGTGGCGCCCTTTCTCACCGGAGAACCTCAGAAGGCCTACTATGACCTGTGTGAACAGAAGGCTGAGGACTACTCCAAGCTGAAAGGTGAGATCCTAGCGCGTCTCGGAGTAAACATGCATGTACGTGCTGGGTGAGTGCACCACTGGACGTTCTCTGAGAGTCTCCCACCCCGATCTCAGATGTATGACCTGATAGGTCTCGTAAAAAAGTGGCTTCAGCCTGAGGAGGCGACTCCGGCACAAATGGTGGAAAAAGTGGTACTTGACAAATACACCAGATCGCTGCCGCTTCAGATCCAGCTCTGGGTCGGACAAGCGGGACCTACCACGGCTGACCAGCTGGTATGTTTGGTGGAACGATACCAAGCCACTGATGAGCTACGACAGTCGTCTCCCAGACCTGTTAACCCCAAGACGGGTAAGACTGTACCACTTACTTTGGGGGTGAGGAAGGCCGTGAGGGGAGGATGCTCAGAGGAGGAACAGGCAGCAGGGACTATGGACTCTAGGCCCAGGTCTCAAAATAGAGACCCATACCGTCTCAGATGTTGGCGGTACCAGGAGTTAGGTCATGTCGCTGCGTACTGTCCCCTGACGACTGAGCCTATGGACTGCAAAAGCTCCAGGCGTATTTCCCTGTTTGCTTGTACCACAGAAACCGCGACAGAACTACAGATGTGCAAGGTGACTATAGCTGAGCGTGCTATACTGGCTCTCCTGGACTATGGGAGCCTGGTAACCCTAGTGCACCATGAACTGGTCGACCCTGCACTGTGCGGTAAACAAACTATTGGGGTCTTGTGTATACATGGGGAAACTAGAGAGTACCCTGTTGCAGAGGTCACTATACACACTGCCTCTGGCACCGTCTCTCACAAAGTGGGTGTGGTTAAGTCCCTATTCCATAGCGTGATCATACGCTTTAGTAGAAAGACAAAAAAAACAACAACGCTGAGCGGCACATAGGGTAATACTGTTTTTTTGAAAAATTATCGTATGATAGTAATATATTACACAATATAAATTGTGTTATGAAAGTAGTTTGTACAGGGTGACCAGGACGTGCCCACTAATAACGGTTGAGAGTAGGTAGGTGAGCACAGAGTGTGGGTATACAGTATGTGAATGTGCAACCGACAGGGTTTGGTGTGAACCAATGTCCCCTCAATTGGTCAGTTCATATGGTAACACTCTTGTGCATGGTGACACCAGTATCGATGTACTCTCACCTTATATAGTTTCCGTGTGATCACAAATGGTATTGTGGACTTGTCCAGTATATGTCACAGTATGTGTGAGCTGCGGAACCTCTGGGCGTCAGGATCTCCCGGATCCAGGCGGCATATCAGGTACAAAAATGGTAGGAGAGTATCCAAAAAAAATGAGGTATGGAGACCGCGCTTCGCTAAGAATGCTTTTTATTAAACTCAATTACACAACGCGTTTCGAGGAATGAGTCCTCTTTATCAAGTATACTATGAACTGAATAAAAACAAACAAATATTTATGGAAAATTTATACTCATAAATAAATAAATAGATACATAAAAGGCTTATACTCATACATAAATAAATAAATAGCTACATAAAAGGCTTGCTAAAAGCTCAAAAGGCAGTGTCAGAGGAACAAGTCAACTCCAACAATTATGTAGAAGAGTTGAAAAAGTAATGTAGAGACAACATATATGTACATAGGAAACAAAGGAAAAAAAAAAAATGTAAAAAGTGAACTAGATAAAAGGGTTGAATGACCGCTTGATATGTTCTTTATATATACAGTAGCGTAGATCTAGTGGAGTGTACCCACAAATTAGTAAAAAATGCTAATGAGGGATATCTACTGTGAGCTTGAGTATTAGGAAAGACAATAAAGAACAGAGGACGCTGGGCGTTAGGTGTGCGTTTGCGCGTACAAAATGATGATGTTATTACACTATAATTGCTGCCACTGGAATGAAAGTAAGTATATAAATATATACACATTCAGTCAGCAAATGGTTACGCTAGGTTGAAATGATATCCGTATGTTGCAAAAGAGGGAAAGGGGTGAAAAAAAAAAAAAAAACTGGATTGTTGTGGGGTGGATGAAAGTATATAATATGTTACTTATAGGGTTGTGGATTGAAGGGTGGAATGAGAAAGAGTAGTAGTTAGTACTTACCAGCCTGAAGCTATGGGCTAAAAGAGCTGAAGTGTATGAGGTGACCACTTGATTGAGGGTATATAAAGGTATGGCTAATAGGTCCTGCCTATAAAGGGGAGGGGTTTAGATAAAGAAGAAAAAAAAAAAGAAAAAAAAATGGATTGTTATGGGGTAGATGAAAGTATATGATAAATTTATATATAAGGTTACTTATAGGGTTGTGAATTGAAGGGTGGAATGAGAAAGTAGTAGTTAGTACTTACCAGCCTAAAGCTATAGGCTGAAAGAGCTGAAGTGTATGAGGTGACCACTTGATTGAGGGTATATAAAGGTATGGCTAATAGGTTTAGATAAAGAGAAAGAGAAAAAAAAAAAAAAAAAAAAGGGGATATATTATTTTATTTAGGGGTTCGTGATACGAAGAAGGATGATGTAGTGAATTGGGATATGTAACTGATAACTTTTGCGATTTCATGCATAGAACAGGAAAGGCGGATAGTCGTGTTTGAGGGAAGTTGGTGGATGTTTGAGTCTATCTATGAAAATGCTAAGCTTCTGATGTGTGTGACTGGATTGATAAAGTTATAACCATTGGGAAAAAAAAAAAAAAAAAAATAAGGGACAATTACGGTGAAAAAGGTCAATGATGGGGGGAAAAAAAGTAAGTTAATTATTAAAAGATATAAAAATATATAGGAAAATAAAGGACTTGTGAGGAAGGGTATTCTAACAATCCTTCTCCTCCCCCTTTCTCTCCTGCTTACACATATAATTAAAAATATACATATATATGCACATTTACATACAAACGTTCATAAACACATACTTAAAGCAACGTTAGGATCCCTCATAAAACCTCCAATGATTTGTTAATCATATACAGATTCAAGAGCTTCGTTAAGACCGGCTGGTGTGAGGGAATTGAACTTAAATATCCAAAACATTTCTTTTCTTTTTAATTTTTCAAATCTATTGTTAGTATGTGTAGGAATATGATCCAGTGGAGTAATTCTAAACCCATCAAAGTTAGAATTATGTTTCACAAGAGCATGTTTAGAGACACTATGCTTGTTAAAGCCATTTAATACATTGGATCTGTGTTTATTTAGCCTTTCTCTCAGGGGTCTGATGGTCCTGCCAATATACTGGAGTCCACACGGGCATTCGAGTACATAGATGACATAAGAAGATGAGCAGTTGAAAAAGTAGTTAATCTGAAACGTTCGCCCGTTACAGAACCCCCAAAACCATTAGCTAGATGATTAATTGTGTTGCAACATTTACATTTCTTATTCCCTTTGACACACCCACGCGGGGGGGGGACACCCCCCCCCCCCCCCCCCCCCCCCCGGGGGGGGGGCCCCCACCCCCACCCCCCCCCCCCCCCCCCCCCCCCCCCCCCCCCCGGGGGGGGCCCCCCCCCCCCCCCCCGGGGGGGGGGGGGCGGGGGGGGGGGGGGGGGGGGGGGGGGGGGGGTTGGCCCCCCCCGCCGGGGGGGGGGCCGGGGCGGGGGGGGGGGGGGGCCCCCCCCCCCCCCCCCCCCCCCCCCCCCCCCCCCCCCCCCCCCCCCCCCCCCCCCCCCCCCCCCCCCCCCCCCCCCCCCCCCCCCCCCCCCCCCCCCCCCCCCCCCCCCCCCCCCCCCCCCCCCCCCCCCCCCCCCCCCCCCCCCCCCCCCCCCCCCCCCCCCCCCCCCCCCCCCCCCCCCCCCCCCCCCCCCCCCCCCCCCCCCCCCCCCCCCCCCCCCCCCCCCCCCCCCCCCCCCCCCCCCCCCCCCCCCCCCCCCCCCCCCCCCCCCCCCCCCCCCCCCCCCCCCCCCCCCCCCCCCCCCCCCCCCCCCCCCCCCCCCCCCCCCCCCCCCCCCCCCCCCCCCCCCCCCCCCCCCCCCCCCCCCCCCCCCCCCCCCCCCCCCCCCCCCCCCCCCCCCCCCCCCCCCCCCCCCCCCCCCCCCCCCCCCCCCCCCCCCCCATAGCGGCCCCAGCACCCGGTATAATGCCCCATAGCGGCCCCTGCACCCGGTATAATGCCCCATAGCGGCCCCTGCACCCAGTATAATGCCCCATTGTGGACCACCCATGAACAATTATTATACTCTGGAGTCTTTTCAGACCCCAGAGTATAATGATCGGAGACCAGGGGAGGATACAAACAAAAAAAAACAAAAAAACAATGTCACTTACCTCTTCCTGGCTCTGGCGCACTCCCTGCTATTTCGGCCATTTTCAATGTTGGAGCAGATCTTGCGTGAGTCGGGCCTGCGTCGCGACGCACAATGACGAAGGCCCGGCCCACGTAACGTCACCAAACAGGCCCAAAGCCTTCGGAGCATATGAAAGGTAAGTAATGTAGTTTTTATGTTCCCTCACCTCCCCTGGCCCTCCGATCATTATACTCTGGGGTCTGAAATGACCCCAGAGTATAATGATAGCAGTGTTTGTGGGTTTTGGCCCACGGCCTCACTTACCGCTCCTGCTCACAGTCACCTCTGCTTCTGCAGAATGGGAAGCGCAGGCAGCCATGAGCAAGAGCGGGGATTGGTAAGTAAATAGGGCCCGTTACCTGCTGGGGTTACTCCAGAAGGTAACAGCCTATTAAAAGGAAAAAAAAAAATGTCCTGGGCCCTATGGCAGCTGCTACTGCTGATACCCTGGTAGTTACACTCCTGCGTCTGTGTGTTGTTGGGGTAGGGGGTCAGGTTCTTGGGGAGGGGGGTTGCCATCTGTGTGTTGGTGGAGGGGGTCCCAGGGAAGTGTCGCATTTCGAGTGTGTGTGGAGTCCCTGCATGTGTGGAGGTGGTGGTTGTGGGGGAGGGGGCTGCTTGTGTGTAGGCAGGGTTGTGGGGCTGTGTAAATCACGTGGTTCTGGTTACATAGCGCAGGGACGCTGGAGTTATAACATACAGTAGTGCCCTCCTGTACCCCTATACTAAATGTATTCCCACTCCTCCTGCATTATAAATAAATGGCCCCCACAGCGTAATGCATCACCCTTTCATATCCAGGGTGTGAGCTGTATGCATAAACACTTTCCAACCCTGCAATGATTGCTGGCACCAAACTGACACTCATTGCTGTATAAAGAGGTTACCCACAATGTAGGGACTCCTTCAGAGCAGGAGGAGTCCCTGCATTAGAAGGGGCGAATCCAAGGCATAACTTGTTTGTGTTTCTTGACCAAGTGTAAACCCTTGACCGTGACTAACCCCTGCACTTAGGTTTAGCTGTGGTCAAGTTATGACTGCAATTAACCCTTTCTAGTCCATGAGTTAGCAACTCTAACAAATGTTAACGTCACTATAATCTTTCTGTATAGCAGATGCAGCCCTAAGGTACATTAGGGCTGCTATACTTTATTTGCATAGCAGGGTGTCTGTGTTCTGCCATTAACATAACTTGACCCCCAATGTATTCACCAAAGACTCCCCAGACCTCCTGCAATCAGTGATTCCATCTAAGTGATTGAATTGCTGATTACCCAAGAAGGGGTTAATCACAAGCTTGGCATGACTGTGGTTCAGGCTAAGGGCCTACGTAGCGTCCCGCAGCAAAAAAACTGCAGGAAAAGCTGCAGATTTCTTCTGTGGACTTTCTGCTTCAATTATACACATATGGAAGCTTCCGGCATTTCCGTAGGTAGAATTGACATGCTGCAATTTCCAAAACCACGACGGTGTGTCCGCTGTGTGTATTTTACTGCAAAGTAGGGACCAGATTCGCTTTTTTTTTTTTTTTTTGCCACGTTTCTGCCGCTGGCAAACCGTGGCGTACAGGCCACATGGGGCGACTCCCCTTAAGGATTTATCCGCTTTCTCAGGATAGGCCAGGCCCAACACCTGATACCCTTCCAGATCTCTGGTACAGAGACTTTAATGGGGCAGCGATGTGGTACCTACACTTGTCTTTACAGTTTGTACAGCAGCAGAGATCTGCAGAGGACCCCTGCATTGATTACCTATCCTGAGTTACTATCCTTTCAGTAGGAGTCCTCACATTCTGGTGCTCAAATAACCAAAAAAGGGGGGTTTATTAGACTTCATTTGAGGCTAAGTTCACATTGGCCGCAGAAATCGGCAGAGGGGAATTTTATTTGGCTATGATAGACTACGTTGATAACCAGTGGAGGTGGGTTTTTAAAAAATAATTAAATAAATAAATAAAATGGTTAATGAGGGTTGTGCGGAGGGTTTTATTTCAATCAAATATATTTTTTAAAATGTCGATGTTGTTTGTTTTATTAATATTACTGTATGGGGAGCTTAGTGTTAGATATAGACCCTATACTGACCAACCTGTACAGAATACACCCAGACTATTACCTACCTGCAGCAACTCCATTCTGGTCAGGGCAGTAGTAAGACAGCTAAAATGGAGTTGCTGTATGGAGGACCTACCTGCAGCAACTACAGAATACACCTAGACGATGAACCTACCTATAGTAACTACAGAATATACAGAGACCATGAACCTACCTATAGTAAATACAGAATACACCCAGACCGTGAACCTACCTATAGTAACTACAGAAAATACAGAGGCCATGAACCCCCCCCCGGCAACTACAGGGGGGGGGCAGGGGCAAAAATTTGGGGAAAAAAAAAAAAAAATAATATTTTCATATGTTGCCGCCCCCGCTTTTTTTTGTGTGTGTTTTGTTTTTTTTTTTAAAAAAAAAAAAAAAAAAAATTTATAAAAAAAAAAAAAAAAGAAAGCTTATATTGACAGTTAGAATGAGTTAATGCAGCAAGTCAATATTTGCAGTGTTGACCCTTCTTATTCAGGACCTCTGCAATTCACCCTGGCATGCTCTCAATCAACTTCTGGACCAAATCCTGACTGATAGCAGTCCATTCTTACAGAATCAATGCTTTAATTTTGTCTGAATTTGTTGGTTTTTGTTTGTCCACCCGTCTCTTGATGATTGACCACAAGTTCTCAATGGGATTAAGATCTGGGGAGTTTCCAGGCCATGGACCCAAAATCTCTATGTTTTGTTCCCTGAGCCATTTAGTTATCACCTTTGCTTTATGGCAAGGTGCTCCATCATGCTGGAAAAGGCATTGTTGAGCGCCAAACTGCTCTTGGACGGTTGGGAGAAGTTGCTCTTGGAGGACATTCTGGTACCATTCTTTATTCATGGCTGTGTTTTTACGCAAGACTGTGAGAGAGCCGATTCCCTTGGCTGAGAAGCAACCCCACATATGAATGGTTTCAGGATGCTTGACAGTTGGCATAAGACAAGACTGGTGGTAGCGCTCACCTCTTCTTCTCCGAATAAGCTGTTTTCCAGATGTTCCAAACAATCGAAAAGGGGATTCATCAGAGAAAATGACTTTACCCCAGTCCTCAGCAGTCCACTCCCTGTACCTTTTGCAGAATATCAGTCTGTCCCTGATGTTTTTTCTGGAGAGAAGTGGCTTCTTTGCTGCCCTCCTTGAGACCAGGCCTTGCTCCAAGAGTCTCCGCCTCACAGTGCGTGCAGATGCACTCACACCTGCCTGCTGCCATTCCTCAGCAGGCTCTGCACTGCTGGTAGCCCGATCCCGCAGCTGAAACACTTTTAAGAGACGGTCCTGCCGCTTGCTGGTCTTTCTTGGGCGCCCTGGAGCCTTTTTGGCACCAATGGAACCTCTCTCCTTGAAGTTCTTGATGATGCGATAGATTGTTGACTGTGGTGCAATCTTTCTAGCTGCAATACTCTTCCCAGTTAGGCCATTTTTGTGCAGTGCAATGATGACTGCACGTGTTTCTTTAGAGATAACCATGGTTAACAGAAGAGAAACAATGATGGCAAGCACCAGCCTCCTTTTAAAGTGTCCAGTGGTGTCATTCTTACTTAATCATGACAGATTGATCTCCAGCCCTGTCCTCATCAACACCCACACCTGTGTTAATGGAGCAATCACTGAAACGATGTTAGGTGGTCCTTTTAAGGCAGGGCTGCAATGATGTTGAAATGTGTTTTGGGGGATAAAGTTCATTTTCTAGGCAAATATTGACTTTGCAAGTAATTGCTGTTAAGCTGATCACTCTTTCTAACATTCTGGAGTATATGCAAATTGCCATTAGAAAAACTGAAGCAGTAGACTTTGTAAAAATTAATATTTGTATCATTCTCAAAACTTTTAGCCATGACTGTACACACACAGTTCAGGACAGTGATAGGTTAGGCTTCCGACGGCCAACTAGCTAGTTAGAGGCCCGGTTGCACTAGTAGTTTAGCTGGCAGGTTAAGGACTCAGTGTTAGGGTAGTCAGGCCTGCATCTACTGCCGTCACCGTCGCCTTGTTTGCTGCCTGTGAAGAATCTCATCATCATCATCTCCTGATCGGCTGTCTATCATCTCCTGGAAGAATCCGAGGATCCACAGTCATCCACAGGGGCCCCTGCATCTCTTCTGTTGCCTGGAGGTATTGTGCACCGGACTCTTGCTATATATCTATATATATACCCGGGTATATAACCTAAGACTGTTGTGGACTTGCTGGTTGTTGTAGTACTGCTGTGTTCTGAGTATATTGTATGTATGTACTATTTCCCTGTTGATTCTTATAAAGCTACTGTTATAACCTTATGTGGTATCTGTATGTATTCTTCAGACTGTAATAATTGTACAGTGATCCTTGTTAAGGCTACTAACTGTATTTCATGGGTAAGTCCCAGGAAGAGATCCCCCCTGTAATACAGAGGCTCTATCCTGGGTGGAGGCACTGATATATTTCATATATGTTCCCACTCTTCCCTTCAGCGAAGGCTTCAGGTCCCATTATACACACAGGTCAGCGCCAGAGTCTGTTGCGGGAGGGATAATACTCACCCCCCCCCCCCCCAAATAGGGCTACATTTGGAGGCACTGCTGAGATTTAGAAGTGGGAATAGTCATTGATATGGAGAAGCGATATAGCTCAGAGGGGAACCTCCCACTAGCTACTACATGGGATTACCGACCTCCTGTTCCTCCACTGGTTCAGGTAAAAGAAGAACCCCACTCAGCCAGTTATTCCCCCAGTATGGCTGTCACTAGCAGTTCCTCTAGTGACAGTGCTATTAGCACTTTAGCCAAGCTGACTGAAATGTTAGCTCAGGGCCTGCAGGCAACTCACTACAAGAAACTAAAGGTATTCTCTGGTAATGTCCCAGTACCACAAGGGGAGGAAAACTTTGAGATATGGAAACAACATACTCTCCAATGCCTGAAGGAATGGTCTTGCTCTGAAGAAGGCAAGCGGCAGCGTATCAGTGAAAGTTTGCGGCCTCCTGCTGAAGAATTGATCCGCTTGTACAGAGACTCTCATGAAGGAGTGAGTGCATTGGACTATATACAAGTACTGTCTGATCACTTTGAGCCATACTATGACCTTGCTCAGATGGTTGCTGATTACCGAATGGTTCGTCAAAAAGAAGGGGAAAATGTCTCTACTTTTATTAACCGTTTACAGCTACTTCTTTCACGTCTGGTGTACCACGCAGCTATATCTACTTCAGAGGTAGACGCTATGAGAACCAGTCAGTTGGTGAGAGAGTTACAACCTCATCATCCTCTTGCTCAAGTACTCAAGGTCTTACTATCTGACAAAGTTCTTCCATTTCCTGACTTAATGAAGTTAGTGAAGAAACAAGAAGCTGACATTAGTTTTAGTACCCCTAAGAAAGCGAAAAGCATCTCTAAAGCAGATGTTCTTCCTAATTCAAACAAGGACAAACTAGCGGAGCGGTCAGAACCTAGACAGTCCGTCACTCCACCCACTGCCACTCAATGGAGGAAGGATGCTAGAACCTGTTATAAATGTGGTCAGACGGGCCATACTGCCAGACAGTGTACGGAGGACAGTGAAGGAATGGGACACAGTGCTGTCTTCTCTATTCAGAATCAAAGACACCGAAGGAAGGCGGGCCGAGTAAAGACCAGAGGCGCTATTGCGGGCTCCAGGTCTGTTGTCAAAGTCACTGTCAATGGTCATGCCGCTCCTGCCCTGTTTGATACAGGATCTCAAGTGACCCTGATTTATCGCTCGTTCTACCAAAAGTATCTGAGGGATATACCTCTTCAGTCTACGGGACAAATGAAATTGTGGGGGCTTAATTCAGGATCATAT
The DNA here is from genome assembly GCA_947044405.1 of Leptodactylus fallax. Lineage (NCBI taxonomy): Eukaryota > Metazoa > Chordata > Amphibia > Anura > Leptodactylidae > Leptodactylus > Leptodactylus fallax. The sequence continues at coordinate 54,973 of CAMRHE010000833.1, forward strand.
CCTGTAGATGGTAGCCTACAAGTAGTTATAGCTGTCCCTAAATTAGAAGATCAGAGTGTCGCTCCCATGAAGATTACGGCTCTTGTCTGTCCTGATACAGGGGATTCTTGTGCAGCTCCTGTGATACTTGGCACTAATTGTCCCGCAGTGCATTATGCTTTTCAGAAGTTTCTTGGAAGAGATTGGAACCCTGCAGCTCAGCCGGTGAATATATCTTCTGATCTTAGAGAACTCTGTGATGCCCTGTCTACTGGCTATCGACATGGAATGGTATATCATATCGGTGAGAGAACCGTGGAAGTTCCTGCCGGCGGGGAGAGAGTTCTGAGAGTAGCCTCCAGCATTGCTCCCGATTTGCTTGAAGGGGGGAGTTATGTCCTTATGGAAATCCCTGAAGAAATTATTAACCAGAATGGCTGGATGGTGATCCCAGAGAGGAAGGACTGGAGAAATAAAGTGGAGTTATCTACCTGTGTGACAGTGAGGAACTGTTCACCGCATCTGATCGTAATTGGACCATACCAGAATGTGGCCCACTGCTACCCTGTGCTTGGAGTAAATCCATACGCTGAAGTGTGCAGGATTCAAATCCGAGATGCAATCCCAAATCTCAATCTTGACTTGAGTGATCCACATTTACCAGAGGCCTGGAATCAGCGACTGACACAGAAGTTGTCTGAATTATCGGAAGTGTTCTCCATGGATGATACGGATGTAGGTTGTGCTAAAAGTGCTCAACACACTTTCCGATTGACCGATTCTACTCCCTTCCGGGAGCGACCATAGAGAGTTGCTCAAAAGGATGTTGATGAGTTAAGACAGACTCTACAGCAAATGAAGGATCAGGGGATCATTGTGGACAGTAAGAGCCCCTATGCCTCACCTATTGTGGTGGTAAGAAAAAAATCTGGAGCAATTCGCCTATGTGGGGATTACAGAACTCTGAACCGGAGAACCTTACCTGATCAGTATACACTGCCGAGAATTGAAGAAGCTCTGGAAGCTCTGAATGGAAACTGTTGGTTCACAGTGCTGGACTTAAGATCGGGATACTATCAAGTCCCAATGGCACCTGAGGATCAGGAAAAGACAGCCTTCATATGCCCCTTGGGTTTCTTTCAGTTCACTCGCATGCCGCAAGGTACAAAAGGTGCGCCAGCAACGTTTCAAAGGTTGATGGAAAGAGTGTTAGGTGACTTAGTGCCCCGGGAATGCCTTGTATATCTTGACGACATTAATGTGTTTGGAAAGACGCTGGAAGAACATGAAGAACGACTCATGAGAGTACTCCAACGCTTAAAAGAAGAGGGGCTGAAGTTGTCGGCTGACAAATGCAAATTTTGTAGATCTTCGGTCACTTATGTAGGTCATATTGTTTTTGCTGAAGGAGTTGCTACCGATCCTGGTAAGATTGAAGCTGTGGTGAATTGGCCCCGACCGCAAAATATTACGGAGTTGCAATCTTTCTTGGGGTTTTGTGGATTCTATCGACGATTTGTGGAAGGATATTCAAAAATTGCTCGAGCCCTCCTCGACCTATTGAAGAGTGATGCAGGAGATCTGGGAAAGAAGAAAGGGTCTTCCAAAAGCCTTTTTGGCGATAGGTGGACTGCGGATTGTGAAGACGCATTTAAGTTGTTGAAGAAGAAATTGACAGAAGCTCCCGTTCTGGCTTATGCTGATGCACAGAAGCCATATGTGCTACATGTAGATGCCAGCTTTGAAGGATTAGGTGGCGTGCTGCACCAAGAATACCCGGCCGGGTTACAGCCCATAGCTTTCATAAGTCGAAGTCTTTCTCCCAGCGAGAAAAATTTTCCAGTACATAAATTGAAGTTTTTGGCGCTCAAGTGGGCCATTGTTAATAAATTACATGACTATTTATGCAGAGCCACATTTGAAGTAAGAACAGACAACAATCCACTGACATAAGTTTTGTCAACCGCTAAACTCGATGCTACAGGACATCGCTGGGTGGCGGCTTTATCCAACTACCAATTCACACTCAAGTCTAAACCGGGGCCTAAGAACATTGGGGCAGATGCTTTATCAAGACGGCCTGGATTACCTAGTCCGGAGGTAGTGGATGAATGGGAAGAAGTGCCAAGTCCTGGAGTAGGAGCTATGTGTGCCATGGCTGCTGTAGTTGAAGACCGAGTAGCCTTTTCTGAAACTCGGCTTATTGACTCTATTGGGGGAGGTCCCGAAGCTGTACCAGACATGTTTGCATATCCTGCCGCTTTAGGATCCTTTGAGAGTTGTTCTATATCTTCAAAGCGAATGATCTGGAGTCAAAAGACTGATCCTTTAATTGGACCTCTTTATCAAGCAGTGAGTTCTCAAGACAGAGAAATGTTAAAGACATCCCTACCCTCTGAATGCAGTCAACTTCTACGAGATTGGGAGAAGTTTGAAATAGACAACGGCCTACTTTATCGTGTGGTGCTGTATCATGATCACCCTGGAAGGCGCCAACTAGTTATTCCAACCTGCTTTCAGAAAATGATTTTCCGAAGTCTGCATGATTATCATGGTCATTTGGGACCTGAGAAGACTTATGGCCTAATACAAGACCGATTCTACTGGCCCAAAATGAGAGATACCGTGAATCGTCTGTGTAGGTGCTGTCGCAGATGTTTGCAGAGGAAGACTGTCCCGGTTCGAGCGGCCTTCATGGGACACTTGAAGAGTTCGGGCCCCATGGATCTTGTCTGCATAGACTTCCTTTGTATTGACAATGACTCCAGAGGATTTGGAAATGTATTGGTGGTGACTGACCACTTCACACGATATGCTCAAGCCTTTCCGACTAAGGATCAAAAAGCAGTCACCGTTGCAAGAGTGCTTTGGGAAAAGTATTTTATCCATTATGGCTTACCACACCGGTTGCATTCTGATCAAGGCCGGGATTTTGAGAGTAACCTGATCAAAGAGTTACTTCAGTTGTTGAACATCCGCAAAAGTCGGACGACGCCTTACCATCCAGAGGGAGATGCCCTTCCTGAAAGATTTAACAGGACTTTACTTGATATGCTTGGTACCTTACGAATTGAGGATAAGCGATCCTGGAGTCGAAAAGTGGAGGCTATGGTGCATGCCTATAATAGTACAAGGCACGAGAGCACAGGATATTCACCATACTTTCTGATGTTTCGAAGAGAGCCTAGGCTACCTATTGACATCTTGTTGGGAGTCTCTACCGATGGTATCAGTCATCGAGATCATTACCGATATGTGGCACGTTTGAAAGAAACGCTTAAGAGTGCTTATCAGCTGGCTGAGGAAAATGCCGCCAAAGTGAATGAAGGAAATAAAAGGAGATTTGATCTTCGAGTAAGATACCGAGAATTGAACCCTGGTGACCATGTTCTGCTACGGAATTTGGGAGCATCTGCAAAACATAAGCTGGCTGATCGATGGCGGAGTGAACTCTTTACAGTGGTAGATCGGTTGCCTGGAATACCAGTCTACAAGATAAAAGGACGGGACGGGAGGATCAGGACTTGGCATAGAAATCATTTGTTGCCTGTACCTCAGATTGATGGTATGGATATCTCCAATGATGGCTCGGCCTGCGATTCTCCACAGCCCTTAGCCGATATTCCACCTGACCTTCCTGAAACTCCTGAGAGTGATTGGACTGTGGCTCCTGAAGTTCCTAGATCACCAGTATCTTCTCCTTCAGGGAGACCTATGAACCCTCAAACTCCAGAATTCGTACCTAGATCTGTGGCTACAGATGAGCAGGGATCTAGCTCTCCTACGCCACCAGCACCATCCCCTCCCATGGCAGACAACCCTAGTTTAGGGCCTGGACATACTAGTTTACCTCAGAGAGAGGTACGGAGAGGAGAGAGAATTAGACACCCTCCACCTATACTGACATATGACAGTTTGGGGGACCCCAGGTTTACTACTCAGCCTCATTTATATCATGCTTGGGTGGGTGCAGTGTCCACTTTGGTCAATATGTTACCAATTTTCGCTCCTGTTGGCATGTATACCTATTAACCTGTTGTGCCCCCTACTGACTTTGGGCACCCTCCTAGAACCAAGGCTGGGGTTAGGACACTGCAGGACTACTACCCCCATCTGGAAGCTGCTGTTGTCCCTTTGTTCAAGTTGCCTTAATAAACGGCTGTTTGGTTTACCTGCAACGCTGACCCCTGAGTCGTGCCTGCATTACCATCAGGGCTCTTCCGACCAACACCACACCGGCTCAGGTAGGAGAGGTCCCCCTCTTCAACTGGAAGTGCCCCGGGGAAAAGAACTACTACCACCACCATCCGGTAGTGCTGCAGGACCCCCCTCGACTTTGTCCGGCCTAGGAGTGGGACTGGAGCCATTTGGGAGCGTGCTAGGTGGCACAGCATCCGCCACTACTACTCCCATCCTCCAGTCTCATCCGACTGGGTTGCGGCACATCCAGGAATGGTGGAGGTAGAGAAAAAATTCCAACTATGCTGGAATCAGTGGAGCGGCGACTATTTATAGAATCTTGAATTGGTGGAGGTGGGGGAAGGTCCTCTTTAAGTGCCTAGAAATAGGGAAGATTTCGCCTGTAGTACAACTCTGAAAAGAAGTTGCACCATGGATGAAAGTAAGGCTAAGGCCACACATTGCGGAAAAGCACCTTTTTTTTTCTTTGCAGATTTTGCTACTTTATTTTTGAGACAAAGCCAGGTGTTTTTTATACTGATAACAATTTCAAACAGGTGCCATTACTACAGGTAATGAGTGGAGGACAGAGGAGCCTCTTAAAGAAGAAGTTACAGGTCTGTGAGAGCCAGAAATCTTGCTTGTTTGTAGGTGACCAAATACTTATTTTCCACCATAATTTGCAAATAAATGAAGGGCGTGGCCTGAACGCTGATGGAGACGGTTGCATAATTGCGACCTCCCGTCTCCCCTGCCTTACCGCTCACCGAGCCCGCTAAATTATTGCTATATGGGGAAGAAGCTCCCTGCAAAAAAGCCCCCAGTGATCCCAGCAGCTAGCGGGGGTCCCTCCACCATAGACCCGTTCCTCCAGCGGCAGCCCAGGGCCTCAGCGCGGGTCCCGACAGCACGGGGGACCGCGCGCACTGTCTCCCTCCCCCCGCACTCACCGGGACTCCTGCTCTCCTCCGCGCGGTCCCCTGTCGGCTGATTCCCCAGCAGCTCCTCCTGACCTGTCAACCCGCTCCCCGGACAGATGCTCCCTCCAGGATAGGCCTCAGGCGGCCACCATCTTGGAGACTCCTCCTCGTGAATCCCGGGCACCATCTTCAGATGCATCCTGCAGGCGCGATGCCAACCCTCAGGTACCGTCTGCTGCAGCCCTCCCCCACACATTCACAACTCAGCAGAACATTACCATGTCCCAGAGTGGCCGGGACCACCAAACTGGACTTTCCTCCCCCCTGGGTGCCCCCCCCCTGGCCCTGCGCCCCTGCCTACCATGTCGTCTGTACACCTTCCTCTGGGTGCCCAAGGGGTGGCGGGGCCGGTGGCGGTGGAGAGCCCGGGGGGCACGCTGTCATCGGGTCTCACGCCGGTCCCCCACCCCGTTCCTCAATCTGTCCAAGAACCTCCCTTACAGTGGCAATCTATACTACAACAATTGTCTACCAGGCAGGACTTTCAGCAATACTTCAAACTTCTCATTGATGAGGTTAAACACACCTTTAAGTAAGAACTTGCCGTGGTGCGCGATACATTGGAGTCCTCCCAGGATGAGACCCGCAGCTATGTGTCCCAAATGCATGATGTGGTCTCTACAGAGTCCAAGATTCTTAAAGCAACCACTCGCCACCTAGAGGACCTGGACAACCGCGGTAGGAGGCACAACATCAGAGTCCGCGGTCTACCGGAGGCCACGGGGGAGGAGGATTTAAAGGCTACTCTGGAGGCCATCTTTAACATGCTTTTGGGTAAGCCACCTGAACACTGCATCAAATTGGACAGAACACATAGGGCCCTTCGTCCCAAAGGCGCTACCGCTGCACCAAGGGATGTTATTTTCTGTGTGCAGGACTTTGAACTCAAAGAAGCTATTATGGCCCAGGCCCGCTCTAATAAAGATTTTGATTTTGACGGTGCCAAAGTCCAGCTTTACCCTGACCTGTCCTGGATTACCTTGCAAAAACGGCGTTTGCTCCGACCTCTCCTTTCAACCCTAAAGGAACACCAGCTTCAGTACCGGTGGGGCTTCCCTTTTGTTCTCATTGTCAGGAGAAATGGTCGCACTATCACTTTAAAATCTCACGCTGACCTGAAGGATTTCTGTGCTGCCCTGGATGTTCCCCTCCCAACTCTGGAAGATTGGGACTCTGCTGCCCCCCCACCCCCCCTGGCCCCGGTTTGGACTACTGTCCACCCGAGAAGACGACGCCTGCCACATCCGGACTCAGCATCTGGCACTGGGTTATCCCGTCTGTCATGGCGGGTTTCCCCCCGTTGATTTAACCTGGCCCTTTGATGACTTTCTTTTTTGCTTCCGTACAGGATTGATGCTGCGTTAAGAAATGTGCTGGAACCAGCATTAACTAAGTGTGGTTGGTTTTTCCTCTTAGTTATCTTATTGGCTCGATTTATTAGTATTGCTAATGTTTATTTTATATGTGTGGCAGGGGAGGCCGACGGGAGTCTCTCCTGGCTTGATTGACTGGCTCTCTGCTGCTAGCTGGCCCTTCAGCCTCGCCTCCCACCCCTTAGGGGTACCTTGCCGTCGTTTTTAACTGCTTACACGGCACTTTGTTATAGGTGGATTTACATTGGTCTTAAACCCTTGTATACCCTCCTAGTCTCTACCGGGAGATCTTTTTCCCGGTAATGGTGTTGTATTATTGTAATTTACCTTCCTTGTTTTGCTTTCTGTCTTGTCTTTCCCCCTCCCCTCTCGTTCTTTTCTGTGTACTCCAGGTGTGGTCCTCACTCATCCTGACGAGACATCAGCAAGCCTCCTAGACGAGACTCTGCTCTCCCTGGGACTCCGCACCCTCATTGACTCCTTGTGGTAGGCCTCGTCCCCCTTGCGCCCCTCCCTTTATCCTGACTTATGGCTAAAATTGTATCCCCTTAATGTTAAAGGCCTTAACTCCAATGTGAAGCGTAGGTTGGCCCTGACGGAACTGCGTGCCCTTAAGGCTGATATAGCATTTCTCCAGGAAACCCATTTTGACAGCACCTGTAACTTTAACTTTGCCTTGCGTTTTTTCCCAACAATTTATTCGGCCACTCACTCTAAAAAGCGATCGTGGACTGCCATTCTTATCTCCTCATCATGCCCCCTGGAGGTCACTACCTCCGTCCTAGATCCTTTGGGGCGGTTTGTGATTCTCCACGGTAGGCTTGAGGGCCAGCCAATCACCCTCTGTAACTTCTATGCCCCTAATTCCTCCCAACCTAATTTTCTTACTAAGGTCCTTAGTAAATTGGAAGCTTTACCCCCTGCTGCCCTTATTGTTGGAGGGGACTTTAACATGTCTTTTTCGGACTCAGTGGATTACCTTTCCCTGTCAGGTACTTCCCGTCGCCTCTCCCGGCGTAGACTTTCAGCTCATTTCCGTCGCATAATCCGTCGGTATTCTCTCTATGACCTCTGGAGGATTAACTATCCGACTGACCGGTCTGACACGTTCTATTCAGCCCCTCATCAGACCCATTCCAGAATAGATTACTTTTTTGGGAATTCTCCGGCTCTGCGCCTTCTTCGGGATGCCTCGATCGGCTCCATCACCTGGTCTGACCATGCGCCAATCTCCTTAGTATTGCGTGCTGGTTCGGTCCGCACCAGAATATGCCATTGGCGACTTAATGAGAGTCTCCTTCAGAGGGCGCAGACTCGTGAGGAGCTCCGTACTCACCTAAAAACGTTTTTCGAACTTAATCTGGGATCTGTATCTTCCGTGGCAACGTTGTGGGAGGCCCATAAAGCTGTGATGAGGGGACATTGTATTGCCTTGGGCACCCAGCTAAAACGGGATGCTAATGCACGGCTTGAGGAGCTTCGGCTCCGTCTACAATATGCAGAGACTCGCATGGCGTCTAGCCCGTCACAGGCCCTCCTTAAAACCTTGATAGATCTTCGGGCCCAGATTAGGGAGACTCTTCTTGAAAAGACCACCAAGTTACTGCTTTACACTAGGCAGCGGTACTATGATAGGGTCAACAAACCCCATAAGCTTTTGGCTAGTCAACTACGAGAACGAACGGAGAGGGGTTCAGCTTATGCGCTGCGGCGATCTGACAGGGCCGTTGTGTACGACCCTAGTGAGATTGCGCGTCTATTTCATGCCTTTTACTCAGACCTGTACTCCCTCCCATCGGACTTACCCCCTGATCCTACGACGCGCTCAGCATTATTGCAGGACTTCCTGTCTTCCTGTAATTTGCCTGTTCTTTCCCCGGAAGACCTTGCTCTTCTTAACAAACCTATCACGACGGACGAGGTCTCCCAAATGCTCCAGGAACTCCCTAATGGGAAATCGCCTGGCCCTGATGGCCTCACCCACTTATACTACAAGGTATTTGGGGCAGAGTTGATCCCGCATCTTGTTTCCCTATTTACGGCCTTTTTGTCGGGCGAACCAATCCCTGATTCTATTTCACACTCTTTTCTAACCTGAAACCTGATAAGGACCACCTAGATTGCAGGAATTACAGGCCCATATCACTCCTGAATACGGATCTCAAACTGTTTACCAAGATTCTGGCGCCAGACTTAACATGTGCCTCCCCTCCCTGATCCATAAAGATCAGGTGGGCTTTGTACCTTGCTGCCAGGGAGGTGATAATACCAGGAGAACCATCAATCTTATAGACATGGCATCTCGCTCTGGGTCCGAACTCTTGGTACTCAGCTTGGACGCGGAAAAGGCGTTTGATCGTCTGGGATGGCCCTTTCTATTTGAGGCCCTGGCCACGTTTGGCTTTGCGGGTCCCTTCTTGACAGCAATCAAGGGTCTTTACTCCTCCCCGTCGGCCACTGTCAAGCTTCCTCACGCCTCGTCTCCCCCGTTTCATCTACACAACGGCACTAGACAGGGTTGCCCTCTATCTCCTCTTCTTTTTGTACTCTGTATTGAGCCACTGGCGGCGACCATCCGTCTGAGTCCCGATATTACGGGGGTCCATGTACGCAATTGAGAATTCAAACTTTCCCTATTCGCTGATGATATCATCCTGACCCTTACTAACCCCCATGTATCCCTTCCCAACCTCCATGTCCTCCTTTCCCGCTTTGGCCGTCTGTCTGGTTATAAGGTCAATACTTCAAAGACAGAGGCCCTACCTATTTGAATTCCCCCGTCTAGCTTGGCTGGCCTTCAGGCCGCCTTTCGGTATAGATGGCAGTCCTCCTCGCTAAAATACTTGGGCATATATTTAACTGGATCCTTTTCCCAATTATACCAGGCAAATTTCCCCTCCCTTTTTAGACATATTCGAGCCCTCCTTACTAAGTGGTTGGTACTGCCTCTGTCTCTCTTTGGCCGGATCAACGCAGTGAAGATGTCTATCCTGCCTAAGCTGCTTTATTATTTTGAGACCCTCCCAGTCCCTGTGCCCCTTAGGGACCTCCGGGCACCTCAGGGCTCAATCCTCCGATTTGTTTGGGCCGGAGGGAGACACAGGCTTTCTAGGCAGCTTATGATGACCCCTAGCGAGAGAGGTGGCCTTTCTCTCCCCAATTTAGTTTTATACTACTGGGCAGCCCACCTACGCAGGGTCCCGGCTTGGTCCACCCTCCAGGCTTACTCTAAGTGGATGGAGATCAAGAAGCTATGGCTTGCTCCGCAACATCCTAATTCTCTGCTTTGGACTGGTCCTCATTCCCCCCCCCCCCGGGAGTGCCTTGTTAGGCCCTATGGCACTTACGAGAGATATTTGGCGCACATGTGTATCCCGTTTCCCCCTCTCCTCCTCGTGTTCCTCCATGACTGCTTTCCTTCTTCACCCTAATTACCCGCCTGGACTCACTGGGCCGGTAGCGGGTCCTTGGCTGAGAGCGGGCCTTTTTCGGTACGCTGACATCATTGGTTATAGGACCCGGGCTCTTTTACCATTTGCTGATCTCCAGTCCGGATTTGGCCTGCCCCAGTCCAGTGAGTTCACATATATCCAGGTCTCCCATCTGGCCTCCTCTATTTTTCAAGGCCCCACAGCACCCATCCCTACGCTTTTTGAGAAACTTTGTAAAACAGGTGTTGGGACAACAGGGCTTATTTCTGATATATACCACCTTCTTTCGAACCCCACCCCAGATGCTCTGCCCCAACATACCTATATGTCACGGTGGGAGAACTATTTGGGGACACCCATATCGAGTAACGATTGGTCCCTCATATGGAGTAGAGCACCCAGGACTTCTAGATGTGTTACACAAAAGGAAAATATTTTTAAGATGTTGATGCATTGGTACCATACCCCAGCTGCACTTCACTCTTTTGACAAGAATGTCCCGGACTACTGCTGGCGGTGTGGCACCCGTCCCGCACACATTTTCCATCTCTTTTGGAACTGCCCCATGCTCCAGCCTTATTGGCGCCAGGTCCGGGGTCTCCTGGAAGGGGTCCTGGGTGTTAGCCTTCCCCTGTCCCCTAGGACTTACCTTCTCAACCTCCCCCCCCCCCTGATATTTTGCGCAAGCCCGCTCTTCAGCTCCTGTTGCTCCTCCTTACCTCAGCTAGATGTCTGATTGCGAAACACTGGTGGCATCCGGCCCTGGAGGAGTTATACGCTAGGAGAAAAGATGCGCGCTACCTGGAGTACCTGACGGCCCTTCTTAATAATGAAGAGGAGAGGTTCTGCCTGATCTGGAAACCGTGGGATGAGTTTTGGGCAGCCCGGCCTCTCTGATCCGGCTGTTGTGGGGCCCCTTACTTCCTGGATGTCCTTCTGCCACCCTTCTGTCCTCCTGTCTTGTCTACCCCTGTTTGTTGTCGGATTCCTTGGCCTTTTTGAGGCCATTTCTGGCCAGTTTGTTTAAAGCCTTGTAATTTATTGAAAATGCTGAGTAATCCCTGTCTGTCCTATGTTTGTTACCTTCAGTTATCTTATTTTTCTTGTATATTGTTATTCTCTTTGTATGACAAAAACTTTTAAAAGAAACAGTTGAAAAAAAAAAAATTTGCAAATAAATTCTTTAAAAATCAGACAATGTGATTTTCTGGATTTGTTTTCTCATTTTGTCTCTCATAGTTGTGGTCTACCTATGATGTCAATTACAGGCCTCTATCATCTTTTTAAGTGGGAGAACTTGCACAATTGGTGGTTGACTAAATACTTTTTTCCCCACTGTACAAGTATGAACAGAATTCCACTGTCAGTGGGAAATACTTACACCATAGACCAACAGTGATAATTCAAGTGTCTATGAGATGGAAAAATACACTGAACTAACTTTTCTTTTACTCTAAGTGCCCTTACGGGCTGATTTTTACAAAGTCCACTGTCTATGGTGAATAACAAGTCCAAAACAGTGAACTCTACATTACTTTCTCTTGATAGAGTAGTGGAGAATCAATATAGGTGACTGTTCTGCAGTAAAGGAACCTAAATTTATCCATATAAACCTGGAGTATCATTGCTAAATTAAAAGGCTACCCCCCAACATATTTATATATGTTTATACCCTATTTCCTCAGGGGCAAGAGATGACTATCTGTCAAAGAAAATATGAAGTGGCTAATCAAATTTAGCGAAATACAGAAAAATAATATAAACACCAAAAAAAAACAATGCTGGAAAGGAGTATAAATTGGCCTAGGCTAATTAATATACAGTTGTGCTAAAAAGTTTACATACCCCGGCAGATTTTTTGTTTTTTTGGCCTTTTTTCAGAGAATATGAATGATAACATAGAAACTTTTTCTCCACTCATGGTTAGTGGTTGGTTGAAGCCATTTATTGTCAAAGTTCTGTGTTTTCTCTTTTTAAATCATAATGACAACCAAAAACATCAAAATGACCCTGTTGAAAAGTTCACATACCCCAGTTCTTAATACTGTGTATTGCCCCCTCTAACATCAATGACAGCTTGAAGTCTTTTGTGGCAGTTGTGGATGAGGCTCTTTATTTTCTCAGATGGTAAAACTGCCCATTCTTCTTGGCAAAAAGTCTCCAGTTCCTGTAATTTCCTGGGCTATCTTGCATGTACTGCGTGCTTGAGATCTCCCCAGAGTGGCTCAATGATATTAAGAACAGGAGAAAGAGATAGCCACTCTAGAATCTTCATTTTCTTCTGCTGTAGCCAATGACAGGTCGACTTGGCCTTGTGTTTTGGATCGTTGTCATGTTGGAACATCCAAGTACATCCCTTGCGCAGCTTCCTGGCTGATGAGTGCAGATTTGCCTCCAGTGTATGGGTCAGTGAAAACCAAGATGGGAACCATATGGGTGCCAATTTTACTGACCTGGTGTTATGATTGAGATGCTAAAGCTGGCCGATAACAGCGAGCAGAAGAACAAGCTATTTAAAACCAGCACAGCACTGCGAGATAGAGATTAGACTCACAAACGCCTTCACCAGATCCAGCCGCAAGGCCAGTTGGGCTTTGCTGAATTTAGGCATCCAAATTATCACCTCCTGGAACTGTACAGGGAATAAATAATCCACTAACTGAAACCAAGCCAGAACCCACAAAGAATTTACAGGGCTGATCAGAAACTGGAGAATAATCATCCGGGTAAAGGGTGAAAACTAGGAGAAGTCATCAATGGCAGAATCAGGAGACAAAACTGATATCCAATAGAAAGCCAAGGGCCAAATCCGAATGTTACATCAATGGCAGAATTAGCAGGGAAACGAATAACCAGAAAACAAGCTAAGGGTCAGATTGAAGGAACCCATTACACACACGATCATGTTTTTGAGCCAAACTAGAGAACTAACTTAGCAGGCACCTGGGTGAGGAGGAAGGGTCCTTATATATGTTTCCGCAGCTGCTAATTGGACAAGACCAGAGAACTGCAGAAGCTTCCTAGGTTAACACGGCAACCTTAAAGGTATAGCTGAATTGAGAATCCTGATGCCCGGAAACAGCAAATGGACATGTGCAGGAGGCCTTAAAGTTCAATAGTCTATTACCAATTACTTTTTTGAAAAAAGTTTTAATGATGATCTTATTTTTTTAATGACCTAATATGAAATCCAGATATTCAGTGTGGCCTTCCGATATGTTACAAGTGGTCACTCATAACTGCAATTTCAGAGCTATGAGGGTGTGAACCTTGAGGGCGCTGGAGAGCTACCCAAAAACAGGATTAAAAAGGTCCTCGACCACACCCATAGCTTGGGCTTCACTCCAGAGGGAGTGCACACAGCAGGAGAGTGCTGCTGGTAACCTGCAGGGAGCAGGTGGATGGTGGACCAGTTGGAGACAGACAGGAGGTCTCTACCAAGAGGACTGGATTAAGCTGAGTGTGAGCAAGACTGCTGATTTTTTGTTATTTTTGTTCCTGTTATCACTTACTAGCTGAATAAAGCCTTTTCTTTTGGCTTGCCATTACCTGATATGCTGTTTATTTGGCACCCAGCGCCACCAACACCTCTGTTAAGTCCAAGAAGCTGCTACCTTTGACGCTAAACTACCCCCAATAGTCACAGAGCATTCTGGGCTACACCTCTAGAACATAGTCCATCTACCATTCCTGATAGATTTTCCACCTTACAGTGCCACAAGATGTACTGGAATTTTAAACTTAATACATTATTCCCTCTAGGCTTAAACATTATCTGCAAATACATCCACTACAGTGATAAATACTCATTGTTCCCTTGTGCTCCCTTTTTCTGGCTTTATTTTATTTGCTGCTCCTTGTATCACTGTTATTTACATGCAGTGAATCTGTGGACAATTTACATTTCCCATAATTAATCTGCCTGCTCTCACTCTCTGTGTACCCCTCACTTTTCCACTCCTTCCTGCAATGAAAACACAGGTAATAAATCCACATCCCACATCCGAGATCACGTGTTGCTGTGATGTTTCGTTTGTTAGCTAGTGGAGGGTAATGAGCTTGGAAATGAATTGTCACAGCTTAGGTCATTGACCTGAAAATAAATCAGATAAACAGTGCTGAATTTAAACAGGATATATATTAGGACAGTTTTTTTTTTTTTTAGGGCTGAATAATCCCAATAGGAATATAAAATAAAAATCAACTTTTATTAATTCTCATTAAAAAATCCAAGATATAATAAAATATGAAAAGATTCCCAGATATTTGGATCTCCTTTTAACCAAATAGCAGTGTCACTGTTTCTCAACTAGATACTCAATGAATGTATAATCTAAACATCCATCCAGCAACACTGCTATAGTTTAAATCCAAAGCTCTTGCCAGCTTGATATTGTATCCACTGGCAAAAAGCTACAAGTGCTACTGGCCACAAAATTATTTAGTAAATAGGATCAGATGGGATTGCTAAAAAGATATGCCCCTCAGGTATTGTTAAATTAATCAACGAGTTACATGCTATAGTAGTGTCCCAAAATAACATCTAATAGAGTCAGACTGCATCCTGCCTAACAGCATGAGTTTCTAACAGCTTAGGTTTCTATATGTGCGGTCCGCTCTTATTGCGCTCTCCAACGCATTTTCCCAGGGAAATAAATACAATACCAATGTTAGGGTCTTGCCAACCATAGCAATACCCTGACACTACTGCAGCGGTCTGGGAGGAAGGACAGAGACAAGTGAGCCCTAATCTCACCCCAGCCACTGTCCCTTCCTATTGCCTCAGTTACCCTAAATGGTAAAAGGACAACCTGAAGACAAGCCCTATACTGAGTAAGTGACACAGAGAACAGGACAAGACAAAAACAACACAGATGCAGAGTGAGCAAGCCAAGGGGTCGGTAACAAACGAGCAATGCAGTACAAAATCAAAATCCAAGAGAATAGTCAAAAGGCAAGCCAGAGGTCAGAGAAGTAGTACAGTAAATATCAAGGGCACAAAGAGAGCAGGCAAAGTCAGAGCAATAACCGGCGACCATGTGAGGGCTGACAATCTGTTTATAGAAAGTCTGGGACCGGCCCCAGACCTGATAGGTACACAGGCTGTCTATCACACAGGCCAGGAAGAGATTAACTCCATGCAGTCCAGAGAGAAATGCTCAGAACACGGGTGTGGCCGGAAATCCATTAGATTGTCTAGGACCATGTTCAGACTGAGCAACAAGAAACCTACACAAAGAACCAAACTGAACACGCCTCCTTCGCTGCAGCGTGCGAGCGGAGGGTGGCGCAGAGACCCGAACAGGCAGAGACGTTACAGTATCCCCCCTCCCTTTATGAGGGGCCACCGGACCCTCACCAGATAAACCAGTTTTAGTAGGACCCAGTATTTTCTCTGCCTTCAATTCCAGATCTCCCTGAACAAAAACAACAGGCGCTGGAGGACCAGGCAAATATTTTTTTATTCGCCTGGCGTTTCCAACCTTTACAGCTGAGACCATCTCCTCACTGACACAATCTAAGGTGTGCAAAACAATACAGTGGGATGAGCACTGATCTCCCCATTTTACCAACTCCCTTTTACCCCAATCAAAAATAGGGTTATGGAGGTTCAACCAGGGGAGCCCCAAAATAATATCAGAAGACAGATGCTCCATAACAAAAAAGCTCATGACCTCTGAATGAGCAGAACCTACTTGCAACGTGATTAAGGGGGTTTTGAATCGGACCTTACCCCTGGCCAGTGGGGCAAAATCCGCTCCAGTAACCGCCAGAGGAGTGGCAAGTGGCAAAAGCTCAATGCCTAAAGCTGAGACAAACGAGAATGTGACAAAGTTTGCTGCAGACCCAGAGTCAACTAAGGCCTGGCCAGAAACAGATCTGTCCCCAGAGGAAAGAGACACAGATAACAACATCTTATTGTTATTACTGGCAAATACCTGGTTGCCTGAGTGGTTCTTCCGACTACCACTCAGGCACTGAAGCTTTTCCCCTGGTGTGCGGGGTCTGATGGAGCAGTCTCGTAAGATATGCCCAGAAGTACCACAGTACAGACAGAGGTTATTCCGGAGACGATGCTCTCGTCGAGTGTTGGCGTCCATAGCTCCCAGTTGCATGGGTTCCTCACCAGGAGTCATGGGAGAAATAATAGGTTTTTCAGGAGAGAGAGAGGGAGAGACAGAAAACTTGGAAGAAGCAGACCCTATTCTCTCTTTAATATTTTCCCGGATCCTACGGTCAATACGGACAGCCAATGTCATAGCCTGCTTAAGAGTAGGGGGATCTGGGTGACCAACCCAAACCTCCTTAACACGGTCACATAGGCCTTGTTTAAAGTGGGCCTTTAGAGCTGACTCACACCAACCTGCAGTTACACTGCACTTGCGAAATTCGGAGCAGTACTCCTCAGCAGAGAGTTTGCCCTGCCGCATGGTGAGGAGTTGCGATTCTGCAAGTCCAATGTGGTCTGGCTCAGCATATATAGACCCCAGGGACAAAAAAAATTTTTCAAAGTTAATCCACTCCTCAGCCCCAGGAGGGAGTTTAAGGGCCCAAGCTTGTGGATCCCCCTGTAGGAGGGATATAACTACTCCCACCATTTGGGCCTGGGATGCGTGTGGGTTAATCCGAAAATACAGGCGACAGGACTCCCGGAAAGTCTAAAATTTTTCATGATCCCCTGAAAAACGATCCGGGAGTAACATCTTCACCTTAAAAGGGGAAGAAACAGGCGGGGATACAGCAGCAGCCTCAGTAAGGGTCTGAACCTGTTTAGCAAGCTCAGCTACCAGGCCTACCAAACCTTCCAACTTGGCCGCAAGGCTCTGAATAGGATTCATGCTATCCTGGTGGAAGAAATGGCAGAAGGTTATGGGCCGGTTATTCTGTTAGGGTCTTGCCAACCGTAGCAATACCCTGACACTACTGCAGCGGTCTGAGAGGAAGGACAGAGACAAGTGAGCCCTAATCTCACCCCAGCCACTGTCCCTTCCTATTGCCTCAGTTACCCTAAACGGTAAAAGGACAACCTGAAGACAAGCCCTATACTGAGTAAGTGACACAGAGAACAGGACAAGACAAAAACAACACAGATGCAGAGTGAGCAAGCCAAGGGGTCGGTAACAAATGAGCAATGCAGTACAAAATCAAAATCCAAGAGAATAGTCAAAAGGCAAGCCGGAGGTCAGAGAAGTAGTACAGTAAATATCAAGGGCACAAAGAGAGCAGGCAAAGTCAGAGCAATAACCGGCGACCATGTGAGGGCTGGCAACCTGTTTATAGAAAGTCTGGGACCGGCCCCAGACCTGATAGGTACACAGGCTGTCTATCACACAGGCCAGGAAGAGATTAACTCCATGCAGTCCAGAGAGAAATGCTCAGAACAAGGGTGTGGCCGGAAATCCATTAGATTGTCTAGGACCATGTTCAGACTGAGCAACAAGAAACCTACACAAAGAACCAAACTGAACACGCCTCCTTCGCCGCAGCGTGCGAGCGGAGGGTGGTGCAGAGACCCGAACAGGCAGAGACGTTACAACCAAGTTCATGAGGGGAATAGAGTATAAAGAGTCCTAACCACAGATGATGCAGTAAAAACTGCAGTTCCTGGGACTTAAGCCTTGAGGTCCACGCTACTTATGATCCTTATAGATCAACAGACATATACAGTGGGGAAAAAATGTATTTAGTCAGCCACCAATTGTGCAAGTTCGCCCACTTAAAAAGATGAGAGAGGCCTGTAATTGACATCATAGATAGACCTCAAATATGAGAGACAAAATGAGAAAACAAATCCAGAAAATCACATTGTCTGATTTTTAAAGAATTTATTTGCAAATTATGGTGGAAAATCGTTGATTGTAATGTCAATCTGTATTCCCTTAGTCCTGACAGCAGCACAATATGGGGCATCTCTGCCCCTGTGTGTTGTTTAGGACAGGTGGAACCTTTAATTAGCACCAAAAATAAGAAGGTGCCTCCTACTGGCCCTATAAGAGGGCACAAGAGACCTCCCTCCCCTGTGTAAATTATAAAGTAAAAGGAAACAAGCTTCTAGGGAGGGAAGCCTTGTGCTGCCGTCAGGACTAAGGGAATACAGATTGACATTACAATCAACAATTCCCCTTACGTCCTACAGCAGCACAATATGGGGAGATAGCAAGTAATTCCCCTAGGGAGGATTTCCTCGCCTTACAAAGTCAAGGACTATCTGACCAAAGGTAGTTGTCTGGGAACTGCAGACGTCTAAACGATAATGTTTAACAAAGGTCAACTGAGATGACCATGATGCAGCCGCACAAATCTGGTCCAATGGTAAGGACCGATACTCAGCCCAAGAAGTCGACACAGCCCTGGTCAAGTGGACGCAGAAAAGACTGGAGGGAGTAACTCCTGAATAAGAAAGGAAGACTTAATTGTCTCCTTGATCCATGTGGATAGAGTAGGCTTGGAAGCCTTGAGGCCTTTGTTTTTACCCTGCATATTGATTAGTAGGTTTTCGGCCTTCCTAAACGTTAGAGTGCGGGATAGGTAAATCCGCAAACACCTTACCACATCTAAGGTGTGGAGGTAACGAAATTAGCTGATTGCTATTATAGCAAGAGGGGACCTTAGGGTTAAACCCAGGCAAAAACCTAAGGTGCACCCTAGCTGCAAAAAACAAAATGTACGGTTCTCTAGAAGAGAGGGCCTGGAGTTCCCCTACTCTTTTGGCAGATGTAATAGACAGCAAAAAAGTGGATTTGTAGGCTAAATATTTTAGCTCCGTAGTCTCCAAGGGTTCAAATGGAGGACCGCACAGGCCTGCAAAGACTACCGCAAGGTCCCACTGGGGAACTGGAGATGATACCGAGGCTTTAGCCTCATTGCCCCTTTAAGGAACCTTGCAACCAGAGGATCCTGAGACAGACATCTGTTCAAATGAGCATAGAGGGCCGCAATCTGCACTTTCAAAGTGGCAGGGGCAAGGCCCTTATCCAAACCGTCCTGAAGAAAATTTAAAATATCAGCCGTTGAAGGTTCTAGATTATTATTACCCTTCTTGGAGCACTACTCCATGAAAATCTTGGCTGTCCTCTGGTAGTTCTCATTGGTAGAGTCTGCTCTTGCAGAAGAAAGTAGGGACTGCTCAACCTCCAGGCTGTCAGGTTGAATTTCCAAAGATCCTGGCACTTCAGATATCCTTGGGAAACCAGGTTCTGATGGGGGGAAGCCTCCAATATATCCCTCGAGTTGGGAAAACCAAGCTCTCTTTGGCCAGAATGGAATGATGGCTATCACAGAGACTTGGTCCTGTCTGATTTTCATCAATACCTTCGGTATCATTGGAATTGGAGGGAAGATGTATGCCACCCTGGACCTCCAAGGGATGGACAGGGCATCCACTGCCAATGGATTGTCCTCCTGATAAAGGGAACAGAACGTCTCCACCTTGGCGTTGAGTCGGGTTGCCATGAAGTCTATTTCTGGAAGACCCCACTTCAGGGTAATCTGATGAAAGACTTCTGGATTGAGTGACCATTCTCCTGATACGGCATGACCCCGGCTCAACCGATCCGCTACTATGTTCAGGGAGCCCTTGATGTGAACTGCGGATAAATGGGTTAGATTTTTCTCTGCCCATGTAAATATCAGATCTGCCTCCCTGAGGAGGGTTGGTGATCTGGTGCCTCCCTGTCTGTTCACATACAGCACTGTGGTCATGTTGTCTGCCCGGATCTTTGACTGCTCTTCCCTTGAGAAGAGGCGAGAAATGGAGTAAGGCACGATATACAGCTCTGAGCTCCTTCCAGTTGGACGAGGTCCTTCTTTCTGGAGCGCTCCAGACTCCCTTTATGGAGTTTTCTTCCAAATGGGCTCCCCATCCCGTGAGGGATGCATCTGTAGTCAACAGGGTCCAAGGAGGTTGGACCATGGACCTTCCGACTTTCAGGTTCAACCACCACTTGAGGGAAAAACGGGTTCTGGGGGAGAGTCGAATCTTCTTGCTGAGTGTAAGAAGGGTGCGATCCCAAGCCTCTAGTAATTCCCTCTGGAGGGGACGTAAGTGCCACAAGGCCCATGGGACTGCCTCCACTGAGGAAGACATCAAGCCCAGGATCTTCATCAATGTTCTGATGGAGGCTATCGGCTTTTTGAAGAGGTGCCGGAATGCCACGACCAGCTTCTCCTTCCTTGCTGGTGTCAAGGAGATTTGCAGGTGGACTGAATCTAGGAAGTAGCCGAGGAACTTCCTTTGGGATGAAGGGATCGTTTCTGACTTCTCCCAGTTTATAAGCCATCCCAGAGTCTGAAGCAGGGAAACAGCTGTCTGTAGGTGCTGGAGCAGAACAGACTTTGACAGGACCTTTATCAACCAGTCGTCTAGATAAGGCACCAAGAATATCCCCTGAAGCCTGAGGGCGGCCGCTATGGGGGCCACTACCTTTGTAAAGGTGTGGGGAGCAGAGGAGATCCCGAAGGGTAGTGCTGTGAATTGAAAGTGCTTCCTGTGGCCGGAAACTACTACGGCAATCCTTAGAAACCTTCTGTGTGGAGGTTAAATAGGAATATGCAAATAAGCGTCTTTTAGATCCAAAGTCACAAAAACATCGCCTTGGAGGAGAAAGGTGGTGACAGACTTTATGGTTTTCATACAGAAGCGCTTCTTTTTGATGAAGCAGTTGAGGTACCTTAAGTCTATGATCAATCTCCACTTGTCTGCCGGTTTTGGCACCAGGAAGATGGGAGAATAGACACTGGATCCTTCTTTTAGAGAAGGGACTTCCTCCAGGACTCCCTTGTGAATGTACTCTCGGATGGAGCATTCCAATGTAATCTGCTGCATTGTAGGGATGCTGCGAGTTAACACAAACCGATCCTGAGGAGGATGTAGGAACTCGATTGCATATCCTCTTTGGATTACCTGCAGGACCAATGGGTCTCGAATTTTTTCCTGCCAGCAGTTGAGAAAGTGGGAGAGACGACCCCCGACAAGAATCTCTGCCACAGGAAGACTGCTTCTGATGTCAAAAGCTACTTTTGGCTTCTCTTTTTTATCATCAGACTTCGGGAATCTCCGGCCGGCACCTCTAGAGGAATATCTAGAGCCTCTCTGGGACTGCCGTCCACGACGAGGCGGATAGCCTCTACCACGGCCATAGCCTCTACCACGGCCAGAGTCAGACCTACCTCTAAAGGCCTGGGGTAAAGTTTTACCCTTCCTATCGGCCAAGCCCTCTAGGATCTTGTCTAGGGCACTGCCAAAGACTCTACCTGGCTCAAAGGGCAATGCGCACAAATTATATTTTGAGGTTTCAACCATAGAGGTCTTCTTGCTGCAGTGGTAAGTGCCAGGGATTTGGTCGCCAGCCTTAATTGATGGTGGGAGGCCTCCGCTAAATATTCAGCTGCCAGGGGAACTGAGCCTAGAAATCCCAGCAGCTCGTCTCTGGAGACTCCAGAGTCGATGTCCCTCTCGAGCTGGACCAGGTCAGTGCGTAATTTGGCTGACACTTCACAAGATGTAACCGCCATAGCGGTCTGGGCCGAGGCAGCTGAATAAGCCTTCTTGAGGGTATTGTCGATGCGCCTGCCCATGGCGTCGTGCAAATTTGCTCCATCATCTGATGGTACCATAGTGCGGCGGGACAATTTGGCCACCGCCATATCCACATTGGGAGGAGGACCCCATTGATCCCATTGAGCAACTGGGAATAAAGTTCTGAACCTCTTAGGAACCACAAGAGGTTTTTCAGGACCTCTCCACTCTGAGGACATTAACTTTTGTAATGTCTGGTCCACTTGGAAGACCCTAGGCCCTCTATAGGTGGACGTGGAGGCTTCCCCATCAACATCACGGTCCTTTGACCGGATGGACTTCAGCAGCCGGCTTAATTTTTCGAGTTGGAAGCACGGTCTGCTGGAATCTTCAGTGGAATCATCAGATGAGAGTGTCTCATCCACTATCTGATAATCTTCATCAGAGATCCGTAAGGAAGATTGTGTCTCAACCCGCGGTCTCTTGGCAATCTGGGCGATGGAAAAACGGATCACCTTAAGAGACTCCTCCATATAGTCCTTTACCCAAGTGACAACCTCTCTTATGGAAGGTTCTTCCGGCGGAGGTCCGTGACATTGGTGACAGCGGGTAAAATCATAGCCGTCAGGTAAAGGGGTATTGCAATCCAAACACGCTAGGTGTTTACGTTTAGAGGACTTTTTCCTCCTAAGCCCATCGCCGTTACCCGATGCAGAAGATGACATCTGAACATCAAACAACCACGTGACAAGGAAGATTGCCAAGCATCGCATAAGAAAGAAAAAACCTTCCTTTTTTTTTTTTTTTAAATCGGTCACTTGAAGAGAAAAAAAAACAGCTACCGCAAACCACAGCCGATGAGCTAGAAACCACCAGCTCAACAAATAAAGGACTGATGACCTTTTAAATGTAATCCAGCAGCGAGGGGAGGAGCCAAACAAGAAAAACATTCATACAGCACCAAACGGGTCAAACGCCATAATGGAACATAGAGGAGCATAAGCCTAAGCCAGAGGCTCAAAATACAAGCAGCAAAAATCAATTCCATATTTTGCCTTTAAATGTTCAATTTCCAAACTTACCGCACTTTTTCCGAAAAAAACGGAAGTAGGCCTCGTTGGTGCGCAAAGGCTTCCTTCCCCTGGGAACACGGGACCGGAGAAAGGTTCCGGCCGGAGAGGTTCCCCGCTTACTTCCGGGATCGTGCTGGCAGCAGTGCGATGAGCCGGATACATGCTGCACTGCTGAGGAACAGGCCCCGAAGGACCGGAGCTCTTTTTCTTTTGGAAAAACATCGGAATGGACCAAGATATCCCCTAAAGGGAAGCCAGGAGTAGATAAAAAAAAACCCCTAGCAACGGGAGGTCCACAAGAGAACTCCGTCCACCTGTCCCACACAGGACAGAAAAAAACACAGGGGAGGGAGGGAGGTCTCTTGTGCCCTCTTATAGGGCCAGGTTCTACCTGTCTTAAACAACACACAGGGGCAGAGATACCCCATATTGTGCTGCTGTCGGACGTAACGGGAATAAGTATTTGGTCAATAACCAAAGTTCATCTCAATATTTTGTTATACAGTGCCTTGCGAAACTATTCGGCCCCCTTGAACTTTTCAACCTTTTGCCACATTGCAGGCTTCAAACTTAAAGATATAAAATTAAAATTTTTTGGTGAAGAATCAACAACAAGTGGGACACAGTTGTGAAGTGGAACGAAATTTATTGGATATTTTAAACTTTTGTAAAAAATAAAAAACTGAAAAGTGGGGTGTGCCAAATTATTCAGCCCCCTTAAGTTAATACTTTGTAGCGCCACCTTTTGCTGCAATTACAGCTGCAAGTCGCTTGGGGTATGTCTCTATCAGTTTTGCACATCGAGAGACTGAAATTCTTGCCCATTCTTTCTTGGAAAACAGCTCGAGCTCAGTGAGGTTGGATGGAGAGCGTTTGTGAACAGCAGTTTTCAGCTCTTTCCACAGATTCTCGATTGGATTCAGGTCTGGACTTTGACTTGGCCATTCTAACACCTGGATACGTTTATTTGTGAACCATTTCATTGTAGATTTTGCTTTATGTTTGGGATCACTGTCTTGTTGGAAGATAAATCTCTGTCCCAGTCTCAGGTCTTTTGCAGACTCCAACAGGTTTTCTTCCAGAATGGTCCTGTATTTGGCTCCATCCATCTTCCCATCAATTTTAACCATCTTCCCTGTCCCTGCTGAAGAAAAGCATGCCCAAACCATGATGCTGCCACCACCATGTTTGACAGTGGGGATGGTGTGTTCAGGGTGATGAGCTGTGTTGCTTTTACGCCAAACATATCGTTTTACATTGTGGCCAAAAAGTTTGATTTTGGTTTCATCTGACCAGAGCACCTTCTTCCACAGGTTTGGTGTGTCTCCCAGGTGGCTTGTGGCAAACTTTAAACGAGACTTTTTATGGATATCTTTGAGAAATGGCTTTCTTCTTGCCACTCTTCCATAAAGGCCAGATTTGTGCAGTGTACGACTGATTGTTGTCCTATGGACAGACTCTCCCACCTCAGCTGTAGATCTCTGCAGTTCATCCAGAGTGATCATGGGCCTCTTGGCTGCATCTCAGTCTTCTTGTTTGAGATGAAAGTTTAGAGGGACAGCCGGGTCTTGGTAGACTTGCAGTGGTCTGATACTCCTTCCATTTCATGGGATGTTTAAAGTTTGGGAAATCTTTTTGTATCCAAATCCGGCTTTAAACTTCTCCACAACAGTATCACGGACCTGCCTGGTGTGTTCCTTGGTCTTCATGATGCTCTCTGCTCTTTAAACAGAACCCTGAGACTATCACAGAGCAGGTGCATTTATACGGAGACTTGATTACACGCAGGTGGATTATATTTATCATCATCAGTCATTTAGGACAACATTGGATCATTCAGAGATCCTCACTGAACTTCTGGAGTGAGTTTGCTGCACTGAAAGTAAAGGGGCCGAATAATATCGCACGCCCCACTTTTCAGTTTTTTATTTTTTACAAAAGTTTAAAATAACCAATAAACTTCGCTCCACTTCACGATTGTGTCCCACTTGTTGATTCTTCACCAAAAAATTAACATTTTATATCTTTATGTTTGAAGCTTGAAATATGGCAAAAGGTTGAAAAGTTCAAGGGGGCCGAATACTTTCGCAAGGCACTGTATATCCTTTGTTGGCAATGACAGAGGTCAAACGTTTTCTGTAAGTCTTCACAAGGTTGGCACACACTGTTGCTGGTATGTTGGCCCATTCCTCCATGCAGATCTCCTCTAGAGCAGTGATGTTTTGGGGCTGTCGCTGGGCAACACAGACTTTCGACTCCCTCCAAAGGTTTTCTATGGCCACTCCAGGACCTTGAAATGCTTCTTACGAAGCCACTCCTTCGTTGCCCTGGCGGTGTGCTTGGGATCATTGTCATGCTGAAAGACCCAGCCACGTTTCATCTTCAATGCCCTTGCTGATGGAAGGAAGTTTACACTCAAAATATCACGATACATGGTCCATTCATTCTTTCATGTACACGGATCAGTCGTCCTGGTCCCTTTGCAGAGAAACAGCCCCAAAGCATGATGTTGCCACCCCCATGCTTCACAGTAGGTATGGTGTTCTTTGGCTGCAACTCAGCATTCACTCTCCTCCAAACACGACGAGTTGTGTTTCTACCAAACAGTTCTACTTTTCATGGGAAGTTCTGCAGGTATCTTATGTGCAAGATTATAGTGAGGGATCTGTGATGCAGACATAGCACACAGGGCTGTCAGCAGGAATTGTGAGCACCCCCCCAAAATAAAATGCTCCACATGGTATATAATGCTCCACAGTATAAAATGCTCTCCTGAGCCCTCCAGTTTCCCCACATGGTATATAATGCGCCACAGTGACCCCACACAGTATAAAATACTCCCCTGAGCCCTCCATTGTGGTCCCACATTGTATGTAGGCTCCACACAGAAATACCCACAGGGCCCACACAGTATACTACCCCTTAGTGGCCACAAACAGTACAATATGCTCCCCAGCAGCCCCACACAATATAATATGCTCCATACAGTATAATATGCACCCCACAATGCCCCCCAGTATAATGCTCCACAGTGGCCTAACACAGTATAACATGCTCCATAATGACCGTCACACAGTATAATATACTCCCCAGAGGGGTCCCCCAGTATAATGCTCCACAGTGTAATATGTTCCCCACAGTCCCCCCCAATATAATGCTCTATAATGGCCCCACAGAGTATAATATGCTCCCGAAAAGCCACACACAATATAATACACTCCACAGTGGCCCCACACAGTATAACAGGCTCCCCACACTGTCCATTCCCCCAGTATAAAGCTCCACAGTGGCCCATAGTATAATATGCTCCCCAGAGGGCTCCTGCTAGTATAATGCTCCACAGTGCCCCCTCCAGTATTTTGCTCCACAGTGGCCCCACGCAATATATTATGCTCTCCAGAGCGTCCCCCCAGTATAATGTTCCACAGTAGGCCCCATGCAGTATAATATGCTCCCCAGAGGGCCCCCTAGTATAATGCTCATTAGTCCCCCCCGAATAATGCCCCACAGTGGCGCCACGCAATATAATATGCTCTGCTGATGGCCCCCCCCAGAATAATGCTCCACAGTGACCCCACTCAGTATAACATGCTCCAGAATGGCCTCCACACAGTATAATATACTGCCCAGAGAGGTTTCCCCAGTATAATACTCCACAGTGGCCCAAAACAGTATAAAATGCTCTCCAGAGCCCCCCCAGTATAATGCTCCACAGTGGCCCAAAACAGTATAACATGCTCTCCAGAGCCCCCCCAAGTATAATGCTCCACGGTGGCCCCGCACAGTATAATATACTGGGGGGACCCTCTAGAGCATATTATACTGTGTGGGGCCACCGTGGAGCATTATACTGGTAGGGCTCTGGAGAGCATATTATACTGTGTGGGGCCACTGTGGAGCATTATACTGGGGAGGGGGCCCTCTGGAGAACATGTTATATTCTGCGGGGCCTCTATGGAGTATTATAAAGTGGAGGGGCCTCTGGAGAGCATGTTATATTCTGTGGGGCCACTTTGGAGCATTATACTGGGGGCCCCTCTGGAGAGTATAATGCTCCAAAGTGGCCCCACGGAATATAACATTATCTCCAGAGCCCCCCCCCACACATTATAATTTTCCACAGAGGCCCCACAGAATATAACATGCTATCCAGAGGGCCCCTTCCCCAGTATAATGCTCCACAGTGGCCCCACACAGTATAATATGCTATCCAGAGGGGACCCCAGTATAATGCTCCACAGGGGCCCTACAGTGCTATTATTATATTATATTCTGGGGTCTCTTCAGACCCCAGAGTATAATAATCGAAGGCCCAGAGTAGGTAAGGTAAAATAACAAACAGTTATACGCACCTTGTTCTTACCTCTGCTGGGCCTCCTCGCGCTGCTCCTCTATCCCCGCCGGCGCCGGCTTCTTCTTCTCTGTGGCTGACGTCACGCATTGTGGACGTCACCTCTGAGGCCTGTGATTGGGCCTCAGCGATTACTTGAGGCACGCTGTCAGAACACCCCACGTGACCGCTGTGGCCAGGCCTCAGCGGTGATGTCCGGAACGCTAGAAGATGACGTCGGACGCCAAGGACAGGTGAGTAAAAATGTTTGTTATTTTTACTCACCTCGGAAAGGGGCTCTGTGGTCCCTTTCTGTTATTGATTTGGCCGGGCCTGACTCCGGGATCCGGAGTCATCAGGTTCCGGATCCCGGGAGCCCCTTTGGGGACGGGGCCCTGGGCAATTGCCCAGTTTGCCCCCCCCCTAACGCCGGCCCTGGTCATTACACATATATAAAGCTGTATGAGCCGTCATCAGTCATGTCCTTTAACGTGCAGATGGTGCCTGGACATAAAGTTAGTCTGATACGGCATCATATCCTGTGAGGTATTGCGGGAGCGTGAACAGAGGGTACGTTTTAGGGAATCTAACTACGGAAGGGTTTACATTAGGAGTTGTGATAGGCCTGTCTGAAAAGATATGTCTTTAGTTTACGCTTGAAGCTGTGGAAATTGGCGGTTAATCTAATAGTGCGAGATAGAGCATTCCAGAGAAGTGGTGCAATTCGGGGAGAAGTCTTGTATACGAGCGTGGGAGGTTCTGATAATAGAGGATGTTAGTCTTAGGTCATTGAGTGAACAGAGAGTACGGGTTGGGCGATAGACAGAGATGAGGGAGGGAATGTAGGGAGGTGCAGCATTATGGAGAGCCTTGTGGATGAGGGTGATAAGTTTATATTGTATTCTGTATTGAATAGGCAGCCAATGTAGTGACCGGCACAGACCGGAGGCATCGCTATAGCGTCTAGACTGATAGATGAGCCTGGCCGCCGCATTCAGAATAGATTGTAGAGGGGAGAGTTTAGTAAGGGGAAGACCGATTAGTAAGGAGTTACAGTAGTCAAGGCGAGAGTGAATCAGGGCAACAATAAGTGTCTTTAGTGTATTTGTGGTAAGGAAAGGGCGGATTCTGGAGATGTTTTTGAGGTGGAGATGACATGAGCGTGCGAGTGATTGAATATGGGGGGTGAAGGAAAGGTCTGAGTCAAACAAAACCCCGAGGCAGCGGGCATACTGCCCAGGTGTTATGGTAAGGCCGGAGACTGCAATGGAGATATCAGGGACAGATCTATTAGATGGTAGAAACAGCAGTAGTTCAGTCTTTGAGAGATTCAGTTTCAGATAAAGCGAAGACATGATATTTGAGACAGCAAAAAGGCAGTCACTGGTGTTCTGTATTAGTGCAGGGGTGATGTCACGGGATGACGTATATAATTGGGTGTCATCAGCATAAAGATGGTACCGGAAGCCAAATCTAGTGATGGTTTGTCCAATGGGGGCCGTGTAGAGGAGAAGAGCAGGGGACCTAGGCCCGAGCCCTGAGGAACCCCAATGGCAAAGGGAAGAGGGGAAGAAACAGAGCCCGCAAATGATACACAGAAAGTGCGGTCAGAGAGATAAGAGGAGAACCAGGAGAGGGCAGGTGTCTGTGAGGCCGACAGAACGGAGCATAGTGAGGAGGAGTTGATGGTCAACAGTGTCAAATTCTGCTGAGAGATCTGGAAGAATAAGAAGAGAGTAATCACCTTTGGATTTAGCCATCAGGAGATCATTTGTGAGGGTCGTTTCAGTAGAGTGCAGAGTGCGGAAGCCAGATTGTAAGGGGTCAAGAAGAGAGTGAGCAGAAAGATAGCGGTGATGATTATGGCTTACAGCCAAGGAAAACCCAAAAGTCATTATCTCAGAAAATTAGAATAAGTAACCCAGAACACCTTGAAAAAGTCTTCCTAAGTGTTTAAAAAGGTCCCTTAGTCTGGTTCAGTAGGCACCACAATCATGGGGAAGACTGCTGACTTGACAGATGTCCAGAAGGCAGTCATTGACACACTCCACAAGGAGGGTAAGTCACAAAAGGTCATTGCTAAAGAAGCTGGCTGTTCACAGAGTGCTGTATCAAAGCATATTAATGGAAAGTTGAGTGGAAGGAAAAAGTGTTGTAGAAAAAGGTGCACAAGCAACCAGGATAACCGCAGCCTTGATAGGATTGTTAAGAAAAGGCATTCAAAAATTTGGGGGAGATTCACAAAGAGTGGACTGCTGCTGGAGTCAGTGCTTCAATACTCACCACACACAGACGTATCCAGGACATGGGCTACAAGTATCGCATTCCATGTGTCAAGCCACTCATGACCAATAGACAACGCCAGAAGCGTCTTACCTGGGCCAAGGAGAGAAAGAACTGGACTGTTGCTCAGTGGTCAAAGGTGTTGTTTTCAGATGAAAGTAAATTTTGCATTTCATTTGGAAATCAAGGTCCCAGAGTCTGGAGGAAGAGTGGAGAGGCACATAATCCAAGCTGCTTGAGGTCTAGTTTGAAGTTTCCACAATCAGTGATGGTTTGGGGAGCCATGTCATCTGCTGGTGTAGGTCCACTGTGCTTTATCAAGACCAAAGTCAACGCAGCTGTCTACCAGGAAATTCTAGAGCACTTCATGCTTCCCTATACTGACAAGCTTTTTGGAGATGGAATTTTCATTTTCCATAGCAAATGAGAAATTTACATTATGTATCATAGTTTGGCTTAGATACATTGATGGCATATTATTTGTATGGTCGGGTCCCTCCAATTTGTTTCAAGAATTTACTATTGCTCTCAACACCAACGACCTTAATCTACACTTTACGTCCTTTATTCACCCGAGATCTATTCCGTTTTTAGATGTGGCCTTTAATATTACTGTTGAGGGGACACTCAGTACCACTGTAAGGGAATCACTAGAGGAGCGATTCCCCAGTAGCTGCTGGAGAACTTAGGGGGGAGGGGCACAATAAGACAGTGGACCCTAAGCTGAATCCCCCCCACTGTCCCTGGCTAACTTGCCCCATCTGTCCAAGGTGACAGCCAGCAACCAGTCGACAGTCCCTCCTTATAATAAGTGATAACACAGAACGCAGACAGGACGCACAAACAACAAAGGGAGGTCAGCTAGCCAAGGGGTCGGTAACTATCGAGCAATGCAGTACAGAATCAAAATCCAAGAGACTAGTCAAAGGTAAGCCAGTGGTCAGAAAATCAGAAGAGCAGGTAACAAGGAACAAGGAGTATAGCCAGTAAGCGAAATACAATAGCAGGCGCCAATGGGAAAGTGAGCAAATAATAAATAGGGAGAAAGAACCCGCCCCAGACTTGATAGGCGGACAGGCTGTCAATCACAAAGGCAGGACTAAAGTTAACTCTTAGTGGAGCAGGGGGAGAGCAAGGTGAAGGAGAAGGGTGTGGTGGAAAATCAATTAAGGAGGTGAGGAAATAGGACAGTGTTCAGACAATATAAGAAAACCCCAAAGGAAAGAATCACAACTGGGCACGCCTCCTGCGCCGCAGCGTGCGCCCGGAGGACGGCGCCAAAGCCCGGACAGGCAAGGACGTTACAACCACCTTATACAGAAAAGAGACCGCCACAAACTCCCGGTTAAGGTGGGATAGTCACCATCCCCTATCATTGAAAAGGGGTATCCCTAAGGGGCAGTTCCTCTGTGCTCCTTGGACAGTGATTATGAAACTCAAAGTAAACTTCTTATTGAGAGATTCAGTGCCAGGGTGTACCCTAGGACTTTATTGACTGAAGCCTGTGAGTTGGCTAGAACTACTCCAAGGGAGTCCTTGTCGATACCCAGGCAACAGGATTGGTCTTCAAAATCAATACGTATGATTGGGACTTATGACACCAAATCTAAAAAGGTCTTGGATGTGTTCCGTATGTATTGGGACATACTTAAACAAGAGTCAGACCTACATGATGTCATTCAGTCAAGACCGTCGATCACCTACCGTAGAGGGAGGAATCTTGGTGACTGGGTTACACATAGCCATTTGTCACCTACAAAGTCTTCCCTTACTTGGCTGTGAGCGGCCCGCATACCTGGCACTTTTAAGTGTGGCACTTGCAGGGCCTGTGCGTATGTATTGAAGGGATCTTCAGTTAGGGCTCATGCCACTGGACAGGACTTTAATATTAGGGCGTTCATAAACTGTTCAAGGTCTATGTTGCGTCCTGCTCTTGCCCACTAAATTGTGTGGGCAAGACTAGGAGATAATTACGGAGGCGCATTTTGGACTACGTTAGAGACATTGCACATAGAAGGGATACCCCAGTTGTTGATCACATATGGGAGTATCATGGCGGTGACGTTTTTTCGATCAAATTTCAAGGTCTGAAGCGAGTACATAAGAAGGAAATTAAGAAAAAGGAAGTACCAGAGCACAATCTGAAATGTTTTTACATAAATGCGCAAAGCTTGGGAAATAAACAGGGAGAATTAGAACTGATAATACAGAAGGAAAAATATGATGTCATTGGTATTACAGAAACTTGGTGGAACGATAAGCATGATTGGAATATACAGATGGAAGGCTACAACTTATTCAAAAAAAATAGAACTAATAAAAGAGGGGGAGGAGTTGCATTGTATGTTAAAAAAGATCACATTTCCACGGAAATCACAGTTTTACAAAATGATAACTTATTGGAAAATATTTGGGTAACAATTCAGGGGAAAAACAATGATAAGGACATCATAATAGGTGTTTATTATAGACCACCAGGACAGACAGAAGACAGGGATGAGATTTTTTCACAGCAAATGACCACGCTTTCGAAGAAATTTGAAATTGTTATCATGGGAGACTTTAATTACCCAGATATTCATTGGGAAACTCACACAGCTACGAGTAAAAGCTCTATCAAATTTTTATCCTCTCTAGCAGACAACTTCATTGCCCAGTTAGTAGAAAAAAACACGAGAGGAACATCCATTCTGGACCTAGTTTTAACTAATAAGGAGGACATGGTTAAGGAATTAAGGGTAGCAGGGACATTGGGATTCAGCGACCATGCTATACTCGAGTTTGGGGTTGTAAGAAGAAGACCTGAGAAGACAAAGACTAGAAGGCTCAATTTTAGTAGGGCAGATTTTAGGGGCCTAAAGGTAAGGGTTAGTAGAATTCCATGGCGAAAATTACTTAAGCACAAAAATGCACATGAGGGGTGGGAAATTTTCCGTAGGGAAATCATTAATGCACAGGAACTAATACCTAGAAGCAAGAAAAATGGGAATCACCTAAAAACTCCAGGATGGATGACCAAAAAATTACATAACCTACTAAAAAAGAAAA
Source organism: Leptodactylus fallax (assembly GCA_947044405.1). Lineage (NCBI taxonomy): Eukaryota > Metazoa > Chordata > Amphibia > Anura > Leptodactylidae > Leptodactylus > Leptodactylus fallax. The sequence goes on from CAMRHE010000833.1 coordinate 87,167, forward strand.
AGGAAACTTACAACAAGTGGAAGATGGGAGCTATATCTAAGGGAGAGTATACAGCAGTTTGCAGACTCTGCAAGATAAGCATTAAAAAAGCCAAGGCTGAATACGAATTGAAACTTGCAAAAGAAGTTAAGAGTAATGTAAAAGGTTTTTGGGGATATGTTAAGAGCAAAAGAAAAGTGAAGGAAACCATTGGAGTCCTGAAGAACGAAAAGGGTGAAAAAGTTAACATGGTGGATCAGCAGGTGGAGTTACTAAATTCATATTTTGTATCCGTCTTCTCCCAAGAAATGAATGGTAATATCAACATTAATGGTGATAGTGATGAGGGGAATGAGAACTCCAAGCTGATTATAAGTGAAGGTTTGGTAAGAGAACATTTAGCTAAGATTAAGGAAACCAAGTCCCGAGGACCGGATGATTTACACCCTAGAGTTTTAAAAGAATTAGCAGAGGAAATAACAGAACCCCTTGCAATAATCTTTAATAAGTCATGGGAAACAGGAGTGGTCCCTCTAAATTGGAAAAGGGCAAATGTGGTCCCCATCTACAAAAAGGGGAATAGGGACGACCCAGGAAATTATAGGCCGGTAAGTCTGACCTCGATAGTAGGAAAAATCTTTGAACAAATCGTTAAAGAACATTTAATTAGGTACCTGGATGGGAAGGCTTTAATTAATCAGAGCCAGCACGGCTTTATGCCTAATAAATCTTGTCAGACTAATCTTATTTCCTTCTATAATAAAGTCACTGAATGGTTGGACCAGGGAAATGCAGTAGACATAGTATATCTTGACTTTAGTAAGGCCTTTGATAAAGTATCACATAACATTCTTATTGAAAAAATGATCAAGTATGGCTTTGATAAAATATCAGTGAGGTGGGTTCACAATTGGCTTAATGATCGGGCACAACGAGTAATTCTAAATGGCTATACATCAAACTGGAAGAAAGTAAAAAGCGGGGTGCCGCAGGGCTCTGTCCTGGGCCCAGTACTTTTTAATATTTTTATAAATGATCTGGATGATGGGGTTAATGGGGAACTAATAAAATTTGCAGATGATACAAAGATAGGAGGAATGGCCAACACTAGAGAGGAGAGAGAATGCATCCAAAAGGACTTGGACACACTGGAACAATGGGCTGAGGTGAACAAAATGGTATTCACCAGGGACAAATGCAAAGTTCTACATCTGGGTAACAGAAATGCAAGAAGCATATATAGTATGGGAGGAATAGTACTAAGTGAGAGTACAGGGGAAAAGGATCTGGGCATAATAATAGATCGCAAATTCAACATGAGTCAACAGTGCGGTGCGGTGGCTAAAAAGGCTAATAAAATTCTAGGATGTATCAAGACGAGCATTGAAGCTAGATCAAGAGAGGTAATTATTCCGCTGTACTCTGCCCTGGTCAGACCCCACCTGGAATACTGTGTACAGTTCTGGGCTCCCCAGTTTAAGAAAGACATCGATTTATTGGAGCAGGTCCAGAGAAGAGCAACCAAAATGGTGGAAGGTCTACAAACCATGTCCTACGAGGAGAGGCTAAAAGAATTGGGACTGCTTAGTTTGCAGAAGAGAAGGCTAAGGGGAGACTTAATAGCGGTATTTAAATATCTGAAAGGTTGTCACAGTGCAGAGGGATCTACCCTATTCTCATTAGCAGAAGGAAGCACGAGAAGTAATGGGATGAAACTAAGGGGAAGGAGATTCAGATTAGACATTAGGAAAAACTTTCTAACAGTAAGGGTAGTGAGAGAGTGGAATAGGCTGCCACGGGAGGTGGTGAGTTCTTCATCAATTGAAATCTTCAAGCGGAAACTGGATAGGTATATAGCTGGGATGTTTTAGGAATTCCTGCTTTTGCAGGGGGTTGGACTCGATGGCCCTTGAGGTCCCTTCCAACTCAAACAAACAAACAAACAAACAAACATAAGTCAATACGAGGTGGGGACTGGGACATGGCTATATTATGCAAAGAAGCCCAATGGATATTTAAATTTAAGCCCACTAAACCTCTGGGCTTGAATGAGGCCATTTCTTTTGCCCCATTCATTTGATTTATGTGTAGCCGGGTGATGTCGTTTATTACAGATGAGTATAAGTAATACATATATGTACATGTACATTATGTGTTATGTGTTATGCCGCTTATTATTTATATCTGAGGTATTATCTATAGTCAGCTGGTCAGATACGTTATTTACTAGTATATGTGTACTTTATTCCATCCATTTTTGATCCATCTATGTGCGTGCTGTTTATTTTGGCTATAAGTGGATATAGAATAGTGGAATAATATTGCACGCCCCACTTTTCAGTTTTTTATTTTATACAAAAGTTTAAAATAACCAATAAATTTCGTTCCACTTCACAATTGTGTCCCACTTGTTGTTGATTCTTCACCAAAAAATGTAAATTTTATATCTTTATGTTTGAAGCCTGAAATGTGGCAAAAGGTTGAAAAGTTCAAGGGGGCCGAACACTTTCGCAAGGCACTGTATTTGGGAGATAAAGTAGCTCTGTGTGAGCCTAGTTGAAAAGTGATAAAGAACTGGCTTTTTAAAAAAACAAAACAAAAAAAAAACCTTGAAGATAAATTTTTGGCACCCTGTCAGCAATGCTTACCACATGAAAAGTAAAGTAGTAAAGAATTGACTTTATAAAAAAGATAAAAATTGTCCTCTTATGGCTGCAGATGCTGCACCAATGAGTGACAAATACAAGATCTGAAGAAAAATTAGTGACAGACTATCAGAGTGCCTGTCCTGCCAGCTGAAAAATACAAAATTGGGTCTTTCTTTGAGTTCAAGGCAGTACAGATGGGTAAGTTGTCCCGCCTACTTTCCCTCTAGGACCAGCCCTAGGTAGCAATGAAACAGTTAATCGGCATAATTGATTGCATAAGAACCTTCCTCTCTCACCACTTCCTTCCAAGGTTTTTCCTTTAAATTAAGTTGGGAAGGTATGCTGTGCTGTCTTGAACTCAAAGAAAGCTAAATTCCAGGCAAAACACAATTTTGTATTTCTTTTTCGTTCTGCGGCAGCAAAGATGGGAGGGGGTTTATTGTCATTTGGCAACCATAAGTACTGCGGTGCCGAGGGCTGGATCCTCAGAGTGGATGCCCAGACAATAATTCTTGATGAAGGTAGAGGAAGAACTCCAGGAAGCAGTATTACAGAAATCCTGAATGGATACTTGAGCATTTTAAGCCCAAGAAGATGCTGTGGAGCGTATAGAATGCGCCTTTGGTGTAGATGAGGGATATGAGATATGAGAAAGGGATATTTGCTAATCTGTAAGTTTGTTTCCTGAAATCTTTGGTTTTCTCCAGGTAGGTCAGAATGGCTCTCTTAAAATCTAAGGGGTGGAACCGTATTTGTTCTTCTGTCTCAGGACAAGAATAGAAGACTGGTAGAAAGGATTCTTTATTGATACTCTGACATGAAGGAACTTTTGGTATAAAACTTGGCAAGGTTCTCAATAGAACTCCGTTGGGTAGAATTCTTAGATACGGACTCTTAGAGGATAAGGCTTTGTGAGCGCAATCCGCTCTAAGTATCACCGTATTGAAGTCCAAATTCATAAAGTTGATGTATAAGCTAGCTCAGAGAGACTCACACACACATACAACTATTGTGTATATAGTGGGTTCTGTTTTAATGGAGGGAAAAATGTAGTTTTTAAGTACAGTGTGGACAAAGAACAGGTCGGGTTGCTATAATTAGCATAACATGATTGGTGGCAAAGCTGTAAAATAGTTCTGGCACATGGCTATTGGATAAGAAACAAAAGAGGGGCCACATACCATTAAGCCAACTGGTGGGGGATGAACAAAGGGGTAATGTAAAATGGCTACAGGCATGGCCCACATGGCCATGGAATCCAAAATGGAGGATACAATAGCTGAGTCATCCTCCACATGGGGAAAAGGCCAACGCTGGTTATTCAAAATTTGCAATAACTGAGGAAACTAAGCCCTTCGGGGCCAAAATGGAGCTATTATTATTACTGATGGTTTCTCCACTAATATTTTCTGCAGAAGCTTCTGTATAATCTGGACTGGAGGAAAGAAATTAAGAAATTTGTGTTTTCAACTCATGGAGAATGCATCCACCACGTATGGGTGATCCTGAGGACTCAGAGCGGAATACTGGAAGTTTTGCATTGCTTCTGGTGGAAGTATTTGGGATTTAGTTCCCAATCTGATGGTCTGAGCATTTTCCAGTGTGACATTTAGAGATCCTTTTACAACCCCAATTCCAATGAAGTTGGGACAATGTATAAAACATAAATAAAAACAGAATACGATGATTTGCAAGTCCTTTTCAACCTATATTAAATTGAATACACTACAAAGACAAGATATTTAATGTTCCAACGGATAAACTCATTTTGAATTTGGAACACATTCCAAAAAAGTTGGGACAGGAGCATGCTTACCACTGTGCTACATCACCTTTCCTTTTAACAACACTCAATAAACGTTTGGGAACTAAGGACACTAATTGTTGAATCTTTGTATATTCAATGGGAGACAGGTTTGGTCTGCAGGCAGGCCAGTCTAGTACCTGCACTCTTTTACTACGAAGCCATGATGTTGTAACACGTACAGAATGTGGCTTGGCATTGTCTTGCTGAAATAAGCAGGGGCGTCCCTTAAAAAGACGTCGCTTGGATGGCAGCATACAGTATGTTGCTCCAAAACCTGTACGTACTTTTCAGCATTAATGGTGCCTTCACAGATGTGCAAGTTACCCATGCCATGGGCACTAACACCCCCCACCCCCCACACCATCAGAGATGCTGGCTTTTGAACTTTGCGCAGATAACAATCTGGACAGTACTTTTCCTCATTTCCAAAAACAATTTGAAATGTGGACTGGTCAGACCACAGGACACTTTTCCACTTTGTGTCAGTCCATCTCAGATGAGCTTTACCCAGAGAAGGCGGCTTTTCTGGGTGTTGTTGATATATGGCTTTCACTTTGCATGGTAGAGTTTTAACTTGCACTTGAAGATGTAGAGACTGTGTTCACTGACAATGGTTTTCTGAAGTGTTCCTGAGCCCATGTGGTAATATCAGTTACAGAATTATGTCGGTTTTTAATGCAGTGCCGCCTGAGGTATTCAATGTTGGTTTTCGGCCTTGATGATATTATGGACTGTAGATGATAAAATCCCTACATTCCTTGCAATTATACATTGAGAAACATTGTTCTTAAACTGTTTGACTATTTGCTCACACAGTTGTTCACAAAGTGATGAACCTCGCCCCATCCTTGCTTGTGAACCACTGAGCCTTTCGGGGATGCTCCCTTTATACCCAATCAGGACACTCACCTGTTTCCAATTAACCTGTTCACCTGTGGAATGTTCCAAATAGGTGTTTTTTAAGCATTCCACAACTTTCCCAGTCTTTTGTTGCCCCTGTCCCAGCTTTTTTGGAACGTGTTGCAGGCATCAAATTCAAAATGAGTAAATATTTGCAAAAAAACAAAAAGTTTATCTGTTTGAACATTAAATATCTTGTCTTTGTAGTGTATTTAATTGAATATAGGTTGAAAAGGATTTGCAAATCATCGTATTCTGTTTTTTATTTATGTTTTACACAACGTCCCAACATTGGAAATGGGGTTGTATATGCAGTGCTCTTAAGTCCAGCAGGGCAGATTCTGCCAGTTGAAATATCTTCTTAGACTCCATCATCAAAAGCTTGCTTCAGGTTCCACCATGCATGTTCAAATAGTAGGCTTCTACCTGTCCGTCTGGATTGGGGCAGATTTGTTTTGAATTAACAGTTTGAAGTGTAGCAGTGCCAACCTGAAAGGTTTCAACTCTAGAAAATTTGAAGTCCAACTTCTGTCCATTTGTCCAAAGACTTTGTGCCCTAAGGTTTGTTGATGAGCCCCCCAACCTTTCTTGAAGGCACTTGTGGTTATGATCAGCGATTCCTTGAACTGGAAACTATTTCCCTTCTTCAAGTTATCTGAATTCAGCCACCATTTCAGATCTTGTTTTGTGGAGGAGTCCAATATTTTCGTATGCATCCGCTTCACATCTCCATTCCAATGCTGAAGCACATTGTGTTGAAGGCTTCGGCTGTCAACCATGGCCCAAGGTACTGAATCTATTGAGGTTACTAAGCCCAAGGTTCTCAAAATTTTTTTGAATTCTCTTCTAAGTAAGAAAAAGCACTTGCAACTCTGTGTTTATTACAAAACCCAAAAATATTTTTGAAGTTTTTGGCAAAAGATGAGACATCTTCCAATTGATTTGGAACCCCAGCTCCTTGAGTGTCATAATGAGTGTCATAATTGAGGTGATCTCGCAGAAGATGAACTGATGGAACCGCTATCAACAAATCGTCTAGATAGGGAAAAATTTGAATCATCTTCTCGAAAAAAATTTGCTTCGATCCAAATTAATTTGTGGTGAATATCGCTAAAAAACACCTATTTCCTGGCTTCACAGAGCCTGTATAGTGGTGTACAACACTGTGACTTGCAGTAACACGCATAGGGAACATACTTTGGTAGTGAAACAATACTGTGAGTCAGTATGACACGCACATGACAGGCGTCACTCTTAGAACCACTGCACACTTCACTTATTTGGCCAGTTACGGGGCCAAAACTGACCAACTAACTCAAGTGTGAACTCAGCCTTACAGGTCCATGTTAGTGCCAGGTAGAAAGAACCGTGCAGAGGCTCAACATCCTACTGTAGCGTGAAAGAGTGCACTCCTTTTACACCCTCGTCTGCCGATTCCACATAGATGTCTACAGAGTGGCAAGGTGACATAATGTGGAGGTGGCAATTGCATAAGGAGGACATACAGTGACCCAACAGTGGCAGCGGCATGAGGACATACAGTGACCCGGTGGCATCGGCATGAGCAAGGCATACAGTGACCCAGTGGCAGCAGCATGAGGAGGACGTACAGTGACCCAGTAGCAGCGGCATGAGGAGGCCATACAGTGACCCAGTGGCAGCGGCATGAGGAGGCTCATCAGCGACATGCCAGTGCAAGTTGAGCACTCAGGGCCCCCCCGGCCGGACATGCGAGAGGATGGACAATGGCACAGATAGGCAGCGGCTAACTTGCTACATAGCATGTCTCTATAGTAGTTTAGTTTGTCCTCCCTCTCAGCGAGTATAAAAAAGGCCCCCATTTTTCCCCGGTAGCGAGGGTCTAACATGGTGGACAGCCAGTAGTCATCCCTCTGCCAAATGGTGACAATTCAGCTGTCACTGCGCAAGGAAGTCAGCATGCATCGGGCCATTTGTGCAAGTGACTCCAAGGGACTCCCTGCATCCATCTCCACTGCATACTGCCACGGTGTGTCTGAGTCATCTGCCTCATCCTCCTCATCTCCCTCTGGCTGTTCTGGTTGCTACTGCTCCTCCTCTCCACCCATTTGGCTACACATTGCTTGTGCTCCAATGCCCTCCTCATTCTCCTCCTCCTCCAGTTCAGCCCCCACAGGGCTCATGTGGCCGTGAGATGTAGGCACCACATCTCCAGTCCCCTGACCAGCCAGATTGAAAAGCATCTTTTTCAGGCTGTGAATCAGTGGAATGATGTTGTCCATCCCGTAGTCCTGGCGACTGATTAACAAAGTGACCTCCTGAAAGGGAACGAGCAAACGGCAGGTGTCACACATGAGCTGCCACTGGCTAACGTTAAAGTTACACAGGGGAGTACCTCTGTCCGCTTGGATCATCAAGAAATCGTTTATGACTTTTCTCTGTTCATATAGTCGATCCAACATATGGAGGGTTGAATTCCAAAGGGTGGAAACATCGCATATCAGCCTATGTTGTGGGAGGCCGTTTTGCCGCTGCAGCTCAAGGAGGGTGTGCTTGGCGGTGTACGAGTGTCTGAAGTGCTTGCAAAGTTTCCTTGACATTTTTAGGATGTCTTGCAGATGGGTGGAACACTTAAGGAAACTCTTGACAACCAAATTGAATACGTGCACCATGCAGGGCACATGGCTCAGCCCTCCTTGACGCAGGGCCGACACCAAGTTCTTCCCGTTGTCTGTAACCATTGTTCCGATTTTAAGTTCTCTTGGAGAAAGCCAGGATTCGATTTCTTGATTGAGGACATGGAGCAGTTCCTCCCCTGTGTGACTTTGTTCGCCCAGGCAAACGAGGTGTACAACAGCGTGACACCGCTGTGCCCTACACATGTGGTATGCTGGTGGAACACTGTGAATTATCCCTGCAGTGGAGGCTGAGGAAACAGTGGAAGAGGAGGTGGACATTGTTGCAGGACCAACGGCGTGAGACCGTGGAGGCGGAAACGGTGTCACTTGGCCAAGTTGCTGGTGACAAGGCGACAATGTGGAGTGGACAGCAGCATGAGGAGGACACAGAGTGTCAAGGCGACATAATGTGAAGTTGGCAGCAGCATGAGGAGTACACAGAGTGACCCAGTGGAAGCAGCATGAGGAGGACATACAGTGACCCAGTGACTTTGTTGAGGTGTCAGCAGCCTTAGTAGGCCATACAGTGACCCAGTAAGAGAGTGTGGAGGTGTCAGCAGTCTTAGTAGGCCATACAGTGACCCAGTGGCAGAAGGAGGAGGTGGCAGCAGTGTCAGGAGGACATATAGTAACCCTGTGGCAGAGGTGGAGGTAGCAACAGCCTTAGGAGGCCATACAGTGACCTGATAACAGAGTGTGGAGGTGTCAGCAGCCTTAGGAGGCCATACAGTCATGTGTCAGAGTGACCCAGTGGAAGCAGCATGAGGAGGACATACAGTGACCCAGTGACATTGTGGAGATGTCAGCAGCCTTAGTAGGCAGTACAGTGACCCAGTAAGAGAGTGTGGAGGTGTCAGCAGCCTTAGTAGGCCATACAGTGACCCAGTGGCAGAGTAAGGAGGTGGTAGCAGCGTGAGGAGGCCATACAGTCACCCAGTGGCAGAGTGTGGAGGTGACAGCAGCATAAGTAGGCCAGAGTGGCAAGGTGATATAATGTATAGGTAGCAACAGCCTTAGGAGGCCATACAGTGACCCAGTGGCAGAGTGAGGAGGTTGCAGCAGCGTGAGGAGGCCATGCAATCACCCAGTGGCAGAGTGAGGAGGTGGCAGCAGAGTGAGTAGGCCAGAGAGTGGCAAGGTGATATAATGTGTAGGTAGCAACAGCCTTAGGAGGCCATACAGTGAACCAATGGCAGAGTGTGGTGAGGCAGCATGGATCATTTAATCTGGCATTTAATCAGGCATTGGTGGGTGGAAATCCTGGCAGATCCCACCTGATTCATCTTAACAAAGGTCAGTCTCTCCAAATTTTGGACAGGCGAGTTCTCCTTGGGGTAACTATGCCCCCCCCATAATAAACATCCTCTCTGATGCCACACTACTGGCCGGGCAAGACAGCTTTTCCAGGGCAAACTCGGCCACAAATCCAGTTTGGCTGTCCAGTAGTCCAGTGGATCTTTGATGACGGATGGCAGGGTGCACTCTAAGTATGCCACCACCTGCTGGTTCAAGTTCTGCTCTGTGTCTAGCTGCTGATGAGCAGCTTCTTCACTATGCAGCTCAAGAAAGCTGCTCATCAGTGACTCTAGGTTCAGGCTGCTGCTGAGGGAGCCGATACTGCTCCTGCCACCCCCACCCTCTCCCACAGCTGCCATGCCAGGGCAAGTTGAGCGCTCAAGATCGAACATGCGAGAGGATGGACGATAGCGCAGATAGGCAGCGGCCAACTTGCTACATAGCATGTCTCGTCGACGCTACCTTGCACTTTGGCAGACACCGACGGGCTCAAGGACTGGCCCACCTTCTCTTCTACATATTTGTGCATGGCTGGTACTGCCTGCTCAAATATGAAAATTTATAATCAAAACCTGAGCATGAACAGACCGAGCCGGTTCCCAGGATCGATCCTCAGGTCCATAACCCTTCCAATGAATGAGATAGAAGAACGCCCCTTACTCTGTGTGAATCAACAATTTTCAGTACCTCAAACTCCTGATCCCCATCAACTTGAAAAGGAGGAGGGGGTTTATCGGGTGGAATTACACGCGGCGAATACTTCTTTAGAAGAGATTTGTGGAAGACGTTATGGATTTTAAATGACTGAGGAAGAGCCAAACGAAAAGATACTGGATTGACCATCTCAATAATCTTCTAAGGTCCAATGTATTTAGGACCCAATTTGTGCGACGGGATTTTAATTTTTTGAGGAAAGCCACACCTTCTTTCCCACAGAAAAAACAGGACCAGCAGAATGATTTCTATCAGCATTGTTTTTAGAGGTTGATTGGGAATTCTCCAGGTTCAATTGAACCTGAGCCCAAACTGTGCACAGTTTTTCTGCCTCTACGTTTACTTCAGGGTTATCAGTAGCAGGAGATGAAGAAGAAAAACGAGGATGAAAACCATAATTACAAAAAAACGGCGAAGTATTCAAGGCAACATGGTGATGACTATTAATTGCAAATTCAGCTAACGTCAAATAAGTTACCCACTCTGACTGATTATCAGAAATGTAACATCTCAGTTATTGCTCTAGTGTGTGGTTCAAGCGTTCAGTTTGACCACTAGTCTCTGGATGGAAAGCGGAAGAAAAAGACAACTGAACTCCCAAGTGACTACAAAAAGCCTTCCAAAATTTAGTGACAAACTGAACGCCTCTGTCAGAGACAACATTATCAGGGATACTATGAGGTCGAACAACATGATCCATAAACAGTCTGGAGAGAGTCTTGGTACTTGGAAGTTGAGACAGTGGAACAAAATGACACATTTTACTAAAACGATCAATAATCGTCCAAATGATAGACTTCCCTCCAGACACAGGCAAATCAGTAATGAAGTCCTTAGAAATATGTCTCCAAGGTCTCTTAGGTATACGCAAAGGGAGCAATTCACCCATAGGTCGGACCCGAGGAACCTTAGCCCGGGCACAAGTATCGCATGCAGAGACATATGACATAATATCCCGGGATTTGGTAGGCCACCAGTAGTGGCGAGAAACTAGCCTCTTAGTACCAGAGACTCCCGGGTGACCACACAAAACCGAATCATGTAATTCTCTCAACAACCTGAGTCTGAATTGTGAAGGTACAAACAATTTTCCCTCTGGCGTGTTTTGAGGGGCCAACTGTTGATTCTCCCTGACCTCAGCAGCCAGATCTGAGGACACGGCAGAAACAATAATTCCCTCAGAAAGAATTGATTTGCGCTCAGTGTCCAGGTTCTGAGAAGGTCACAAACTGCGAGATAAGGCATCAGCTTTAATATTCTTTGATCCAGGTCTGATGGTAACCACGAAATCAAACCTGGTAAAGAATAAAGCCCATCTTACCTGTCTAGGATTTAATCTCTTGGCTGATTCTAAAAACGTGAGATTCTTATGATCAGTGAGAACAGTAATCCTATGTCTGGCTCCTTCTAGGAAATGTCGCCACTCTTCAAAAGCCCACTTAATCGCCAACAATTCTTGGTTACCAATGTCATAGTTTCGCTCTGTAGGAGAGCACTTATGAGAGAAAAAGGTCATAATTTAGTAAGGGAGGTGGTGACACTGTGCCGACCCCTACCTCAGATGCATCTACCTCCACTAAAAACGGACAAGAGAGATCAGGCTGAACTAAAACAGGAGCTTCAGTAAATGCCTGTTTCAGAGATTTAAAGGAAGAGACAGCATCTTGACTCCAATTTAGTAAATCACGCCTTTCTTAGTGAAATCGGTTAGGGGTTTGGCTATAGCAGAGAAGTTATGAATGAACTTTCGGTTGTAATTAGCAAAACCCAGAAAATTTGTAATGCTTTAAGGAAGTGGGCTGTGTCCATTCCACAATTGCCTGGACTTTGGCTGGATCCATGTGGATCACAGAAGAGGACAAAATATACCCCAAAAAGGACAATTCCTGCGCTCCAAAAAGGCATTTTTCCACCTTGGCATATATGTGATTCTCCATAAGAACCTGGCGAATCGTCCTGACATGTTTGACGTATGAGTCCCAGTCAGGAGAAAACACAAGTATATCATCCAAATATATGATTACAAAACGTCCAATAAAATTTCAAAAAATATAATTTACGAAATTTTGAAAAACAGCAGGTGCGTTACTTAAACCCAATTATGTCACACTATGTTTGAACCATGAACTGAACTCAATATTCATGCCAGCTTCAAATCACACTATGTGTGACCTGTGAGGGTCACAAATCACCTCCTGATAGCAAACAGATAACAGCAAGAATTACTGATCCCTCCGTCACGCACCACAAGTTTCCAGACTGTTTTTTTTTTTTTTTTTTTTTTTTTTGACCTGTTGTAAATAACTTCTCTACTTAGATTGCAATTTTTTTAAGGACTCTAAAATGCTTTGAAAACCATGTGTATAAAAATCTGTTAATTTTCAGTTCTTGTATCACACCATGTCTGATGAAGGGAGCGAGTACTCCTGAAAGCTTACTTATAAATATACTCAGTTAGCCTCTAAAAGGTATCGCCTGATTTCTTCACTCTTCCACTTAAACCAAATGGCATCACCAAATACTCGTAGTGTCCCTCAGGAGTATTAAAGGCAGTCTTCCACTCATCACCCTTACAAATCCGAATAAGGTTATATGCCCCCCGTAAATCGAGCTTGGAACACCATTTAGCACCAGAGACCTGATTCAGTAAGTCTGGGATGAGTGTAAGAGGATACTGATTTTTAACTGTAATTTTATTCAAACCACGATAATCAATACAAGATATTAATCCTCCATCTTTCTTTTTAACAAAAAAGAATCCAGCGCCTGCTGGAGATGTGGATGGATGAATATGGCGTTTGAGGAGGGACTCCTTTACATAAGCCTTCATAGCCTGTCTTTCTGGCTCTGAAAGATTGTACAAGTGACCCTTGGGAAGCTTAGAGTTTGGTACCAGAATTATTGCACAATAAGGCGGAAGCAAGTCAGACCCAGACTCAGCAAAAACATCATTAAAATCCTGAATATAATCTGGCAGAGATGGTGACACAGAAGCTAAATTCAGAGAAATACAGTCAGAGCTCCACTGAATGACATCTCCTACTTTCCAATCAATCACTGGATTATGCACCTGCAGGCAAGGCAAACCCAAGACTGCATCAGCTGGTAAGTTTTCTAGTACAAAAAAAGAAAGAGACTCAGTATGAACAGTCCCAACATGAATAGTTAGTAAAGTAGTAAAGGAGTTACAAATCTAGCTGCCTGATGAGATAAAGGTATACTGTCAATTGTGGTCACCGATACTATTATTATACTATGGGGTCTTTTCAGATGATCGGGACCCAGGGGAGGTGAGGGAACATAAAAACCAATGCTACTCACCTCTCCTGCGATCCAATGTCACTCCGAGCAGGCTTGGGCCCTCTGGTGACGTCATCAGGTCGCGTCGCCGGCCTCATCACGTGACGTCTGTGCGCAATTAAACAGGGCCGAAAGCTGCAGGGAGTGCACCGGTGTCCAGGAAAGGTAAGTAACAATGGTTTTTATGTTTGTCACCTCCCCTGAGTCCCGATCATCTGAAAAGACCCCATAGTATAATAATAGTTCATGGGTGGGCCACTATGGGGCACAATACCGTGTGCAGGGGCCACTATGGAGCCTAATACCAGTGCAGGGGCCACTATGGAGCATAATACAGTGTGCAGGGGCCACTATGGGGCACAATACTGTGTGCAGGGGCCACTATGGAGCCTAATACCAGTGAAGGGGCCACTAGGGAGCATAATACCATGTGCAGAGGCCAATATGGAGCATAATACCAGTGCAGGGGCCACTATGGGGCATAATACCTTGTGCAGGGGCCGCTGTGGGCCATAATACCATATGCAGGGGCTGCTGCGGGCCATAATACCGTGTTCAGGGGCCACTATGGAGCATAATACTGTGTGCAGGGGCCACTATGAAGCATAATACCGTGTGCAGGGGCCACTGCGAGGCATAATACCGTGTGCAGGGGTCACTGCGTGCCATAATACCATGTGCAGGGGCTGTTGCGAGGCATAATACCGTGTACAGGGGCCGTTGCGGGCCATAATACCGCGTGCAGGGGTCGCTGAGGGCCGTAATACTGTGTGCAGGGCTGCTGTGGAACATTATAGTGTGTGTAAATGGGGCACTATAAACAGGGGCTATGGTGCCTGTTTATATCATACGCTGTCTGTTTATAGTGACTGTGTCATGTAATTACAGCCTTGTCACATGGACGTGTATAGGACGAGACTGTAGTTACATTACATGGCCGCTATGAGATGAATGACACTATGTAAACAGAGAAGCGGTCATGACGCTTACTCAGGTACCATTCACACAGCTGATCAGTGGGGGTCCTGGGTTTTTGAGCCCCACTGATTAGTTTATTAATGACCTGGAAAACATTTTAATTAGTTAACACATGGGGCATTATTAATAAGGGGCATTATTTATACAGGGTACACACGGACATTATTAATATAAAGATGCACTTGGGAGTATTATTCATTATGGGGGGTTATATCATATATTATATAATTGGGGGTAGCAGCAGAATGGGTGTGCAGGTGAGGACAATGTGGGTCGGGTGCCTGGAAAAGTGAGGAGCCAAAGATGTCTGTGTTGCAAACTTTACAGAGACAAGTCACTGCAGGAAGAAGTGGTCATGGCGGTCCAAAGGGAAGAGAAGGGAAATGTGAAGGATTAGTCAGAGACGTCACCTCTAAGTCACAAAATGTTACTGCACTGTATTCACCTAAATGATAGAGGATAAATACCTGATTGATGGGGGTCTGTCTGCTGAGACCCCTACTGAGCCTCAGAATAGGGTTTTTTTCCCCCACTGGGTGGGAATTCAGCCTGACCGCAGCCATATATATAGGTGTGTCACTTGGTGGATGGACGAACCCGCGTGGCTCTCATTTGCTTCAATGGGATTGCCAAAGATACCCAAAGTCCAGTACTCAGCTATCTGCGGGGCTCCTATTATAGAGAATGGGGGCCATGTGGGCTCGTCCATCCACCAAGCAGAAGATGTGTGAAGTTACTTTCGTTGTTAATGCTGTGTTGTTGATCTGATACTGAAGTAATGCAGGAAGAACAATTCTTAAAAACTGTTTTATAACTCTGTGTATTGTGTATATTGTGCGAAGATAACAGCATGTGAAGCTAGTAGCATGGAAACTCAATTTTTTTTTTTTTTTTTTGGGGGGGGGCGTCTTTCTATAGTCCGCCTCAGGCAGCAAAGAGGCTAGGTTCACCACTGGCAGGATGTATATGAGAAATAACAATACTATACACTACCGTTCAAAAGTTTGGGATCAACCAGACAATTTTGTGTTTTCCATGAAAACTCACACTTTTATTTGTCAAATGAGTTGCAAAATGAATAGAAAATATAGCTTAAGACAATTGACAAGGTTAGAAATAATGATTTTTATTTGAAATAATAATTTTCTCCTTCAAACTTTGCTTTCGTCAAAGAATGCTCCATTTTCAGCAATTACAGCATTGCAGACCTTTGGCATTCTAGCTGTTAATTTGCTGAGGTAATCTGGAGAAATTTCACCCCATGCTTCCAGAAGCCCCTCCCACAAGTTGGATTGTCTTGATGGGCACTTTTTGTGCACCATACGGTCAAGCTGCTCCCACAACAGCTCAATGGGGTTGAGATCTGGTGACTGCGCTGGCCACTCCATTACAGATAGAATATCAGCTGCCTGCTTCTTCCCTAAATAGTTCTTGTATAATTTGGAGGTGTGCTTTGGGTCATTGTCCTGTTGTAGGATGAAATTGGCTCCAATCAAGCGCTGTCCACAGGGTATGGCATGGCATTGCAAAATGGAGTGATAGCCTTCCTTATTCAAAATCCCTTTTACCTTGTACAAATCTCCCACTTTACCAGCTCCAAAGCAACCCCAGACCATCACATTACCTCCATCATGCTTGATAGATGGGGTCAGGCACTCTTTCAGCATCTTTTCAGTTGTTCTGCGTCTCACAAATGTTCTTCTGTGTGATCCAAACACCTCAAACTTCGATTCGTCTGTCCATAACACTTTTTTCCAATCTTCCTCTGTCCAATGTCTGTGTTCTTTTGCCTATATTAATCTTTTCCTTTTATTAGCCAGTCTCAGATATGGCTTTTTCTTGGCCACTCTTCCCTGAAGGCCAGCATCCCTGAGTCACCTCTTCACTTTAGACGTTGACACTGGCGTTTTGCGGGTACTATTTAATGAAGCTGCCAGTTGAGGGCCTGTGAGGCGTCGATTTCTCAAACTAGAGACTCTAATGTACTTGTCTTGTTGCTCTGTTGTGCAGCGGGGCCACCCACTTCTCTTTCTACTTTGGTTTAGAGCCTGCTGTCCTCTGAAGGGAGTAGTACACACCGTTGTAGGAAATCTTCAGTTTCTTGGCAATTTCTTGCATGGAATAGCCTTCATTTCTAAGAACAAGAATAGACTGTCAAGTTTCACATGAAAGTTCTCTTTTTCTGGCCATTTTGAGTTTAATTTTTTTGTTCTCTGCTTGTGCGCCTTTTTGCTATAAATAGGCGCGTGACTTTAGCGTTAGGCATATGAAAAGGCGCATGAAAAAGGCACAACTGCAGCCAATTAAATCACACAGACAAAACAACCAAGGAAAACACAAGACCTTAATGAGTAGGTGTAGTGAACATGAGGAGGAACGAACACTAGCCAGAGAAAAACAAGTAAGTTACCTCAGCAACTTTAAAAAAAACACAAAAAACACACACAAAAAAAACCCAAATAAAACATAAGAAAAAGCAAGGCAAACACAAAGGCAAAAAAAAAAATGGGGCACAACAAGAATAAAAAAAAAGGTTGAACAAGTCCAGTTTTGAACAAATATATGAAACAATATTATTTCGTCCCAAAAATTTACAGGTTACCTTGGCAATAAATAGCCTATGGACGCAGGACCAGCAAAAAAAAAAAGAAAAAAAAGAAAATTGGAAGTACAAAATACATGTGGAAAATGTACATTTTACTGTCAAACTTCTCCAAATTGATACATTTCACTGCACCTGCAAAGTAGGATGCAATTCAGCATAATAACCACACATTGATGATCCAAAAATGCAGTTGCAAAACTGAATTTTCAGAACTGCTTCTGTTTGTTAAGAATGCAGCATTGTCAATTATACCTACAGAAATGCAGACCTTTTGACAATACGTAAAATATGGCCACAAAGTTGGAGTGGATTGAACAAAAGTTAGAAGTTTAAGTACTTTTTATATATTTCGCACTCTTTTTGTAGCCATTCTTGGCTTTGGCTCAAAAAACCGCAACAAATTCTGCAACAAAAAAAAGCTCACTTCTGCAACGTGGGGCCTTAGCCTTAAATGGTTAAGGTTCCAGGTAGCATGTTGATGAAAAGGCGGTATTGGAAAGGCATTTGTAATAAATAAAAGCAAGCATTTTTCACACAAAGTATGCAGATTTTTTTTTCTCTGGAAACCTGATGCCTGTATTATACATAGACAAAGAACATCTGCATTTCTGTAGCTAGAAATGACATGCTGCAATTTCCAAAAAAGACAAGGTTTTTTAAACTTACAGCATTTGTTCAGTCAATTTTTGTCCGCAGTCTCTGGATCTGATTAGCCGCAATCACATACACTTTGCATATAATGTAAAACACAGCGTTTTTACCCAGGGCATTTATGCAGTGGTACAAAAAAAGCGTTTTGGCAATGTGGGGCCCTGGGCTAAAACTAAAAAAAAAAAACTGGCCCCAGTGCTCCATTGTCCTTCCAACGCGGTTCAGTCCTGCTGCTCGTCTGTCTTTTTTTGTGGAAGTCCTCAACAGCTATCATGTCCTGTGTCCATAAGCTCCCTTGCAGACGACTGTGTGCTAGGTCAGAGTGCTATCCGGGTTTTTCACAGATAGCACACTGACCCATTCATTTCTATGGGCCCATGTGTGGGCCAACAGTCTGGGCCGCAAAACTTGGAACAGGTCCTTTTCTGTCCGATTTTGCGGCCTTCCGTTGCTCCTATTCGTTAAATGAAAGAGGCTGCGGAAGCACGGCCGATGCACAGGCGGCAAATGGGTGACATCCGTGTGTCGCCCGCCGCCCGTGCTGTTCATTAACGGCAGCCGGTTAGCACACGGTCGTTTGCAACTGGCTTTACAATGAGGACGCTGATTGCCCTCAGCAGTCACATTCAGTGTGAACTTCCACCATAAGAAAACAACAGAGCTGCAGTACTGGAGGGCATCCCCAACAGAGATAGGTGAGTATGGCATATGGACAACTCCTTTAATGTGGTTCACCATCATGACTGACTTTCTAAGTTCACTAACATGTATTTGGATTTCTAATGCAATTAAATTTGTTGATGTTTAAAAGGCCAAAACCGCTCCATTGCCCACCTTCAAAATATTGCCTTTCAACTTGATGATCAGGAGAATCGGGGACGCAGAAACAATATCTGCCTACGGTGCATCCCAAAAAAAAAGGTACTCTGGACGGCCTTACTTCCAGAGTGAAAACAATCTTCAAATAGGTGACTCAGCGCCCTCTGGATACCACGTACATGTTTGATAGAGTACATTCAGCGCTCTGGCGCAGTGGACCCAGCTAATCCCAGGGACATACTCTGTAGGCTTCACATCCTGAGATGCGCTTGGTCTGCGGGCCCAGTACCCTTTGAAGTCATCACCATAAGCTTTTCCCGGGTGTCTCCACGTGCACGCTTGCCATGCGGTGTACTCTACAGCCTCTTCTGAGCCTCATTAAAGATTGATACTGACCAGGAGACTCGCACTGATGATGAGGGCAGACTAATTATGCTAAAGGGCTGTATAGCGTCCCAGCTATACACTTTTGCCTCACTCTACCACCTATTTAGAGATGCTGGATGATTTTGCAGAACGATGCCTGATAGCTGGGGACAATCTGAATAGGTGGTGAAGTTTCCCTGTTATTGCACCTTGCATGCCCGAGATAATCGCTAGAGTAATGTCATGTTCACTCCATGGAGAAAATCACATTTTGAGTAACTCGAGCTACCAACTTCTCCGACTAGGGTTTGATGGGGTGCCACAACTTATACTTACTGGTGAAGTTTCCCTGTTATTGCACCTTGCATGCCCGAGATAATCGCTAGAGTAATGTCATGTTCACTCCATGGAGAAAATCACATTTTGAGTAACTCGAGCTACCAACTTCTCCGACTAGGGTTTGATGGGGTGCCACAACTTATACTTACTGGTGAAGTTTCCCTGTTATTGCACCTTGCATGCCCGAGATAATCGCTAGAGTAATGTCATGTTCACTCCATGGAGAAAATCACATTTCGCGTAACTCGAGCTACCAACTTCTCCGACTAGGGTTTGACGGGGTGCCACGAGTTATACTTACTGGTAAAGTTTCCCTGTTCTTACACCTTGCATGCCTGAGATAATTGCTAGAGTAATGTCATGTTCGCTCTATGGAGAAAATCACTTTTTCTCAAAACTCGAGCTACCAACTTCTCCGACTAGGGTGGGTTTAATGGGGTGCCACGAGATATACTTACTGGTGAAGTTTCCCTGTTATTGCACCTTGCATGCCCGAGATAATCGCTAGAGTAATGTCATGTTCACTCCATGGAGAAAATGACATTTCGCGTAACTCGAGCTACCAACTTCTCCAACTAGAGTTTGATGGGGTGCCACGAGATATACTTACTGGTGAAGTTTGCCTATTCTTACACCTTGCATGCCTGAGATAATCGCTAGAGTAATGTCATGTTCGCTCTATGGAGAAAATCACTTTTTCTCTAAACTCGAGCTACCAACTTCTCCGACTAGGGTTTGATGGGGTGCCAAGAGATATACTTACTGGTGAAGTTTCCCTGTTATTACATCTTGCATGCCTGAGATAATCGCTAGAGTAATGTCATGTTCACTCCATGGAGAAAATCACATCGAGTTGGACGCATTAGAGATGGTTATTTGAGCTAACGCTATTGTGGGTTTTCCCATATTTCACTATATGTGTACCATTCATCTCTTTTCCTTGATGTTAATGGGGATATTTCGAGGTTACAGTAGCATTTTATTTCTATTACTTTAACATGGTCATCTGTACATCTTCTTGTGACCATGTATATTATTGTATAATGTGGGAGGTGCGGGGTGATTTGATGCCCACAACTCTGACATATAATCCCTATATAGGTATGCTAAACTAGGTTTCGACCAACTCACGGCTAGCCCCGACTCTATCTCACTTGTAGATGGTGATTATGAGCGGTGGATCTAGTTTAGATCTATTTCATATATTGACAGGAGGGAGCTCGATCAGGCTTCCCTGCGGGACTCTGGCCATGTGTTTTTGTTTTTATCCAGTTAGTTCACTCCCTCCATGGGCTGGACAGGGGCTGGGCTAGTCAGGAACATTTCAATTGGCTCCCAGCTGATGACTCACAAGGAAGGGAAGGTTACTGACGTTGGGACCAGTCTATATATAGCTGGATCCCATCTGTTGCGGCGTCGGCTATCATCAGTACTGGAGTTCACCATCAGAGCTCCGGGAATTGCATTTTTCACTGCATATTTATTATTTTTATCAGGTTGACAGCTTGTCCATGACTTCTGGAGGGGTTATATCCTCTGGTACATCAGCTCCTGATGAACCCCGTTACAACTTTAACCACTTCCGTACCGCCCATAGACTATATACATCCAAGGGGTGGTTGAATTGTTCTGCAAGGACGTACCGGTACGTAATGGCAAAAAAGGTGCAAGAAAGGTGCAGCACAAGCCAAATTCAGGTGCAAACACGTTGATAAATGTGTCCCACTGACCAGAGCTCGGTAGCATCTAGTTAAAAAAGGGGGGGAAAAAGGCACAAAAAGGGGGGAAAAACTTGCTTCCCAAATAAGAGGCTGGAGTTGATTAGGGGTTATTACCTAGTCTTCAGCTAGCGGGGGGAGACTCACCTCACACAAAATGAAAAAATACAGTCAGGAATCACAGCAGAGATGACAGCATAGGGGAGCGATGGAGTGAGGGAAGGAGGCACAGTTGCAGCACTACAGTTTGCAGCTGTACCGCTTGTAAATTGCTCACAAGGTAGCACAGTAACTGCTTTTCACAGTATTCCTATTGGGATTGATGCAAGCAGGGTGTTTACTTTTACATTATACCACCTGCGGTTACCACTATTGGTCAATGTTAGAGATTGAACTGGGCGAACTGGGTTTGACCTGAATATTCCAAATTGTTTTGTAATGAAAGGAACAAAAGTAGATTCGGCTGGGTGAACTAATCTCTTCAGATCCCAAAGTACATCCCCAATTTTCATGAAGTTGGGAAGTTGTGTAAAACATAAATAAAAACAGAATACACTGATTTGCAAACAGGGACGTAACTAGCAAAGACTGGACCCCCCCAGCAAACTTTTGACTTGGGGCCCCCCAATGGCATAGTGCCCCCTTTCCTGGCCCCCACACAGTATAACGTCCAATTTACACAAACTATAATGTCCCAAAGTGGCCTTCAGACAGTATAATGTCCCATAGTGGCCCCTCTCCACAGTATGTCCCACGTGAGCCCATGCACACAGTATTACACCCCTCAGTGGCTCTTTCACACAGTATTATGCACCACAGTGGCCCCTGCACACAGTATTATGCCCCACAGTGGCCCCGAACACAGTATTATGCCCCACTGTGGCCCCTGAACAAAGTATTTTGCCCTACTGTGGCCCCTGCACACAGTATTATGCCCCACAGTGGCCCCTGAACACAGTAATATGCAACACAGTGGCCCCTGAACACAGTAATATGCCCCACCGTGGATCACCCATAACACCCATGAACTGTCATTATACTCTAGGGTCTTTTCAGACCCCAGAATATAATGATCGGATATCCGGGGAGGTGACAAACATAAAAACCAATATTACTTACCTCTCCCAGGCTCCGGTGCAATCCTTGCTGCTTTCAGCCCGCTTCAATGTCGGTACAGACGTCATGTGGGCCAGGCTGTCGTCACGACCCATAATGATGCCGGCTTGGCCCAGGTGATGCCTGGGACGTCACCAAAGAGGCCTGAAGACTGCCCGAGCATAGGAGAGGTGTTCCCTCATCTCCCCTGACCCCCGATCATTATACTCTGGGGTTTGAAAAGTTCGCAGGCCAGCGGCCTTACTTACCAATCCCCGCTCCTGCTCACAGCTGCCTCCGCTTCCCCTACCGCTGCTACCCTGGTATTTACACCACTGTTTGCAAATCCTTTTCATCCTATATTCAATTGAATACACTACAAAGACAAGATATTTAATGTTCAAACGGATAAATTTTATTTGTTTTTTGCAAATATTCACTCATTTTGAATTTGATGTCTGCAACACATTCCAAAAAAGCTGGACAGGAGCATGTTTACCACTGTGTTACATCACATTTCCTATTAACAAAATTCAATAAGCGTTTAGGAACTGAGGACACTAATTGTTGAAGCTTTGTAGGTGGAATTCTTTCCCATTCTTAATTGATGTATAACTTCAGTTGCTCAACAGTCCGGGGTCTCCGTTGTCGTATTTTGCACTTCATAATGAGCCACACATTTTCAATGGGAGACAGGTGTGGACTGCAGGCAGGCCAGTCTAGTACCTGCACTCTTTTACCTCAAAGCCACTCTGTTGTAACACATACAGAATGTGGCTTGACATTGTCTTACTGAAATAAGCAGGTATGTCCCTGAAAAAGACGTTGCTTGGATGGCAGCATATGTTCCTCCAAAACCTGTATGTACCTTTCAGCATTAATGGTGCCTTCACCGATGTGCAAGTTACCCATGCCATGTGCACTAACACACCCCCATACCATCAGAGATGCTAGCTTTTGAACTTTGCGCTGATAACAATCCCTTTTACTCTTTGGCCTGGAGGACACGACGTCCATGATTTCCAAAAACAATTTGAAATGTGGACTCGTCAGACCACTGGACACTTTTCCACTTTGCGTTAGTCCATCTAAGATGAGCTCGTGCCCAGAGAAGCCAGCGGTGTTTCTGGGTGTTGTTGATATATGACCTTCATAATGGACCTTCATAAATATGGAGTGTTTCTGGAAGCTCCAAAATTCTCACCACGAGACAAATATTTGGCGCAAAAATGTAAACAAATATTTGCCGCAAAACATATAGACAAAATCTGTGGACAAAAATCTTAACTTGCATACAGTTCTGCATTAAATAAAAAAAGAAACGGTGAACCCAGTCTTAAAAAAGCAACATATGAACCCAGCCTAGTAAAGGGGCTGCATCTTTAATGGGTTAATAATGTTGCTAGATAATTAGTGAGTATGAATACTTGTTCTTGTAATCACGTAGGAAAATAATAGTATGAAAATAATTAATGCATAGAGGAAAACCCATTTTTTGTATTTAACTATAATTTTGCTAGCTGTTGTGTATTAAATTTTAGCATACAAAGCAAGTGAAAATAAGACACAATGCCATAAATGGTTATATTGAGGAGTTATTGTATTCTAAGGAAATGATAAATTGGTAGGTGGTTTCCTGACCCACTTCATACAAAAAAAAATAATTTCTGACATTACAAAAAGGAAGCACTGCTTAACAGTAGGTAACACAATATGTTGTTATTTTATGCATTTTATGTTAATTTTTTTGTTTTGTTAAATTACCAAACTTTAAGAAAAAAAATATTGCAAAGGTTAAGCTTTACTGGTTGTTTAATGGTAAATTTTAAATGCATTAATTTATAGGTAAACTATGGAAGACAAAGCATATACGTTATGAGGTTTAAAATTTTGAAACCCATTTGAGGCAAAGACCCCATGTAGTGAATTGCAGCTAAAAAAACCGTTGTGGTGTTGGAAATTGCAGCATGTTAATTATACCTACGGAAACACCGACGGTTTCCCTATAGGTATAATTGAAGCAGAAAGTCCGCAGAGGAAACCTCTTCAAACTTTCTGTGCAAAGCACTGCGGGAAGAACTGGGATACGTTGTCGCTGTGGTTTTTCCTGCAGTGCGGGACACTACGTGGGGCCTTAGCCCCATTTTTGCTGCACATTTTCTTCTTTTTTTCTTATTTTGTTAAATATATAGGGAAAATAAGATTCCGCAGCTAAAATGAATATGCTGCCATTTTCAGTTTTTGAAAAGACAGTTTTTCCACAGCTCTTTTTTTCCGCAATCTGTGGATGTAATCTCATTCTCATTCACTTTGCTGGTACTGTAAAATGCACCTTTTTTCCCACTGTTTCCACAGCAGTGTTTTCACTAAGTTGGGTCTTAGCCTGTTTGTGTTTCACTACCTATGGCCTTAGACTGGTTATTAACTATATATTAACTGGCTATTAATGTTATATTAGATCTGTTCTTTACGTCTAAAAATATTATCATATTTCAGTGCAGATTCTCAGATGTATCAAACATTAACGCCTCCTTCACATGACCATAGTGATTTTTACTGTCCACAATCCGCAAAAGACATGTCCACATGTTGTCTGCAGTCAAAGATCTGCCAAAACTTGTATGATTCCCTACACTGGTCTGTTCCGCAGATGCAGGCAAAAATAGTGCATGCTTCATAATTTGTGGTCCTTGCATATGGCACGGACACACGGCCACAAAAAAATTTGGTCGTGTGTCTGGTCTCATAGAAACGCATCTGTCCCATACTTAGATCCGCAATTGTGTATATCCGCATTTACAAATCAAAAGTACAGTTGTGTAAAGGAGACTTAACTTAAAATGAATATGAAAATGTTAAGTTACATATTGCTGCCTCATGATTTAAATGACAAGCTAATGGTTGCTGCTTTACATCTAAACTTCAGAACTGACATGCTATATAAAGGAGTTATTTATCATCTGCCCCGTTTTTGGACATATTTTTTGCAGATGCGCTTTCCTTTTTTTTTTTAGACTAGTTTTACTGCGGTGTCTAATGTTTAAAGTTTTGTATGTGTTAGTTTAGATGCGCCTTTATAAACTATGTGCACATTGGTTCTTTTGTTGAAAAAGGCGCAATTGCTCTTTTTTAAAGTTGTCTGATCTGACAGGCTTTTTTAATGCTGCCCATTTACTTGACCTTTTTTGCCCCTTTTTAAAAAGGTCAAAAAAAAAAAAAATTAAATACAGGATCTCCTTTTAGACTACGCTCCCTTTCCCCGACAAAAAGCAAAATGGCAGTACACCACCTGGAAAACAAAGATGCAACTGATTCATAAATAAAAAAAAAAAAAAAAAAAAGACCACAAAAAGGAGGATGTAGCTTAATAAATATGCCTCACTGAATGTATCTCAGGTCTTTTGGCGGATGTTCACATTATGGATTTTTTTTTCATATGAAAAAATCCAACATGGACTCCCAAGAGAATACATGGCACTGAGTATGTTATGCTGTGAATCCATATGCAGATTAGCTTTTACTGCCATCTATCGCTGCAGATTTCAGATCTGCAGGGAAAAAGAGATATACTATCTACCGTTTATCTCCATCAGTTCCTTAGAAACTGAATGGAGCAACTGTGTGCTCGTTAATGCTCCATGTTGCTTCTTGAGGCCCCACGTTGTGAAATGCAGCAAAAAATAAAAATGCATTGAGGTTTTTTCTGTATTGTTTTTCATTGCAATTTTGCAGAGTTTTCCTCTGTGGACTTTCTGCCCTTATTATACCTATACAGAGAACGCCAGCGTTTCCACAGTTATAATAGACATGCTGTGAATTTCGAAAATACAGGTGTTTTTGAAAATGCAGATTTTCCATTGCACATTTTTTTCTGCAATGTGTGAATGGGATTAGCAACAATCTCATCCACTTTATGAGTACTTTAGAACACAGTGTTTCGCTGTGTTTTCGCAACGCAGGGCTTCAACCTGAGGGTAGTTTTAAACACAATGCGGGTTATTCATCATCTGCCAGTCTTATTTTTCACACATGCACCTTTTTTTAAACTCTTCTGGACCGCCAATAGAATATATACATCCGGGCGGTCCCTCTCTTGTTCTGCAAGGACGTACCAGACAGAGCTCCCCTAGAGAAGGCATGGATGGTTAATTACTATCCCTGCCTTCACAATCACTGTGTACACAGCGCTCAATGAGCGCTGTATATGCAGCTATGGGAGCCGCCATGTTGCGGCTCCCCTCTGACCCGGTGGTCACATGATTCTAGGTCTTAGAGGACAGAGATCAACTCTGCAGTCATGGGCAGGAGGCTGTATTCCTCCTGTAACTGGGGCTAAGTGTATCAATGTACAAGGGAAATCAGCCTCCCCCACAAAATACTGTTCAGATGCCCCCAAAGGTCTATTATGACCTTATGGGGACACAATTTAAAAAAATAAATAAAATAAATAAAAAAGTAAAAAAAAAAAAATTAACATAATTAAAAAAATAAATAAATAAAACATTAATACCATGCCCTAATCACAGGTTATATCCGCACTCCTGACGCCACAATACAAAATAAAAATTATCGTAATAGAGAGGAAAAACCATTTTAAACATTTTTTTAGTAGAACTTTGTGCTATTTAATAATAATAAAAAAAGTGAAAAGTGAAAAACAGACACGTTTTCCCTCCTTTTTTGTTTATATTTTCCCGGATATAAAAAAAATTAAAAAACATGCAAAAATAGAAACAACATAAAACTAAAGCCTTGCATGTCACCGAATAAAGACACAAAAATTAGTTGAATAACCCAAAAAATGTTATAGCCCTCAAAACTGCACATACAAAAAAACATGAAAATGTCTCTGGTCCTGAACCAGAGAAATTGGCATGGTACTGAAGTGGTTAAAGACCATTTTTTCTGTGGTGTAAAGGTATGATGATGTTCTTAGGCTATGTGCATATTGCCCCTTTTTGTTCAAAAAAGGGCAGTCGTCCGTTTTTAATGCTCTGACAAAATGGGCTTTTTTACGCAATGTACTGGAGTACATTTTTGCCCCCTTTTAAAAAGCCACAAGTCATAAATACAGCTTGTAAAGTATCACCACTTTGGTTGTGCCCCCTTTCCCTGACAAAAAACAAAGTGGCAAGGGAAATATAATATCTGAAAAATAAAACAGTGAAAATGCATCATAAACAAGTGGAAGGCAGAAAAAGACCACAAGGAGGTACAATTTACATAAAGGCAAAAGTAGCTTAATAAATGTGCCCCATTGGGAGGCGTAGACGTACGATATTGTGGCGTACATTTTTGCACAAGGCTCTTTCTATTGACAATCATGCGCCATAAGCTCGATTCTGTGCCTCACTCGCAACATTGTACAAATGTGGGGCAGAACACATCTGGGAGTGGGGCCAGTTTTCTGATGTGAGGTTATAAGAGAAATCTACTCCAGTTGTGTAGATTAACTGGTGTAGATTTTTCCATTCTGGTGCAGAAACATCCTACTGATTTATGAAGAGGCCTCAGATTCTTCATAAATCTCTGTCCCATACTAGTTGGAGCCTTGAATAAGACTGAGGTCATCTGAGATCAATTCAAGTCCTACAACATACTTTCTTTCCTGCATATTTAGCAAAGACCTCATCTGTCCAGCTTTGGGGTTGTCAGTAAGCTTGCACCCATTCCAGATAGTTTGAGATTTTTTTAGGTTTTGCATTTGAGGTCAAAAAGGGGGAAAAAAGACAATCGAGAGACCCATCAAGTGAACCTAAAAATTGCGTACATATTAATCATAACTTGGGTGAAGTTCTCATTTACTCAAAATGACTCAAAGTCAAATAACTTTTAACCAGTCTTAATAAATATTTAACTAGCATGTTCCCATTCTTGATACATATTGAGTAACATCTCAGCCTCTCCCATAAGACAGGCTGCCCTCAGGAACTTGTTAAATCGACATGCTCACTTAGTCAGGTAATGACATACAAGAACAGGAGAGAGTGAAGGACTGTAAAATACCATATCTAATGAAATAAATGTTTATTTGTATGGAAGGCGACCTGCTATGGCTATACTTGACATTCTAGTGTTCTGGTGAAGGGTATTGAAGCCTAGACATTGTGTAAATTTGGTTATTTTTGAAGGTTGTAATAGTACACGTCATGTTACAGAAATCTTATTTTGCTTACTTATATAGCGCCATTATATTCCACAGCACTTCCACAGTACCACAGAGATATGGTCAACACTGTCCTATATAGGGCGCACAATCTAAATTCCCTCAGTGTGTCTTTGGAGTGGGAGGAAAACGGAGTAGCCAGAAGAAACCCACGCAAACAAGGGGAAAACATACAAACTCCTTACAGATGTTGTCCATGGCTATATTCAAACCCAGGACTCCAGTGCTGCATGGCATCATTTCTAACCAATCTTAATATATCTACCCCAGTATTATTTTGCAAATGGCATTGCTTTTTGCGAATGCTGCAGGAAGGAGAAATGCGGCTGAAATACATCGCATTTTGTCCCACAGCGCTTTTCACATAAAGTTCACAGAGTTTTCTTCTGAGGACTTTCTGCTTCAATTATACCTACAGTGAAGGAAATAAGTATTTGATCCCTTGCTGATTTTGTAAGTTTGCCCACTGACAAGGACATGAACAGTCTATAATTTTAAGGGTAGGTTAAATTTAACAGTGAGAGATAGAATATCAAAAATAAAATCCAGAAAAATCACATTGTATGAATTTTATAAATTTATTTGCATTTTGCAGAGAGAAATAAGTATTTGATCCCCTACCAACTATTAAGAGTTCTGGCTCCTACAGACCAGTTATACACTCCTAATCAACTCGTTACTTGCATTAAAGACAGCTCTCTTTAATTGTCACCTGTATAAAAGACTCCTGTGAGAATGGATGGAGCCATGTACCGTAAAATCCTGAGTGACAACCTCCTTCCCTCCGCCAGGACATTAAAAATGGAGCCAAGGCAACAAAGGACTGGCTCAAAAAGAAGCACATTAAGGTCATGGAGTGGTCTAGCCAGTCTCCAAACCTTAATCCCATAGAAAACTTATGGAGGGAGCTGAAGCTCCGAGTTGCCAAGCGACAGCCTCAAAATCTTAATGATTTAGAGATGATCTGCAAAGAGCAGAGGACCAAAATTCCTCTTGACATGTGTGCAAACCTCATTATCAGCTACAAAAAACGTCTGACTGCTGTGCTTGCCAACAAGGGTTTTGCCACCAAGTATTAAGTCTTGTTTGCCAGAGGGATCAAATACTTATTTCTCTCTGCAAAATGCAAATAAATTTATAAAATTTATACAATGTGATTTTCTGGGTTTTATTTTTGATATTCTATCTCTCACTGTTAAAATTAACCTACCCTTAAAATTATAAACTGTTCATGTCTTTGTCAGTGGGCAAACTTACAAAATCAGCAAGGGATCAAATACTTATTTCCTTCACTGTATAGGGAAAACGCCAGCATTTCCATAGGTATAATTGACATGCTGCGATTTACGGTTTTTGAAGTTGCAGCATGTCCGCTGCAGCTATTTTTCTGCAATGTGTAGATGGGATTATCCATACTTTGCAGTTACTGTAAAACCAGTGGCGTAACTAGGAATGGCTGGACCCCAAGGCGAACATTTGACATGGGCCCCCCCCCCAAACCGCTGCCCCCAATCGCCCCCCCCCAGACCGCCCCTCCAACCCCCCCAAAAAAAACGCATTCCTGCGCACACTATTATGTGCCACAGTGGCTCCTGCACACAGTATCATGCCCCATAGTGGCCCCTGCACACAGTATCATGTCCCATAGTGGCCCCTGCACACAGTATCATGTCCCATAGTGGCCCCTGCACACAGTATCATGTCCCATATTGGCCCCTGCACACAGTATCATTCCCCATAGTGGCCCCTGCACTGAGTATTTTGCGCCATAGTGGCCCCTGCACACACTATTATATGTCCCATTGTGGACCACTCATGAACAATTATTATACTCTGGGGTCTTTTCAGACCCCAGAGTATAATGATCGGAGACCCAGGGGAGGATACAAACAAAAAAAAACAACGTTGCTTACCTGTTCCTCGCTCTGGTGCATGCCCGTGCGCTACTTCAGCCTTCTTCAATGTTGGACCAGGCCGGCGTCACGTGATCCGGGCCGACGTCGCGACGCAAAATGACGTTGGCTGACGTCTGCGACGTCACCAAACAGGCCCGAAGCCTGGAGAAGCGTAGGAGAGGTTGGTACATTGTTTTTTATGTTCCCTCACCTCAGCTGGGCCTCCGATTATTATACTCCAGGGTCTTTTCAAAGACCCCGGAGTATAATGATAGCAGAAATTGTGGGGTTCGGGCCGCGGCCTCACATACCGATCCCCGCTCCTACTCACAGCCGCCTCCGCAGAATCGGAAGCGCAGGCGGGCGTGAGCAGGACCCTGGGGAACGGTAAGTATATAGGGCCCGTTACCTGCTGGGGTTACTCCAGCAGGTAACGGCCTATTAAAAAAAAAAAAAAAAAAAAACACACACACAACAGCATCGGTAATGTCCCGGGCCCTGTGGCAGCTGCTACCACTGCTACCCCAATAGTTACGCCCCTGTGTAAAACCCCGCTCTTTTTGCAACGGCAAAATCGTCGCAGTGTCAGTTTTCCCAGTAAGCACCCTGGTACTGGAGATATCAGTGCCTTTAGGTTCTGTACCAATATCTCCCCACTGTCAGAAGGGCAGGACTTACAGCCTAGCCTCATCGCTGGACTGTGAGGGACCCCCCTCCCCCTGATAGTACTCTTCCATAGCTTTGTACTGTCATGGGGGGTGGAGATATCACTGCCGAAATCACAGGGGTGGATACCGGGAAAGCTGACAGTATGCTGAATTCACTGTCAGATTTTAACAGTATATAATACATGTATGAGGACGTGAAAGGTCATCTTTAAAGGGCTAGGTCACCAAAAATGGTCATATGGGGGCGGGGTTATACACCAAACAGTGCTGTAGACTGGGGGGTGCTGGCAGGACTTTGGTGTACAGCGCTGTAGACCAGGTCCCCACCAGGAGCTATGCCAGGAGCCACGACACTGTGGCCAGATCGCCGAACCGCCCCACCGTGCACCACATAATGTGCCAGGAGCCATGTCTACTGAGGCCAGCCCGCCGCCCCACAGACGGGCAAAAGACCCCCAATGGCCCGGTCCTGGACCTGTGGTTGGGGACCCCTGGTCTATACTTTCAATCCCTTTGTGAGCTACTCCTGAAATTTCCTCAAGAGGATGATGTCCAATTGGAGAGAACTTCGAATGGTGTGTTTAGTGCTCCTACACTTTGCCAATCTGTTGGAAGGCAAGGCATATCACAAGGTATTATGGGAAACGGAGCTGGGAAGCTCATGCGCCCTCTGTTGGATGTAACAGATCCTCAATTTGCTTTTAACTCACTGAGTCTTGAGACAGCAAATGGGATTTTAGCCAAGCCAATTTCACTTATCTGCATACAGCGCCGTTTCGGGATTTTTGTCCCTCATCAGTGCAGAGCAAAGTGAACTGGCTGGCTTTGTGGGAGGCAATGAGTGGCTTAGGGACAAGAACATCTCTCCTTGAGGAGAGCACCAGAGGGCGCGGGAGCTTCCCAGCTCCCTTTCCCGTAATGCCTTGTGATATGTAGATGCTTAGTAGAGGGCAAAAGGCAATTCAAAACTCTACACACCTTCACTGGTGCTCTCCTCAAGGAAGGCAAGGCAGGCAGACTGAGATTGGACAATATGACAACAGTTCTCTACCTGAACAAGCAAGGAGGAACTCAGTCTCAACCCCTTCTAAAAGAAGTTGGGAAGATCTTGAGTTGGGCAGAGAAGAATCTAAAACATCTCTCTGCCGTACATATTAAAGGATCGCTGAATGTAATAGCGAATCAGTAGAGTCGAGGCTTCACCGTTCCAGGGGTATGATTTCTCCATCCAGAGGTCTTTCAGGCAATCACCCTGAAATGGGGTCATCCAGAAGTAGACCTGATGGCAACCAGACTCAATGCCAAGGTGGAAACCTTCTGCTCTCTTTACTAGGAGGACAATCCCTTGGCTATGGATGCCCTGTCCATCCCTTGGAAGTTCAGGCTGGCATACATATTCCCTCCAGTTTCCATGATACAGAGGGTATTGATGAAGATCAGACAGTCTCAGTAATTGTCATCATTCCAATATGGCCGAAGAGAGTTTGGTTTTCTCAGCTCATACAAATGAGTCACGGGACATATTAGAGGCTTTCCCCGATTCAGAACCTGGTGTCTCAAGGGACCTGGCTCTGCCAGGATCTGAAATCCTTCAATCTGACAGCCTGGAGGTTGACCAGTCCCTACTATGATCAAGGGGACTTTCTGGAGCCATCCTAAATACTCTCTCTCTTTCCAGAGCAGAGTCCACAAATAGGAACTATGCCAGGATACAAATCATCTTTATCTCTTGGGCGTCACCCTCCTGAACGTCATCGGAGGGCGGCGATTGGTTGCCATGACAGCCGGGAGCCTAGGCTTGTCATTGCATTAGATCTATTGCAAGCTGCCAGAGGCAACAGTAGTATTGTAGTGAATAGTATGAGCGATCAGACCCCCTAGGTTTCAAGGTTCCTAGGGAGTCTGATTATAGAAGTAAAAGAAGAAAAAAAAGTTTTTAAAAGTATAAAAAAACCCCCGCAAAAGTTCAAATCACCCCCTTTTCCCCTTATATCCCCAGATATCAAAGTAAATAAATGAAAGTAAAGTAAAATGAAAGTATCCCCGCACTCCAAAATGCCCGAACTATAAAATATTAAAATATTTATCCCATACGGTGAGCGGCGTAGCAGCAAAAAAAAAAATCTAAATGGCCAAATAGCATTTTTTTCAACACTTTGCCTCCTATATAAAATTGAATAAAAAGTGATCAAACCATCAGATCTTTCCCCAAATGATATCAGTAAAAACGTCATCTTGTCCCACATAAAAAGATGCTTTACCCAGCTCCATACATGTAAATATGAAAAGGTTACAGGTGTCACAATATGGCAACACAAATTTTTTTTTTTCTATTTAGCAAAGTTTTTCATTTTTTAAAAGGTATCAAAACATTGCAAATACTATATAAATTTGGTATCGCCGTGTTCGTACTGACCCGCAGAATACATGTACCATGCCTTTTTTCCACACAGTGAATGCCGTAACAATTAAACCCATATGAAATTGGCACAAATGCATTTTTCTCCAATTACACCTCATTCTGAATTTTTTTCCAGCTTCCCAGTACATTGCACAGTATATTGAATGGTTCCATTGCAAATTACAATTTGTTTCGCAAACAATAAGCCGTCATGTCAGTCTGTGAACTGAAAAATGAAAAAGTTATGGCTCTTGGAATGTGTTGAGGGAAAAATGAAAATGCAAAAACGAAAAATGACCTGGTCCTTAAGGGGTTAAACTTCACTCCTTGGATGTCGCCAGATGCTTAAGGATTTATATTGAAAGATCTCTACCCTTTAGACGGTCAGAGAATCTTTTTCTTTCTTTTGCGGGGAAAAACAAGGGGCTTAAAGCTTCTAAGCCATCCTTATCTCGCTGGATTAAAGAAGCCATGAATTTGATTTTTATATCCCAGGGGTTGAAGCACCCTGATTTTTTCAGGGCTCATTCTACCAGAGCTGTTTCTACTTATTAGGCTAAAAGGAATTCAGTTTCTCTGGAGCAAATTTGTTCTGTGGGTTCTTCGATCTCGCACCAAACCTTTATAAATCCCTATAGATTTAATATTTGGGGTTTGGAGGCCACTTCCTTTGGCAGTTCCAATTTAAGTTATTCAAGATGGCCCTCCCTAGGGGTCCTTCTTGCTAGATCCCCACTATGGTGCTGCTGGTGGGATGGAAGGGAAGCAAAGATTATGATGTTAATCTGTTTTCCCTTAGTCCCAACAGCAGCACAAGGCTCCCTCCCTATATATATTTTTGTCTTTACGTTGGGAGGTTGGCAATTCCTTCCTTATATTGAGAGAGGGGAGGGGTTAATTATTTAACCATTTAATTATTTAGTAATAATTCCATTCTGTCCTACCAGCACACAGGGGCAGAAATACCCCACTATTGTTCTGCTGTTGGGTCTAAGGGAAAACAGACTAACATCATAATCTTTTCTTACTATTCATTTTCCCACAGACATACATATCTATTTCACTTTATTACATTTCACTTTGATATCACTTTGGCTGTGTTTGCTTTAGAGAGCTAGGCATAGGCTAGATGAAGTCCTAGGATCCCTGACAGTGTTATACAGTATGTTTTATGCCAATTTAAACTTTGGTTCGTACCGAACTTATTCGACCCGAAACTAATCATTGGACCAAGAAGTGCCCTCATTTTGAAAACTACACCATTCAAGAAATTTAAGAGAAAAAGAGCTATAGTAATCATTTTGACCCCAAAGGTGCTTAGCAAAGATTAATGCACAACATATGGGGCAAAACAGAGATGGATAAACAGAGAATTATGTCACCAAATATTTCTGAATTTGCCCTCCATTTTGGGCCATACTTGTTCAGACTGAACTGGAACGACTATTATACTCTTTACGCAATAAAGAAGGGGGTGTGTGTGCCCCAAGATATGGACTGTCTGCGCTCTTGTAAAGGAAGATCTTAGGTCACTTATCTGAATGAAGGTCTCTTTATTAGGGTACAGAAGGCACAACGCGTTTCGGGAAAGGACTCCCCTTTTTCAAGTGCAAATATAAACAACTTGAAACCAATGAAGACACCGATTCACCAGGGGAAAATCTGTTTGATTGAGGCGACCCTTGTTTTTGTGAGCATCTTATATTATACTCTTTAGTCTCTTCATCCTAGCAAACAGTCTTATTCACCTCTCCTTGACTTCACACTATGCAGAAGTCCCTTAGTGTCCTCTTTGGGCCTTCTAGAAATACCAAAAATGCATCCCTTAATCATTTGCCTGGAAATGTAAAAGGTCAGAAGTGAAAGAACACCAGGCCCATTTGAGATCTAATTTGATCATTTACATTGAATTGCCAGCAATTGCAGTTCTTTGTTAACCAATACATACAAAGTGCCATTCCCCTTACGTCCGACAGCAGCACAATATGGGGTATCTCTGCCCCTGTGTGTTGTTTAGGACGGTGGAACCTTTAATTAGCACCAAAAATAAGAAGGTGCCTCCTACTGGCCCTATAAGAGGGCACCAGAGACCTCCCTCCCTGTGTTTTTTTCTGTCCTGTGTGGGACAGGTGGACGGAGGTCTCTCGTGACCTCCCGTTGCTAGGGGTTTTTCTACTCCTAGCTTACCTTTAGGGGGTACCTCGGTCCTTTTCTGACAATCCAAAAATCCTCCGGTCCTTTGGGGCCTTTTTCGCTCCGCAGCGCAGCATTATCCAGCTCATCGCACTGCAGGCAGCGCAATCCCGGAAGTAAGCAGGGAATCTCTTTGGCCGGAACCTTTTCTTCGGTCTCGTGTTCCCCAGGGAAGGAAGCCTTTGTGCACCACCGCGGCCTACTTCCAGTTTTCTCGGAAAACTGCGGTAAATTTGAAAATTTAAAGGAAAAAATATAGAATTGATTTTTGCTGCTTGTATTTTAAGCCTTTGGCTTAGGCTTATGCTCCTCTATGTTCCATTATGGCGTTTGACCTGTTTTGGTGCTGTATGAATGTTTTCTTTGTTTGGCTCCTCCCCTCGCTGCTGGATTACATTTAAAATGTCCTCAGTCCTTTACTTGTTGAGCTCGTGATTTCTAGCTCCTCTGCTGCGGTTTGCGGTGTCTGGTTTTTCCTGACGGGATCTTTTTAATCTTCAAGTGACCGATTTAAAAAAGTAAGGTACCCCTTGGTTTTTTTCTTCTTCCTTGGCAATCTTCCATTCTTCATTGTCATGTGGTTTTTGATGATTCAGATGTCATCTTCTGCATCAGGTAAAGGCGATGGGCTTAGGAGGAAAAAGTCCTCTAAACGTAAACACCTAACAGCTATGATTTTACCCGCTGTCGCCAATGCCGCGGACCTCCGTCGGAAGAACCTTCTATAAGAGAGGTTGTCACGTGGGTAAAGGACTATATGGAGGAGTCTCTTAAGGAGATCCGTTCTTCCATTGCCCAGATTGCCAAGAGACCGCGGGTTGAGACACAGTCTTCCCTACGGATCGCTGATGAAGATTATCAGATAGTGGACGAGACACTCTCATCTGACGATTCCACTGAAGATTCCAGCAGGCCGTGCTTCCCACTCGAAAGATTAAGCCGGCTGCTGAAGTCCATCCGGTCTAAGGATCGTGATGTTGATGGGGAAGCCTCCACGTCCACCTATAGAGGGCCTAGGGTCTTCCAAGTGGGCCAGACATTACAAAAATTAATGTCTTCAGAGTGGAAATGTCCTGAAAAACCTCTTGTGGGTTCTAGGAGGTTCAGGGCTTTATTCCCAGTTGCTCAATTGGGATCAATGGGGTCCTCCTCCCAAGGTGGATATGGCGGTGGCCAAAGTGTCCCGCCGCACTATGGTACCATCAGATGATTGATCAAATTTGCACGACGCCATGGACAGGCGCATAGACAATACCCTCAAGAAGGCTTATTCAGCTGCCTCGGCCCAGACCGCTGTGGCGGTTGCGTCTTGTGAAGTGTCAGCCAAATTACGTACTGACCTGGTCCACCTCGAGAGGGACATCATTCTGTGGAGTCTCCAGAGACGAGCTGCTAGGGTTTCTAGGCTCAGTTTCCCTGGCAGCTGAATATTTAGCGGAGGCCTCCCACCATCAATTAAGGCTGACGGCCAAATCCCTGGCACTTACCACTGCAGCAAGAAGACCTCTATGGTTAAAACCCTGGAGAGATGATTTCCCCTCAAAATATAATTTGTGCGCATTACCCTTTGAGCCAGGTAGAGTTTTGGCAGTGCCCTAGACGAGATCCTGGAGGGCTTGGCCGACAGGAAGGGTAAAACTTTATCCCAGGCCTTTAGAGGTAGATCTGACTCTGGCCGTGGTAGAGGCTATCCGCCTCGTCGTGGACGGCAGTCCCAGAGAGGCTCTAGATATTCCTCTAGAGGCGCCGGCCGGAGATTCCCGAAGTCTGATGATAAAAAAGAGAAGCCTAGCTTTTGACATCAGGAGCAGTCTTCCTGTGGCCGAGATTCCTGTCGGGGGTCGTCTCTACCATTTTTTCAACTGCTGGCATGAAAAAATTCGAGACCCATGGGTCCTGCAGGTAATCCAAAGAGGTTATGCAATCGAATTCCTCCATCCTCCTCAGGATCAGTTTGTGTTAACTCGCAGCCTCCCTACAATGCAGCAGACTACATTGGAATGCTCCATCCGAGAGTACATTCACAAGGGAGCCCTGGAGGAAGTCCCTTCTCTAAAAGAAGGATCCGGTGTCTATTCTCCCGTCTTCCTGGTGCCAAAACCGGCAGACAAGTGGAGAATGATCATAGACTTAAGGTACCTCAACCGCTTCATCAAAAAGAAGCGCTTCCGTATGGAAACCATAAAGTCTGTCACCACCTTTCTCCTCCAAGGCGACGTTTTTGTGACTTTGGATCTAAAAGACGCTTATTTGCATATTCCTATTTATCCTCTACACAGAAGGTTTCTAAGGATTGCCGTAGTAGTTTCCGGCCACAGGAAGCATTTTTAATTCACAGCTCTACCCTTCGGGATCTCCTCTGCTCCCCACACCTTTACAAAGGTAATGGCTCCTATAGCGGCTGCCCTCAGACTTCAGGGGATATTCGTGGTGCCTTATCTAGACGTCTGGTTGATAAAGGCCCAGGCAGAATCTGTTCTGCTCCAGCACCTATAGACAGCCGTTTCCCTGTTTCAAAGTCTGGGATGGCTTATAAACTGGGAGAAGTCAGTAACGATCCCTTTAACCCGAAGGAAGTTCCTCGGCTACTTCCTGGATTCAGTCCGCCTGCAGGTCTCCTTGACACCAGCAAGGAAGGAGAAACTGGTCGGGGCAGTCTGGCACCTCTTCAAAAAGCCGATAGCCTCCATCAGAACATTGATGAAGATCCTGGGCTTGATGTCTTCCTCAGTGGAGGCAGTCCCATGGGCCTTGTGGCACTTACGTCCTCTCCAGAGGGAATTACTAGAGGCTTGGGATCGCTCCCGTCTTACACTCAGCAAGAAAATTCGACTCTCCCCCAGGAACCGTCTTTCCCAAAAGTGGTGGTTGCACCTGAAAGACGGAAGGTCCATGGTCCAACCTCCTTGGACCCTGTTGACTACAGATGCATCCCTCTCGGGATGGGGAGCCCATTTGGACGAAAACTCCATAAAGGGAGTCTGGAGTGCTCCAGAAAGAAGGACCTCGTCCAACTGGAAGGAGCTCAGAGCTGTATATCGTGCCTTACTCCATTTCTCGCCTCTTCTCAAGGGAAGAGCAGTCAAAATCCGGTCAGACAACATGACCACAGTGCTGTACGTGAACAGACAGAGAGGCACCAGATCACCAACCCTCCTCAGGGAGGCAGATATGATATTTACATGGGCAGAGAAAAATCTAACCCATTTATCCGCAGTTCACATCAAGGGCTCCCTGAACATAGTAGCGGATGGGTTGAGTCGGGGTCATGCCGTATCAGGAGAATGGTCACTCAATCCAGAAGTCTTTCATCAGATTACCCTGAAGTGGGGTCTTCCAGAAATAAACCTCATGGCAACCCGACTCAACGTCAAGGTGGAGACGTTCTGTTCCCTTTACCAGGAGGACAATTCCTTGGCAGTGGATGCCCTGTCCATCCCTTGGAGGTCCAGGCTGGCATACATCTTCCCTCCAATTCCAATAATACCGAAGGTATTGATGAAAATCAGACAGGACCAAGTCTCTGTGATAGCCATCATTCCATTCTGGCCAAAAAGAGCTTGGTTTTTCCCAACTCATGGAGATGAGTCGAGGGATATTTTTGAGGCTTCCCCCCATCCAGAACCTGGTTTCCGAAGGATCTCTGAAGTGCCAGGTTCTCTGGAGATTCAACCTGACAGCCTGGAGGTTGAGCAGTCCCTACAGCAGGATAGAGGACTGTCAGAGGCCGTCCTGAAGACCCTTTCTTCTGCAAGAGCAGACACTACCAATAAGAACTACCAGAGGACAGCCAAGATTTTCATGGAGTGGTGCTCCAAGAAGGGTATTAATAATCTAGAACCTTCAACGGCTGATATTCTAAATTTTCTTCAGGACGGTTTGGATAAGGGCCTTGCCCCTGCCACTTTGAAAGTGCAGATTGTGGCCCTCTCCGCTCATTTGAACAGACGTCTGTCTCAGGATCCTCTGGTTACAAGGTTCCTTAAAGGGGCAATGAGGCTAAAGCCCTCAGTATCATCTCCAGTTCCCCAGTGGGACCTTGCGGTAGTCCTTGCAGGCCTGTGCGGTCCTCCATTTGAACCCTTGGTGACTACGGAGTTAAAATATTTAGCCTACAATACCACTTTTTTGCTTTCTATTACATCTGCCAAAAGAGTAGGGGAACTCCAGGCTCTCTCTTCTAGAGAACCGTACATTTTGTTTTTTGCAGATAGGGTGCACCTTAGGTTTTTGCCTGGGTTTAACCCTAAGGTCCCCTCATGCTATAATAGCAATCAGCTAATTTCGTTACCTTTGTTTTTCCCCACTCCAACCTCTGAGGAGGAAGAAAAACTCCACACCTTAGATGTGGTAAGGTGTCTGCGGATTTACTTATCCCGCACTCAACCGTTTAGGAAAGCCGAAAACCTACTAATCAACATGCAGGGTAAAAACAAGGGTCTTGAGGCTTCCAAGCCTACTCTATCCACATGGATCAAGGAGACAATTAAGTCTTCCTTTCTTATTCAGGAGTTACTCCCTCCAGTCTTTTCTACGGCCCACTCGACCAGGGCTGTGTCGACTTCTTGGGCTGAGTATCGGTCCTTACCATTGGACCAGATTTGTGCGGCTGCATCATGGTCATCTCAGTTGACCTTTGTTAAACATTATCGTTTAGACGTCCGCAGTTCCCAGACAACTGCCTTTGGTCAGACAGTCCTTGACGTTGTAAGGCAAGGAAACCCTCCCTAGGGGAATTACTTGCTATCTCCCCATATTGTGCTGCTGTCGGACGTAAGGGGAATCGTTTATTGTAATGTCAATCTGTATTCCCTTAGTCCTGACAGCAGCACAAGGCTTCCCTCCCTAGAAGCTTGTTTCTTTTTACTTTATAATTTACACAAGGGAGGGAGGTCTCTGGTGCCCTCTTATAGGGCCAGTAGGAGGCACCTTCTTATTTTTGGTGCTAATTAAAGGTTCCACCGTCCTAAACAACACACAGGGGCAGAGATACCCCATATTGTGCTGCTGTCAGGACTAAGGGAATACAGATTGACATTAAAATCAATGATTATGCCAGCAAAAATAAACAAGCTCACTTATCCAGCATTATTGTAGTCTATAGTGCAAAATCCCTTTTTTCCATTTTTATTAAGAGTTTTTTAACTAATGCATACAAAGTACCATTAACATGGCAAAAAGTAGGCTGACTATCGCAGTGTTTATAGTGGAAAATCTTTTGTTAATGGACTTTATTTTTGAAAGTTTTTTTTTGGTAACCAATATGTGTGTTATAGACTAACACTGGCCAGGTTACCCTTTCCAGGCTAAATGTAATTTTATTTCCTAAATTAAATCAACTACAGTTTTTTTTTGTAAAAAACAAAAAACAAATACACAAAATCTCTGTGACAGAATTGTCACCGACACTATTATATATTTAATGCAAGGAATACTTGTACTACTGTTACATCATCCACCAGTGCAAGTACTAATACTAACAATAAAAATGTGGGTGGCAACAGCAATACTATTTCTGGCCTTGGCAGACCTGCCAGTAGCCGCAGGGTTGTTGTACTTCCTGAGAATAAAGATAAAGTTTTTGAAAACAGTGAAACACACGTGTTGAGTCAGGGTGTTTCTCCTCCTCCTCCTCCTCTGTTCTTGATAACATGTAATTTACTACACTACTGCTTTTCTATACTGTCAACCATCTGCACTGCCTTCATCTTCACTGACACAGATCCCATTCCTTATTAGTCATATGACATCTGCTGAGAGAGATATTCCTCATAGCTTAAGATTCCTCTTCATATAAGTTGTATGAGAACAGTGTTTTTTGTATATAAAGGAGGTAGCAGGAGTAGGGGGCATGATGCGGGTAGTCATACTGGTAGGGGCATTAGGGGGGAAATCTGGAGGTGGGACTTGTGAGGGTATAGAGGAATCAAACTGCCATGATGAGCAAAAAAAAACTGGGAAAAAGATGATGAAATTACTGAATCTAATCATAATTCTGTTGCAGATAAGACCTGGCAACTGGGTCAAGGTGACAGGGTGATATCAGAGGAAGAGATCGGAGGCAACTGCAGTGGTAATAATTCCTTCTGACGTCCTGTTGTTGGCAGCAGCAGCTACTTGCCATCATTTCCCGCATGGGAATTATTTGTACATTACCAATGACAAATCCATGGCAAGATGCAAGATCTGCAAGCAGAAAATTATTCATGGACATTCAGGCACACGTGTAGAAACTAGGTCTCTCCATAATCACATGAAATGGTGTAGAATTAGAAGCGGCACTGACTGGAGATGAGCGAATTTCATAATGAGCCGGGTTTGTCCTGAATATCGCAAAATGTTAGATTTTTAATGAAACTGAAAAAATTGCAGCGCTATGAGAAAATGGCCAACGCCACCTGTTAGACCGGTAAAATCCAGAGCAGACAATGTTATGTACAGTGACTCACACATCACATGATAGTAACATCTGACAGCCAATAGACAGTGGTAGATGGACCTTATAGTTCTGTTATCATATGGTGAATAAATAGCTTGGACACTACCGATCAGCTTCAGTTGGTGTAATAGTTGACATTGCTAAGACATCTGTGTTCTTTCTCACTGCATCTCATAGCTATTAGCCAGGCTATAGACAGCACAAGTCAAAAAACTGAACAATAGTTATAGGAGTACTTAGGACACAGCCTCATTTTTTAAAAGTGACGTGTATTTATTTATTATGCTTACTTGTATAGCACCATCATTTTCTGCAGCGCTTTACAGACATTGACAGTCACTGTCCCATATAGGGCTCACAGTCTACATTTCCCTATCAGTATGTCTTTAGAGTGTGGGAGGAAACCGGACTACCCGGGGGAAACCCATGCAAACACAGGGAGAACATACAAACTCCTTGCAGATGTTGTCCTTGGCAGGATTTGAACCCAGGACTCCAGCCTCTGCAAGGCTGCAATAAATATTATGTACCATATCTTTGCTTTATATTGGCATCATCTTTTAATCGTCCTTTGATTTATTTTGGACATTAGAAGGCTTACAAGTGTAACAGCGATTTTCCAGATTCACAAGAAAATTTCCCAAACTAATTTATTAAAACTATTCCAGAAAAATCTGTCTTTCAAAACACAAATAGCACTCTTTCCATTCTGAGCCCCACCATATACAGCAGATTACGACCACATATGGGGCATTCCCATGTTCAGGAGAAATTGTGTAACAAAACTGTAGTGCGTTTTCTTCATTAACCCCTTGTAAAAATTTAAAATTTGGGACTAAATGGTCGGTTTATTGGAAAAAATAAATATTTTTCATCTTTTACGTCCCAATGCTAATAAAATCTGTAAAATGCTCACCATACCCCTTTAAAAATTCTATAATGGGTTTAGTTTAAAAAATGGGGTCACTTTTTGGGGGTTTCCATTGGATTGGTACTTTAGGGGCTCTGCAATTATAACATGGCACCCGAAAAATATTCCAGCAAAACCTGCTTTTGAAGTGCCAAGTGTTGCTCCTTCACTTCCATGTACTGCTGTTTACATCAGTTTATACCCACATGTGGGGTATTTCTGTGCTTGAGAGAAATTGCAATCAACAAACTGTGAGATGCATGTTCTCCTTTAACCCTTTGTGAATGTGTTAATTTCAGGGAACAGGAGGGGGAAAAGGGGAGGACATCCAGGAAGGAAGAGGTGAGAAATCAGCGAGATCATAGAGGTTGAGTGGGCCAGAATTTGTCCCACGGATTCCAGATTAGATGGAACTTCTCCTCCTCATTGTTTTTTTTTTTTAAACTGTAATTTTTATTGAAAAAGTTTTTTAAAAGAGATACAAGGCAAATGTATAGCAAATAATCCGTTACATCATAGAAAACAACAACAGAAAGACTCAATTTGGGGGAATACAAAAGACATGACAAAGGAAAGGAACAATAAGGAGAGAAACAAAGTTGGGAGTCAGGCATCAGAGACCCTGTGTGGCACAGTAGGAATCCCAGTGGGACCAAATTGCTTCAAAAGCCTCTACCGTATGGTTAAGGGAGGTGGTCAAGTACTCCAGACTGCGGATGTCCTTCAGACGGGCTATCAATTCTGAGACTGCTGGGGGAAAAGCCTTTCTCCAATGGCGTGCTATGAGTGTTTTGGCCGCGGTGCACAAATAAAGGAATAGTTTAGATGTATTTTTACTGAGACCTTTTGGAGGGAGATTAAGCAGATAAACCATAGGATCCAGGGGAATACCCTGGATGAAAAGAATGTGAGTCATCCTCTCAACCTCGAGCCAGAAAGGACGAACTAAGGGGCACTCCCAAAAAACATGAAACAGTGTTCCAAGTGTTGCCTAGCATCGCCAGCAACTAGAAGGAATAGTGGGGTTGAGAGTATGCAGTAGAGCTGGAGTATGATACCAGTGCATAAGTATTTTGTATTGCGTTTCCCTAAACGTTACACAGGAAGAGGATTTAGCTGCACAGGACCATATGACCTGCCACTGACTGTGCGGAATATGCGTGCCCAGGGTTCCAGACCACCGGGTCATATATTTGTGGACCACCGGGGCCTGCCCCCCCCTGAGAGGTCAAGAGCCTATAAATATTTGAAATCAGGCCTCTAGTGGAGGTACCTGCCCGACATAGTCTTTCAAAAACTGTGGGGAGGGAGACCCGGGTGGACCCAAACTGGGAAACAACAAAATGGACTATTTGCTGATAGTGGAACCACTCTGAGGTAGGCAAGTGCTGTATGGAAGTGAGGTAGTCGAAGGACCTGAGCTCCAAGGTCGACGGGTCCACCAAGTCTGCTATGTGGAACAAACCCAACCCACTCCAGGGCCTGACCATAGCGGCGGTGAGTCCGCTTGTAAGGAGTGGATTATATAAAAAGGAAATCATAGATGAGTGCGGAGCGGCCAATCGAAAGAGCTTAGAACAAGTATTCCAGATAGACCGGGTAAAGCCGATAGGGCCTAGCAGCGGAGTAAAGGGTAGGGGGGGGGATGAGGACCACAGATATGCATTGGGGTTAACAGGAGCTAGCCAAAGCTTCTCTATATCCAGCCATTTCGTGTGTGCCTGGGATGCCGCCCAAAACGGTATACTCCGCAGATGAGCAGCCCAGTAATAATGCAGCAGGTGTGGAGCCCCCAGTCCCCCGTCCGACTTACCCGCCAGCATCACTGATCGGGGGGATGCGATGGCGTTTGCCATTCCATATAAATTGGAAGATTGCTTTCTGTAGTGATTTCAATTCGGACCTAGGGACTGCCACTGGGAGGGTTTCAAAGAAATAGAGAAGCTTAGGGAGG
The DNA here is from genome assembly GCA_947044405.1 of Leptodactylus fallax. Lineage (NCBI taxonomy): Eukaryota > Metazoa > Chordata > Amphibia > Anura > Leptodactylidae > Leptodactylus > Leptodactylus fallax. The sequence continues at coordinate 131,665 of CAMRHE010000833.1, forward strand.
AGGGTCATCTTAACCGCAGTTATACGGCCTAGGAGAGAAATATGGAGAGGACGCCATTTATCTAGGAGAGAGCGGAGCTCATGAAACAGGTGAGGGTAATTGACTGAATACAGTGTATGGTATGAAGAGGATAACTGGACCCCCAAATAATGTAATGAGTGGTCCCTCCACTGGAAAGTAAAATTAGTCTTAAGCAACTGCAAAGTCTCATTTGGGATATTTAGAGGCAGGGCTTCCGTTTTACTATGGTTAACCTTATAGCCCGATAGGACTCCATATTCCTTTAAAACTCGGAGAAGGTTTGGGAGGGAGGTATGGGGTTTAGTGAGGGTCAACAGGACATCGTCTGCGAATAAACTAATTTTAAATTCCCTATCCCTCACAAATACCCCGGTGATATCTGAGGCAGATCTAATTTGGGACGCCAGGGGTTCAATACACAATGCAAATATTAAAGGTGACAAGGGGCATCCCTGACGGGTTCCATTACGAATGGAGAAAGGTTGGGAGGAAGCATTAGGTAGCTTGACCACTGCCGAGGGGCGGGAATAGAGAGCCCTTATGGCCGTGAGGAAGGCCCCCGAAAACCCGTAACTCTCAAGGGTGGCTATCATAAATGACCAATCAAGGCGATCGAAGGCCTTCTCAGCGTCCAGACTTAAAAGCAAAGTGGGGGTGGAAGAACGGTTAGCTACATCAATCAAGTCCACCGCCCTTCTAGTGTTATCTCCTCCCTGGCGACAGGGGACAAATCCCACCTGGTCCTTGTGGATGAGAGTCGGAAGCCAAAGGCCAAGCCTATTTGCCAAAATTTTTGTAAATAGTTTGAGGTCTGTATTCAGGAGGGCAATGGGACGATAGTTAGAACACTCCTGATGGTCCTTATGTGGCTTTGGGACTAAGGAAATGTGGGAGTGCAGCATAGTATGCGGGATCGGGGCTCCATCCAAAAAAGAGTTGAAGAGTTTACACATATGAGGGAGGAGATCAGAATGGAAAGTTTTATAATAAGCATAAGTGAACCCATCAGGGCCCGGAGCTTTACCATTAGGGAGACCCTCCAAGACGGCAGTTAACTCCTCGCCCAATATTGGAGCATTAAGTGAAGAGAGAGCTGAGGGCGGGAGGACCGGGAGCCTACAGGAGGTCAGATAGGATTGCAAGGTTGTCTCTGTGGTGGTGGGGCCTCTCCCAGCAGGCGAGGGAAGGTTATACAGTGTAGTGTAATAATCTCTAAACAAGGTCGCTATAGTGTCGGGGGTGGTGTTGTAGGGTGCCCTGGGAATCTCGGACGGCATGAGGTGTGGAGGAGACCCGGCGGTCTCTCAGGGCTCTGGCTAGGAGTGTATGGGCCTTATTTCCCCTCTCATAATACCTCTGGCGGCTGTAGAGGAGAAGGCGACGGGTGGCCTGGGTAGCGAGGTCGCGGAGGTCCGCCCTAGCAGCTACCAATTGACGCAACAAGGATACTGTGGGTCGTGACGCTAGTCTTTCGGTTAGGGATCTGATCCTACTAGTTAAAGCCTCCTCTCTGACCTTTCGATTTCTCTTGGCCTGTGTTCCCAGTGCAATACAGTGACCTCTCATTACTGCCTTATGGGCTTCCCACAGTGTAGATATAGCGGGGACTGATTCAAGATTAACTCGAAAGTATTCTTGGAGGTGGGTACGAAGTTTACCCTGGGTCTCTCGTGAATGAAGGAGGGATTCATTAAGTCGCCAATGGCAACGTATTGTCGGAGGGCAGGAGGGGGACAACGTTAGCATCACGGGCGCGTGATCGGACCAGGATATGGGGCCTATGTCAGCTGACTTTAATAACCGAAGGGTTAATGTGTTACCGAAAAAGTAGTCTATTCTAGAGTGGGTTTTATGGGGGTGGGAGTAAAATGTAAAGGAGCGAGCAGAGGGATTGTCCACCCGCCAAAGGTCATAGAGGGCAGCCGACCACACAAGGCAGCGAAACTCCTTTGCTAGTCTTGTCTGCGAGGGTCCAGGAGGATCATTATTGAGGGTGAATCTATCCATATTTTCAGAAAAAGCCATATTAAAGTCTCCTCCCAGTAACAGTGCAGATCCCTCAAACATCTGCAATTTCCCCAGGACCTGTTTAAGGAAGGGGATCTGAGAAGAGTTAGGGGCATATATGTTACACAAAGTGATAGGTTGACCATGTAAAAGCCCCTCCAAGATAATATATCGACCCTGGGGATCTAAATGAGAGGCCGAAACAGTGATAGGGCAGGTACGAGAAAGCAAAATAGCTACACCTCCCTTCCTACGACTACAATATTCAGAGTAAGCAGAGGGGAAGTGATGGCGAGCAAAATTAAACGTGCCAGTATGATCATAATGGGTCTCTTGGAGAAAAACTACCTCTGCCTGTAGGGAGCGAAGCTCCCGCAGGACCATTCGCCGTTTTGAGTTGGAGCCCAGGCCCTTGACATTTAATGAAATGCACTTAACCATAGAGAAAACAGAGTGGGTTTGTAGCTAGCGTAAGGAAAAATGAAGAAGAGGCAAATCTCACCCAACCATCGAGAGTCGAAGCCCTGAAAAAAAATAAAGGTGAAGGGTCCAGGCCACTGTAGCCAAATGAGTCTCCGAACCTGAAAGAAGGGAGAAAGGAGAAGGGACAGAAGGGGAGGGGAAAGAGACAAAAGACACACAAAAAGACGAGGCATAACAAATAAAAACCAAAAATATTTCAAAAACACAATTAAACTAAATCTAGTGGTCGGGACTATATCTCCCGGCCGGGGGCAAAAAAAAAATGTCCAAGTCAGGGCCACAAATGACCCTTCCGGGGCCCAACCAGTGGGTCCACAGCTGGACGAAGCCCCCACAGTAGAGGGGGGAGTGGGTGGGAGGCGGGAGAGGATCAGCAATATGCAGATCAAAATAGACAATTGGGGACCTGAGGATAGTAACATCTGTCAGTCACTGGGGGGGAAGGGGGAGTCTAACCCACCCGACCGCCAAAACTGAAACATAAGTAAAATGCAAAAAAGTAGTGGGACCATAAAAAGAAAAATGCGTATAAACGTAAACAGCAATAACAACAGAACCCCCTAGTGAGCAAAGTAAACATATCCCTCCCAGGAACTAGGAGGGCCGAGAAAAAAGATACAGTCATGGAGTGGGGGGCTCCACCCTTGATCTTCTAGCAGAACGTTGCTGGCGTCTAGTCGGGTTCTGGACCGTCCAGACCGGGGGAGGCGGTGGTGGGGGAGCAATCAGTTCCCAATTCTGTAGGTCTGGGAGAGGAATATCCATAGCAGTGCAAAATGGCTCCAGGTCCGCATAGAACCGCAGAGAAGCAGAGCGTTCATTGTGCCTAGCCGTCAAAGAAAAGGGGAATCCCCAGCGATACGGTATTTGCCGGTCGCACAGAAGCTGCAGCAGAGGGCGCAGGTATCTCCTTTTCTGTAGCGTAATCCAAGAAAGATCCTGATAAAGTTGAATCTTGGCTCCTTCAAATTCAAAGTCTTTAAGACGACGGGCCTTAGAAAGGATGGTTTCCTTCAATGCCAGATCCCTTGGGACGCAGGGCCCTGTGCGCTCTATCCAGCTTAATTTTATGTGTAGCTGGTTCCTGCAAGATGAAGTTGAAAACCTCCCCCAAGGTAGCATGTAAATCCTCCTCCTGGGTAGCCTCAGGCAGCCCCCTGATTCTGATATTATTGCGCCTGCCCCGGTTGTCCAAGTCCTCCAAATGGCGCTGCATTAACCACCTGGCATTGGGAGAGGACAGTGTCCTGGAGGCGAGACACATGAGATCGGGTCTGGTCATGATCGTCCTCAAGGGTATCAACCCGGTTTGCAATATGCTGGAGATCCTGTCACAGGACAGCGATTTCTGTGCGTATCTCTGAACGACATGCCGTTGTGACTTTCGCAACCAGGGAGTCAAAGTCCTCTTTTGACAGTAGATGAGCAAGGTAATCAAGCCACGGTGGAGGGTCAGAAGAGGCTGCCAGAGCAGATTGTAGCGGAAGTCGGGGTGGCGGTGCAGACGGCGGGGAGAGCTGGGTACGGGTAGCAAGGGGGGACAAAGATGGAGTCGTCCCCAAGTCTGCCTCCTCATCTCCTAGGAGGGGTGGGGGCTGCTGCAAGGGCATGAGGCTGGGAAGTTGTAAGGACTGCCGGGGGGTGAGAGGATCCCCTACAGGGCTAGGAGGCCTCCCACGGTCAGATGGTGACATGTGGGGAGGAGAGGCAGTCGCTGAGGTCTCCTGGGACGCTGGGTCCCCCTGATATTGCGTGGGGGAGCCCGCTGAGGAGTGTACTGGCTGAAGCTGTGGGGGAGGGGGGAGCAGTCAGCACTGCGGTGTGAACGGTCGCAGTGCCTGTCTTACCCGGCGGTGAAGACCGAGCGCCCGGGCTTTCAGCCTCCAGAAGAGCAGGAGGCCTAACAGGGAGACCTCTCTGCAGAGCGGGAGCCCCTCGCGCTGACAGCGGAGCTGCCGCGGTGGTTATTCCGGAGGCGGTCGGCGCTGCTGCGGAGGAAGATGGCCGTCGCCTCATGGAGGCCCGCGCTGCTGAAGCTGTTGCCGGCTGCAGGAACGCGGACAGGGTAGGTTGTGACCTGTCCGCGGGTGCAGGGTCTCCCGCAGCCGGTGTCCGGCTCGATCTTTTAGCCATGGGGTTCTGTATGTCCCAAATGGTCCCACTTAGCTGACGGTGAGGTAGGAGCCCCTCCAAAGTGCGTCCTACTCCATCGGATCCCAAGCCACGCCCCCTCCTCCTCATTGTTTAGTAGAGCCATCAGTGCAGCATCCCAGAGTGCTACTGCTTTAAGTGTCTGTCTATTGTGCCTCTGGGTTGTGTTGGTATGTCCCGTCCTCTATGTTCTATGTCATTGTATATACATTGTTTGCAGCTTTTCCCTATTTATTTTCCCCCTCTGTGTTCAAACCTTTCCCTTGGTTCAGCCCTGGCCTTGGTCTCCATGACGACCATTAAGAACTCAGTCTATAGTCAGTCTAGTATGTGCCAGCTTGTGAGCAGTTCGGTTTCCTGCAGTCTGTAGAGGTACTTGCCAGCACTGAGACTGGACTTCAACGGCCGTCCATACAGCCTCTAGGAGGAGAGATTGCTGCCCTAGGCTCATCCAGAGAAAGCCCTGAGAAGGGAGTTTGGCTGTCAAGACTTTTGGATTCTGTGCCAGGAGGAGCAGTGGAGGACACTGACAGGAGGAGTTGACTTGGGCCTAAGAAAAGGTAACCAGATCCCTGTCAGGACTCTCTGCACTACTGTGCCCAGTATTCCTAGCTGGGAGTGGATTCAGATGCAAGGTAAGGAATGTACTGGTCTACAGGAGAGCAGTAGCAGAAATGCTACTTAAAGGCAAAACACTACTGTGAGCCAAGACCGGCCTCAGATGCCTTCACCAGAGCTCCTCGCAAGAAGAGATGGATTTTCGCTGAATCTGAAGACCGGAATTGTCACCAGAACAGAAAGTGTATTACAAATAAATGCACTGCAGCAGAAGCCTACACCAAATCCACACACTACTCACAGGGACAGAGAAAACAGAATGCTCGACAATCATGGGTCAGCAGCTGAGGAAGGCAACACAGATCCAAATCACGAGATGAAGACAAATCTGGGAAACAAGCCAATAGTCGGAATCGATAAGGAATGCCAGAACAAAATCGCAAGACAAAAGAGGAATCCAGGTACACAGCCAAAATCAGGTATAGTCAAATCAAAGTCAGGCGCTTAGCAGGAGTTAGGAAACTGATAGCCAGCAAAGCTGAGTGATGAGGGAGTGGTTTAAATAGGCCTGCTCAGGAAGCTTCTCTATGTTGTCATAGCAACCTTAAAGCAGCAACCACCAATCCTTCTTTATGTTGACCTGACAACTTTAAAGCAGCAACAACAGATGTAACATCCCTGACAGTACCCCCCCTTCTATGAGGGGCCCCTGCACCCCTAACAATGGGACCAGGTTTAAAGGGAAACCTTTTATGGAAATTTCTTATCAAAACCTCACAGAGGCGTAGCTAGGAGTTCAGCACAGGGGGGGGCAAACATGTCCAAGTGGGCCCCCTACTTGGACATGTTCATATACCAATACTATCAGTATACGGTGAGTGTATAGTGGTATATAGCAGCTCTACACAGGGCTCTGCAGACGATTTAGGTGAATACAGTGCAGTAACATTTAGTGACTTACAGGTGACGTCTCTGACTAATCATTCACATTCCCCATCTCTTTCACCTGGACGGCCATGACTACTTCTTCCAGTCTCTGTAAAATTTGCAACACAGACATCTTTAGCTCCTCACCCGACCCACATTGCCCTCACCTACACAAAGCCCCCATCCTGCTGCTTCCCCCAATTATAAAATATATAATATAATATAACCCCCAATAATGAATAATATTCCCAAGTGCATCTTCCAACTAATAACTTCCCTGTGTACCCCCTGTAAATAGTGTCCCTTATTAATAATGCCCCAGGTGTTTCCTCATTAAAAAGGAAAAAAAAAAAACAAGGGAAAAAAAAATATTAGGGTTCCAATACCTGGGACACCCAGGAACAGCTGTTTGAATGAATCGTGGTACCTGTGTAAGTGCCGTGACCCCTTCTCTGTTCACATAGTGTCATTCATCTCATAGCGGCCATGTAATGTAACTACAGCCTCATCCTGTACATGTCTATTTAACAAGGCTGTAATTACATCACACGGTCACTATATACAGACAGCGTGAAAAGCGCTGCGGGAAAAACCACAATGTTACTGCCGCGGTTTTTCCTGCAGTGCTTTTTTTGCTGCAGCCCGGTATGTGGGGCCTTAGTCTTAATAAAGCCCAATTAAATTAATTGCTCCCTCATATTATGCCCCTGATTGACATAAATACTGCACCTCTAATGACCCCTTATATCAATGACCACCCCCTTATGTTCATAATGCCTCCTAATATAAATGATGCCCCCTAATGGCCCCTTATATAAATAACCTCCCCCCTTGTATTCATAATGCCCCCCAATAACCCTTATATAAATGACCCCCCCATCGTCATAATGCCCCTTAATGAATCCTCCCTTTATAGTTAGTTATATTTCCCCCTCCTAACCACCCCTTATACTATTACATACCTCCCAACTTTCAAAGGACAGAAAGAGGGTCAAAAATGTGCTATGCACACCACTGCAAATTTGGCTCCACCCACTTCTACGTTGACTCTGCCCATTCTCATCTATTTTTCCATATGGCCCCACACAGTATAATGCTCCTACAGTAACCGTAACATTATATGCCCCCACATTATAATGTTCTCCTCCAATTGCCCCACAGTATTAAGTCCCTCTCCTCATGCCCCAGTTTAAACTGGCAGAAACTAGAGGGGGACATTAAACTGGGGCAGCTGGAAGGGGACATTAAACTATGGGGCAGTTGGAGGGTGACATTAAACAGTGGGGGTAGTTGGAAGGGGACATTAAACTATGGGGAAGCTGGAGGGTGACATTAAACTGGGGATAACAGGAGGCAGACATGTCCCCCTCCAGCTACCCCCCCAGGTCCTCCTCTAGTTGCTCCCAGTTTAATGTCACCCTCCATCTGCTCCCCCAGTTTAATATCTCCCCTCCATCTGCCCCCAGTTTAATGTCCCCCTTTATCTGCCACCATCTTAATGCCACCTTCATCAGCCCCCAGTTTAATGTCCCCCTTCATCAGCCTCCAGTTTAATGTCCCCCTTCATCTGCCCTCAGTTTAATTGCCCCCTCCATCTACCACCAGCTTAATGTCACACTTTATCTGCCAGAAGTTTAATTGCTCCCTTCATCTGCCTTCAGTTTAACTGGCCTCTACATCTGCCCCCAGTTCTCCCCTCTTCTTCACACATACTGTCTCTCTGTCTCTTCGGTCACTCTCTGTCTCCAGCTTTCTATGTAACGTCACACTGCCCCGCAGTATCCAGAATAGCTCCGCCTACACAAGAGTCTGATCACATGGTCATAACGTCATCAAAGGTCCTTTACCCACTAGGATTTAGCATCTACCATTTAGCCTTTACACTACCCTAATAAAGTTTGTTAACAGCAAAACACTTCAGGGGCATAGCGGGACAAACTGTAAGCTATGTGGGACCGTGGGACAGAATTGAACCCTGCAGCACACAGAAGTCCCGAAGGGGCACCGATATTGGGAGGGTCTCAATGAGGTAGAGCAGCTTAGACAAGATAGTCATCTTGACTGCGGCTATCCGGCCAAAGGGAGACAGAGGCTGCGCTAGCCACTTAGTAAGGAGGGCCCCCACTTAGTAAGGAGGGCCCAAATATGTCTAAAGAGGGGAGGGAAGTTTGCCTGATAAAGCTTGTAAAAGGATTCCGTCAAGTAAATACCTAAATACCAATACAGCGTAGAGGACTGCCATTTATACCAGAAAGCAGTCTGAAGGCCAGCCAAGCTAGGAGGGACAATTCGGATAGGCAAGGCCTCTGTCTTAGAGGTATTAACCTTATAACCAGACAGGCGGCGAAAGCTGGAGAGGAGGTCTTGGAGATTAGGAAGGGATAAATGAAGATTGATAAGGGTCAAGAGGATATCATCCGCGAACAGGAAGAACTTAAATTCCCCATCGCGTATCTGAACCCCCGAGATATCAGGGCTCAGATGGATGACTGCTGCTAATGGTTCAATGCAGAGAACAAAGAGAAGGGGGGATAGCGGGCAACCCTGCCTAGTGCCATTATGTAGGTGAAACGGGGAAGAGGAGGCATGAGGGAGCTTTACTAATGGGGATTAGTAAAGGCCCCTAATTGCCATTAGGAAAGGACCACGGAAGCCATAAGTGGCCAGAGTCTCAAATAGGAAGGGCCATCCCAGGTGGTCAAACGCCGTGTCCAAGCTGAGTACTAAGAGTTCTCTGCCATGGTGAGATACCACATCTATGAGATCAATGGTTCTCCTGGTGTTATCCTTGGCGACAAGGGAAAAAACACGCCTGATCTTTGTGGATCACATATTAAGTCTGGAGGCCAGAAGCTTAGTAAACAGCTTGAGAACCACATTCAGGAGTGCTATAGGTCTATAACTACAGTCAAAATGGTCCTTACCGGGCTTTGGGATGAGGGTAAGAAACGAGTGTGAGAAGGAGTCAGGGATTGGCTTACCCGACATGAAGTTCATGAAGAAAGAGACAAGGTGCGGAACCAGTTCCGCCCCAAATACCTTATAGTATAGGTAGGTAAGGCCATCAGGATCAGGCGACTTCCCATTGGGGAGCTCCTGAAGTAGATGGGAGACCTTATCCGCCGTGATAGGTTTGTTAAGAAAGGCAAGGTCCTCTGGGGAGAGGGCAGGAAGATGGCAGGAGGCCAGGTAATCTCGCAATAGTTCCGAGCGTGTTGCAGGGTTGGGGGGAAGGTCTGATTGGATGGAGTACAGGTCAGAGTAAAAGGCATGAAATAAGCGTGCAATCTTGCTGGGATCATAAATAATGGCCCTGTCAGGACGTTGCAGCGCGTAGGTCATTCTCTTCACTCGATCTCGTAGTTGGTGGACCAGAAGAGTATGAGGCTTGTTGACCCTATCATAGTACCACAGTCTAGCATAGAGCAGCAGCTTAGCTGTCTTTGCAGAAGGGTTTCCCAAATTTGTGCCCAGAGATCAATAAGGGTTTTAAGGAGGGCCCGTGTCGGATGGGATGCCATGTAGGTCTCGGCATGCTGTAAGTGGAGCCGGAGGTCTTCAAGTTGTGCGTTAGCACTGCACTTCAACCAGGTGCCTAGGGCAATACAATGAGGGTCTTATGAGTCTCCCACGTCGCCACAGATGAGACAGACCCCTCCTTGAGCTCAAAAAACATTTTTAAATGAATGCAGAGCTCCTCATGGGTCTGCGCCTTCTAAAGACCCTCATTAAGCCCCCAGTGGCAGATTCTAGTTTGGACCGAACCAGCACGTAACTCTATGGAGCTCTTGTAATTTAAATTTTGCCTTGCGTTTTTTTCCCCACAGTTTACTCTACCCACTCTAAGAAGCAGGCAGGGACTGCCATTCTTGTTTCCTACCTGAACTTCTTGCTTCTGGACTATGCCTCTCCATACACCATTCATCCGTTGACTGATGAAGGTCCAAATGGGGACTGAAACGTCTCAGTTTGTTTGGATGAAATAAAAATTTTGATTATTGTGAAGCAATATATGAGTGCTGGAATTTTGTTCTATTAGAGTTCTTAACAAACTGGAGGCCCTCCCCCTTGCGGCCATTTTTGTCTGAGGGGACTTCAATATGTCCTTCTCGGATTCCATGGACCGCCATTCTCTATTAGGCATTTCCTGTTGCCTCGCCCAACGTAAACTCTCAGCCCACTTCCACCGCAAAATCCGTCAATACCCTTTGTATGACCTCTGGAGGATTAACTATCCGACTGACCGATCTTACACTTTCTACTTGGCCCCGCACCAGACCCATACTAGAATAGACTATTTCTTTCGGAATGCTTTGGTTCTGCGCCTCCTTTGCGATGCCTCTATCGGCTCCAATACCAGCGGGAGGAGCCCCGATGTTGCGACCCAGAGCCAGAAGCAGAGTGTATGGATGGCAGGCGCCGTCTCTTCGACTGGATGGGCTTCCAAACCAGGGGAGGAGGGGAGGAGAGCAGCAGTGTCCCAGTCCTCAAGGTTAGGCAAGGGGACATCCAGGGCAGAGCAGCTGTTTGTTATTTTTAATCACTTCCCCTGAGGAGACCCCAGTGTATAATAATAGCACCGGGCCACTGTGGAGCATATTATACTGTGTGGGGGCCACTGTGGAGCATATTATACTGTGTAGGGGCCACTGTGGAGCATATTATAATGTGTGGGGGCCACTGTGGGTAGCATATTGTACTGTGTTGGGACCACTGTGGGGAGCATATTGTACTGTGCGGGGGCCACTGTGGGTAGCATATTGTACTGTGAGGGAGCAACTGTGGGGAGCATATTGTACTGTGTGGTGGAAACTGTGGGGAGCATATTGTATTGTGTTGGGGCTACTGTGGGGAGCATATTGTACTGTTTGGAAAATAGCCTGCACCTCCCGTATGTGCCTCATATGACTGGTGTATCCATTAACATATGCAAATCCCACTGCACTTGTTGGACAACTACAATTCCCATCATGCTTGGACAGGTTGGGATGATAGGAGCTGTAGTTTAGCATGTTTACACATGTACTGCACAGTAAAAATGGTGGCGGACATTTTAGATTGTCTGAGATCAATTGCCATTTATTCGGTTTCGTTAAAAAATGAACAATTTGGAATATTTGGGTTGAATCAGTTCACCCATCTCTAATACTAACTGTATATTTCATTTGACAATTTTTTAATTTAATGTTGTGAACAGTATATTTTAAAGTCAAATACAAAGCACCAGGCTGTGTACAGAACCAAAACCATAATTGGGGAATGGGTGGAACTGGGTAACAGGATTGTACTTCAGCTAATAACTCTAAAATATCAAAGAGAGGGCGGGAAAGCTATGGAGCTATCTTACTAGGCGTCCATGCCACCCCCCAATGGAGACATTTTTTAACTGATATAAAATGGACTCGCATTTGTTTTACACTTGTTAATAATGTGGGTTTAGTCAAAAAAGAAAGATCAATTAAATTCATCCGTTGTTTTCACTGCTGTAAAACTGATAATACTTGACCATCAAAAACAGAAAAACAGAACGGATGCAAAATGGATGTCAAAAATGAACATTAATGTCTGTTTTTAAAGCCATCAAAAACATTACTGTCGTGTGCAAGAGGCCTAAGACAGTCACAGTCTCAGATCAAACTTCTCTATTGCGAAAAAGACTTAAGAAAAGATTTTTCACTAACAGGACTGACTTTGTCAGTACAAACTCTCTTTGGACTGCAGGTATGCTAATACTAGCTTCCAACTCAAACACCATCCTCTCCCAACCATCAATGACCTCCAAATGATGAAAGAGCAGTCTACTTTTTGGTTATGTGGGGTTGGCCACAGCTTTTATTAACCATAAAATCCATGCCCTTTAACCATTTAAAACATCAAAATATGCTAAACTCTGTTTTTAAACCTTTGTCGGAATGCCACCGCTGGTAAACAGCGGGCGTGTGGACTATGACGCCTTCTTCTACTGGGCACGGACTTCCGCCATGGAGGAGTCGGGAGTAAGCCTACTCCGATCTCCGACCAGCCCCATTCATAGGGCGTTGGCTAGCCCGCTCTACACCAGTGCTTCTGTAAAACTGCACCAAAGCAGTCTCTCTCAGCTGCGTCAGTGAAAGACACAGCTCGGAATTCAACTTTCAATGTCCTGGCAAATGACTATGCCGTTAATATCATGCCAGAAAGCCTGCCAGACCCTGATGTCTGAGGACAACTGATGTATGAGGACATAGCAATACGACGACGGAATTCCTCATCGTAGCGTGATCCATGCAGCTTGTTGGCGCTAAAGATGGTGTCCATATATACCAGCAGCTCTGGACCCTTTTCCGGACTGTGCTGGCATATAATGTGCCCTAATGTGAGGAAGACCTGCAGCCAATTTCCGAAGGTTTTGGCCACCTTTGGTTTCTTCTCTGCCCCCTTCTCAAAAGAGTGCTCCCTATAGTCGATAGGAGTCACTTGATCTACTGATAACAGGGACCAAATATCCACATATTCGCCCTGTACGATCTTATCCTTAATCTCCTGAGAAAGGTGAGTACCTAGTGGCGCTACGCCACAGAAAACCGAACCTCTAAAGGCTATGCCCTGGTATTCCGCCTTCCGGACCGGCAAGGGCGAAGTGCCTCCTGGTGTGGAAGGGGCAACCAAACCCTGACTACTCAATTTGGAAAGGAGACCTTGGAGTACTGAGGCTAAATCCCCCCCTCTCCGGTGTGTGCTGTTGTTTCGGCCGTTTATCCAGCGTATTCACCACCTGACTCCGTCCTGAGAACCAAGGAAGGTGGGAATCCTTGGGCCGCCAGAGTAGATGGCTATAGCGATGCAGACCTGGCGGGTATGGCAGAAGCCTGTCTGGACAGCCGGCCTGAAGATGTCCTGGTGCTGTGGCTTCGGCGGGAGAGGCGGCTCGACCTCCTTGACCTGTGACTCGATCTCCAGCTGCTGGAGGAGGAGGATGCTGACGCAGATGTTGGTGAGGAGGAAACGCTGTGAGAGCGCGAAGACTGTCGTGACGTTCTACGACGTCTGTGCTTCCCGCCGCGTCTGTCGTGGCGCTGACCTCCATGAGGTCTCCTATGATGTGAAGGCGTACCTGAAAAAGGGAGACGAGAGCCAGAGGAGGGACTGCTGCGAGCTGGGCTATCCCGTGTCTGCACCCGCGATGAACCTGGCCGGGTGGGCGGAGCTGACACCAACGCTCCCCCGTCCTGCTCAGGTGATGCTGCTGGATGCCAGATCTGGTTCTGGGGAATCTGAAAGCCTAGTGAGACCCTGTATCTCTGACTCACAGACCCCTCTCCCTGTATAATCCAGTAGGTGGGGGAGGGGGCTTGGGGAAGCTGACTGGGGCAAGCTGGTCTTGTGGTGCTGTGTTCTGGGAGCACTGAAGGCCACAGAGCAGAGCTCTGTGCCTGAGGTGCTGAAGGCTTTGGGGCTGCTGATGCTGCCTACCTGAGTCTGGCAGGGTGCAGTGAAGTCCTGGCTCTCCTGTGCAGGGGAGAGCATGCTGACATCCTGTCTCAGCATTTCCATGCTGGGGAAGGGCAGGGCCTCCACATGTGTGTGCAGAGCTCTGCAGCCTAGGTGGAAAACAATCCCTAGCTACGTGCTCTGGTCCTGACAGGGCTCCTGGTTCATGACATATTGACTGCCCTAGTGTGCAGGCACAGTCATCCTTGCTCATGATCCCTTGGTTCAGCACTTCCTTGTGATCCTGCCCTCCAAAATGCAGCTGTGGGGGAGGGGTGGGCACTGCTTCCCCCGAAGCCCAGGCTGACTGTGGAGGCTGTGAGGTCTTTGCAGGGGAGGCAGCAGAGCGACGGGAATGCCTGCTCCTCCTGTCCCCGGCTGACATACAACGGGATCTGGGGATGGAGCTGGGGCTGTATCTAACAGGGGGGCGACTGCAACGCTCTGGCCTACCTCCCTCTTCTGTACCTGGGCCTGCAGAAGTGGGAGCAGCTGTAGCTGAAGCAGGAGCCTCCACCTCCTTCCTCAGCAGGTCTTCCAGCCATGCCTGGCCCTCCTGTGCAATCCTGGCACGTATTTGGCTCATCAGGTCTTCTGCCATGATGCTGTTCCTGCTGCCAGACTGCGAAGGGTAAGGCCTCTTCCTGCCTCTGGCATTTATACCCCTCCCTAAATCCCACCCCAACAACAGTTGGGAGATTGTCCCTCCAGCATTTTACCAAAACATAACTCCTTGCTGACCTACAGTCCCTGGCCATCTCGTTAACCACTTCATGGCCTTCTAGACAGATCATACTGCTCTACTCCAAAACTAGCTTAGAAAAATTAAAAAATTTTGTAATGAAAGAGTTAACAGTACTTTGTCTGTATTACTGCTGCAGTCAGGCTCACACAGCACAGATATTCACCCTCATTCTATGATCTATATCACTAATCTGCCTGTAATTGATTAAATCTAACTAAACTGTTTTGTAATTCTTCTCTTCCTAAAATCGCTCTGTATCATACAGTGATGAAAAACACATTCATCCTCTACCTCCACCATCACTGAAATGCCTTGTGTTCCAGCCCACACATCCTTATATACTGTATATGACATCAGCACTGTAAGGTTTTCACCTACAACTCACAAGACACATATCTCCTACTGTGGTGTAACTACTGCCATAGCAGCTGTATCGGGACCTGTGACCTTAAGGGGCTGTTGGGCTTCTGCTGCTTTTTATGTTTAATCAATGTTTATTGAGGAATTTTCAGTACAATACAAAATACAAGGTAGGGGAAGAAAAAGGAAACCAAAAAAACAATATAGACCAACAAAGGCGCTAAGGCGCGCAGGCCTCGCCCTAATACAAAAGGCTAGGGGGGATCCCCGCCCGTTGCTATAAAACACATTATGCTAGTAATGGGGCGAGGCCCAGGGGTATGAGAATATACGAACAACACCTGCATAGAACCGAAGGACGGAAAAAACAGACCAGATAAACACACAGCTGTGACAAGCAATAGGGAAGACACATGAGGAGGATGAGGAGGCGGAAGGGGAACATCAGGGGAAGGGCAAAACGACCAGTATCCGCTGAAGAAAAAAAAAAGGGGAAAGAAAATAATAATAGAAGGTAATTCCGGATCATGAGAAGAAAGAGAAGAACTTGGTCGATTCCTGAAACGCCACCCAAGGCCGCCAAAGAGCATCAAATTTGGAAGGATCAGAAGAATCCTCTGCCACCAGGGCCTCCATTCTCCTTATTAGGAGAAGCTCCTGTAGGAATTCAACCAGGGAAGGTGCAGCAGTGCTCCGTCAGTGCCTGGGAATGACGGTCCTGGTGGCCGTGAGAAAGTGTTGCAAGAAGGGCCAGTTGGGGAGTAGCTGCGACGGTACGACCACACACCTTAGCATACAGGTCAAACACAGCGTCCCAGAAGGGCCTAAGAACGGCACACTCCCACCAGATGTGATACAGGGTACCTTTCTCCGTGCCACAGCACCAACACCGGTCAGTCACAGCAGGATATATTCTATGGAGGAAGTCAGGACACCTGTACCATCGAGACAGAATTTTGAAATTCTTTTCTTGCGCACTGCAAGGCAACGGAAGCTTGTGGGCAAACAGGAAAGACCTATCCCAGTCAGCGAGGGGCAGACCCGCACGGAGGTCTGACTCTTAGGGAACTGTATATGAGGGGGGCCCGGGAGTAGCATCCCGGAGAAGAATACTGTAAAGTGTCGAGAGTGCGCGTGGGGAAGAGTCAGCGTGGGAAAGGGCGGACTCCAGGTCCGTCATAGTCAAGGAAAGGAGAGGAGGCAAGGAGAACTTCCGCAAGATGGCCACAAGTTGGCTGTACTCCAGCCAGGACAAGTGAAGGTCCGGATGAGAAGCGCGCAACTGGGCCAATGAAGGAAGAGGTGAGTCCCCAGCAACCTGCCTAAGTCTTATGTCGTCGCTGTTGCGCCAGCAAAGGAACCTGTCTACAGAACGGCTTGGGGGGAACATAGGATTATGAAAAAGGGGACTGAGGGGGCCAGGAACTCTAGCCACTCTCCCACTTGAGCACACCGAATCCCAGGTCTTAAGAAAATGTGAAGAAATGAATGAGTGCCCAGCGGATCCCGGACGGAAATGTGCTGGTATCCACGGCAACAAGGAGAGGGGAACCGAGAGCAGGTCAGCCTCGATAGAGACCCATTGCTTAGCCACGCTACGGAAACTCCAGTCGAAAAGACGGAGCAAAATAAAGTCTGGGATCTGGCAGGCCTGCGCCTCCCTTGTCCCTGCGACGGGTCAATGTTTGATATTTTATCCTGCTCTGCGCCAAACCCCAGACGAATCTCCCAAACAGGGACTAAACTCTAGTGCGTGGCAGAGGAATAGGAAGAGCCTGAAACAAATACAAGAGCCGAGGGACCACATCCATTTTAAGGGCGTGGATGCGGCCAAACCATATAAGGGCATATGTGCCATATTTCCATAGGTCTAACGCAAGTGTCTCGAGCAACAGGAGATAATTGAGACGATACAAGTGGGATGGGTCAGGGGGAATGTGAATCCCGAGGTATTTGAGAGAGGTGCTCTGCCACTTAAATGGAAAGTTGTCGGCAAGGTGAGATACCTCTGCATGAGGTAGTGTGACGTTGAGGGCCTCACTTTTAGAAAGATTTACCTTGAAATTACTTAGATGACCGAAGTGGCTGAACTCGCATAGGATAGAAGGAAAGGATAACTGTGGCTGGGAAACATAAAGAAGAAGGTTGTCTGCATATAGCACCGCCTTAACCTGGAAGTTGCCCATCTGAAGACCGTGAATGTCCAGATACCGTCGTATGGCCACCGCCAGATGCTCCATAACCAGGGCATACAGCAGTGGCGACAAAGGACAGCCTTGCCGAGTGCTGTTCCTCACAGGAAAGGAGTCCGAGAAGATCCCGTTGGCTTGGACCCGCGTCGTCGCATCGCCATAAAGGGAAAACACCTTGCTCAGAAAAACCGGACCAACGCCCACCTGCTGAAGCGTCGCACGCAGGAAGCCTTAATGTAGCCTTTTCGGCGTCTACAGAGAGCAGGCACATGGGAGAGTTGTTGGAGCGAGCCAGCAAGATTGCTAGCATGGTTTTGCATACATTATCCCGGGCCTCGCGGCCGCAGATGAGGCCGACCTGATCAGTATGGATCAGGCCTGGCATTAGGGGGGACAACCAATTGGCCAATAATTTGGAGAACAATTTGACGTCGATATTAATAAGGGAGATTGGGCAGTAACTGGCACAGTTAGTCGGGTCTTTGCCCGGTTTGGGGAGGACCGTAATCAGGGCTGAAAGGGACTGCGTCGCGAAAGGGGAAGAGTTGTCAACGCTGTTAAATACCCGGGTCATGAAGGGGGAAAGGAGGTCTCCAAAGCACCTATAAAAACGGGCAGTGAACCCGTCCGGGCCAGGGGATTTACCTGATGGGGAGGACTAAATAGCGAGCGAGACCTCCTCCTCGGAAAAAGGGGCATAAAGGAGAGCCGTATCAGTGTCCACAAGGGTGGGAAGGGGCGTGTTAGTTACATACTCCTGGTTCTTGTCACGGAGAGCATCAGGGGCGAGATCGGAGTACTGCCCGCGAATGTTATAGAGGTCACTGTAGAATGAGCAGAACTCCGCGGCTATATCAGTGGGGCTATGAACCATGCGACCCAATCCGTCCCACAGCTGGGGAATATAAGTGAGATTACCACGCGGGTGTAGGCGTCGAGCCAGGGAGCAGCAGCACTTATCCGCAAATTCGTAATAATGTTTCCTGGTGCGGTCTCTAGAGTGCAGATACATTTCGTCGAGATATGAACACAATTCAGTTAAGGCCTCCTGGGAACGGGTCTGTTTATGAGTCAACTCAAGGGAATGAATGTGCGCGAGGCGCTCGACGATCCAAGCAGCGCGTTACTTTTAAGGCGTGCACCGTGTTTGATCAGCACCCCACGAATCACACACTTCAGCGCCTCCCACTGTAGTGGGAGAGGAGTAGAATCGTGAGCATGGTTGAGGCCAAAGTCCCTAATTGCCATGCTGATGTCCGCCTTACAAGAAGTGTCCTTCAAAAGGCTGTCATTCAGTCTCCACGTGAAGGGGCGATGTACCGCGCCCAGGACCTCAAGAGACAGGAAGAAAGGGGCGTGGTCAGACCAAAGGGCCGAGTCAATACGAGTGGTAGGAGACCAGGTGAGGGTGTGATGGCTGACCAAGAAGAAATCTATACGGCTATAGGAGTTATGTGCTGGGGAGTGAAATGTATAGTCCCGGTCTTGAGGGTGTAAAATTCGCCATACGTCAACTAGTTGAGAGTTATGGAGAGTATTCGCCAGCCGTCGTAGGTGGACGGGGAGGGGAGGAGTCAAGGGCTGGATCTAAAACAAAATTAAAGTCGCCCCCAAGTATCACTACCCCCTCACTAAAGTCTGCCAACCTGCCGACTAAGGTCTTGCAATACAGTAGCTGCCCCTGGTTAGGGAGATAACATCCAGCTACAGTGATCACAGTGCCTGCAGTGCGCAATTTAAGGAACACAAATCTGCCCTCCGGGTCAATCAGGGTATTTAGTACCTCGTGTTGTAGGGATCAATGAAGAGCAATGAAAACTCCCTTAGCCTTGGCAACCGGGTTGACGCTGTGGAACCAGACCGGGTAGTGACGGTTGTGAATGTCCAGAACATGGTCCTTCTTAAAGTGAGTCTCCTGTAATATAAGAACATGAGAGCATTTCTTATGAAACTGATACAGAATTTGGTTGTGCTTTTGAGGGACATTAAGCCCCCGAGCGTTGAGGGTACAGAAGTTAAGGGAGGTCATGGTCAAGAGGAGGGGAGGGCAGCACAAGAGGAACCGACAACAGAAAGGAGAGGAAAAGCAAATGCAAGGAAACTGAAACCAACTAAGACTACAAATAACAAAGAATTAACCAAAATTATGGGATGGAGGGACCATCCTCCACTCGAGAAAGGTGGGGGAAAGGCAGTATATAAATGCCAAAACGCGTACTACACAGCAGCACGGTGACCCCGGTGTGGAACGGGCTTTCCAACAAAGGAGCCGCCCCAACCCCCCCCCCCCCGGGCCTTCTGCTGCTTTTTCATTTTAAATAGGCCCGTTACCTGCTGGAGTAACTGCAGCAGGTAACGGACAATATTTATTTACTGAACCCCACTACTGCTAAAGGCCACCTCCGCTTCACCTTCTGTCCTCCAGTGGGCCCTGTGTGTCTCATATTATTTTTCTGATGCTGGATAGCATCAGGACTTCACTTACTGGGGGCCCCCTGGAGGGCAGATGGGCAAGCGGAGGTGTTGCAAACAGAAGCGGGGATCAGTAAGTAACGTTGAGGGCCCGCAGCAAGAGTATTTTTTGAACAAACCCTGTGAGATTCGTCTTGCGAGGTTCATCTGTCGGTTCCGTTCGGACCACATACGTCTGAACTGAAAGGGCTATTATTATACTCCGGGGTCTCTCTTCTGTTACTCACCTCTCCTGGGCTTCAATGTGACTCCCTGCTGTCTTCGGGCCTTTTTATTGACGTCACAGACATCATATGGTTCAGGCCAGCATCACGACAAATAATGATGCTGGTGTAACCCACGTCTGCGACGTCATTGAAGTGGGCCGGAGTTGTTATTATTATTATTTTTTATTTATATAGCACCATTAATTCCATGGTGCTTTACATTTGAGGATTTACATACGGTACACAAGATGTAGAAAACAAATATAATACTAACAGTGACCAACTGGCACAGTGGGATAGAGGGCCCTGCCCGCAAGGGATTACAATCTATGAGGGAAGAGGGATAGAGACAGAAGGTGGGGGGTAGAGGCTGTTTAGGTGGTGGTGTGGTTGACAGTAGTGTTATTGGAGGTTGTAGGCCTTCCCGAATAGGTGGGTCTTCAGGGCCTTCTTGAAGCTTGTGACGGTGGGGAACAGTCTGATGTGTCTTGGTAGTGAGTTCCAGAGCATGGGGGATGCACGGGAGAAGTCTTGGAGACGTTTGTATGAAGAGCGGATAAGAGCAGAGTGGAGTAGGAGATCTTTGGAGGACCGGAGGTTATGTGTGGGCAGGTAGCGGGAGATTAGGTCGGAGATATATGGAGGGGACAGGTTGTGAATGGCTTTGCATGTCAGCGTTAGTAGTTTGAACTCTATTCGCTGGGCGATGGGTAGCCAGTGGAGAGATTGGCAGAGGGAAGCGGCCGATAAAGAACGGGGGGAGAGGTGTATTAAGCGAGCAGCACAGTTTAAGGTGGACTGGAGGGGGGGCGAGAGTGTTTGCTGGGAGGCCATGGAGAAGGGTGTTACACTAGTCTAGACGGGAGATTATGAGGGCGTGGACTAGCATCTTTGCAGTTTCAGGGGTGAGGAAGGAGCGGATTCAGTGGATGTTCTTGAGTTGGAGGCGGCAGGAGGTGTTGAGGGTTTGAATATGCGGCTTGAAGGATAGGTCAGAGTCTAAGGTTATCCCAAGGCAGCGGGCCCGTGGGACTGGGGTGAGTGTGGTTCTGTTAACTTTAATAGATGGGTCAGGTAGGGGGGCTGTGTGAGGAGGGGTGAAGATTTTGAACTCCGTTTTCTCCATGTTGAGTTTGAGAAAACAGGAGGAGAGAAAGGAGGCTACGGCTGCTAGACACTCTGGGATTCTGGACAACAGAGAGGTAATGTCTGGTCCAGAGAGATATACATGTATTTGGGTGTCGTCAGCATAGCAATGGTAGCGGAAACCATGGGATTCTATGAGTTGGCCAAGGCCAAGGGTGTAGATGGAGAACAGGAGGGATCCTAGGATGGAGCCTTGAGGGACACCTACAGAAAGAGGGCGTGGCAGGGAGGTGGTGTGCAAGTGGGAGACGCTGAATGTGCGGTTGGTGAGGTATGCAGAGACCCAGGAGAGGGCCAGGTCAGAGATACCAAGAGATGAGAGAGTATGTAACAGGAAGGAATGGTTGACTGTGTCAAAGGTAAAGGAGAGGTCGAGGAGGAGGAGGACAGAGTAGTGACGCTTGGCTTTGGCAGTTAGAAGGTCATTAGTGACTTTGGTTAGGGCAGTTTCTGTGGAGTGATGGGGTCTGAAGCCTGAGTGTAGTCTGTCAAAGGGCACATTGGACGAGAGATAGGAGGATAGTTCGGAGTGGATGTGTTGCTCAAGCAGTTTAGAGGCGTACGGGAGCAGTGAGATGGGGTGGTAGTTTCCTGGAGAGGACGGGTCAAGGGAGGATTTCTTAAGTATAGGTGTGATGGTAGCATGTTTGAAGGTGGAAGCGAAGGATCCATTGGTTAGGGATAGGTTGAAGAGATGGGTTAAGGCAGGAGTAATGAATTCAGAGAGTTTGGGGATGAGGTGTGACTGGATCGGGTCAAGTGTGCAGGAGGTGAGGTGGGATTTAGAGATTAGGGTGGAGAGCTTTTCATCAGTGATGGTGGAGAAACAGGTTAAAGATGAAGAGCACAGGACAGTTGGGTAGAGTGTTGTCGGGGGTGTAGAGTGAGACTGTCTCTGATGGTGTCAATTTTGCTTTTGAAATAAGAGGCAAAGTCATCAGCTGTGATAAGTGATGTCGGAGGGGGCGCAGGAGGACGGAGAAGGGAGTTGAAGGTAGTGAATAGCTGTTTGGGGTTGCGGGATAGGGCATATATTAGTGTGGAGAAGTAGACCTGCTTTGCAGAGGTGAGTGCATTCTTGAATGTGAGTACTGCCTCTTTGTACCTAAGGAAGTCCTCCTGGGAGTGGCTTTTCTTCCAGAGGCGTTCTGCAACTCATGAGGCACATCTCAGTTTTTTAGTCAGGTCAGTGTGCCAGGGTTGCCTATTGATCGGTTGGGCTCTGGTGTTAATGAAGGGGGCCACAGAGTCAAGGGCTGAAGTAATGGTGGTATTGTTGAAGTCAGTGGCGGTATCTGCGTCCTGCAGTGAGGTTATGTTAACAAGTGGTAGGAGAGAGAGCGTGCGGATGTCAAGGCGATTAAGGTTTCTGCGGGGTCGTGTTGGTTTAGGGGTTGGGGAGTCAATTACAGAGGAGAGGGCAGAGAATGTCAGCAGGTTGTGGTCAATATGAGGTCGAGCGTGTGCCCCTTTGTGTGGGTGGCAGAGGAGGCAGTGAGAGACAGGAGACTGGAAGCGGAGGGGTGGTTTGTGTTAATGGGGATGTTGAAATCACCCATGATGATGGTGGGGGTGTCAGTGGATAGGAAGTGCATTAGCCAGGTGGTGAAGTGGTCGATAAAGACAGCAGTAGGTCCTGGCAGTTGATATATGACGGCCAGTTGGAGGTTGGAGGGCGAGTAAATGCGAACAGAGTGCACTTCAAAGGAGGGGAGGGTGAGAGTAGGTAGCGGTTGGATTGGGACAAAGGAGCAATTGTCAGACAGGATTACGCCTACGCCTCCACCAGGTTTATTGTTGGGGCGGGGAGTGTGCGAGAATTGCAGACCTCCATAGGAGAGGGCAGCAGGGGAGGTGGTGTCTGAGGGTGTTAACCACGTTTCTGTGATACCGAGAAATGAAAATTTATGAGAAATGAAGAGGTCGTGAATGTAGTCAAGTTTGTTGCGTACAGAGCGAGCGTTCCATAGTGCACCGGGAAGGGCGAGGGGAGGGGCACGAGCGGGTAAGATAGGTGTAAGATTTAGGGGGTTCCATGCGCTGTTGCCGGTTGTGCGGAAAGATCCGATAGCAGGGAAGTGCTGGGGTGGTCCAGGATTAGGAGATATGTCGCCAGAAGTGACATCCCGTGACATCACCCCTGCACTAATACAGAACACCAGTGACTGCCTCTCTGCTGTCTCAAATATCATGTCTTCGCTCTATCTGAAACTGAATCTCTCAAAGACTGAACTACTGCTGTTTCCACCATCTAATAGATCTGTCCCTGATATCTCCATTGCAGTCTCCAGCCTTACCATAACTCCTAGGCAGTATGCCCGCTGCCTCGGGGTTTTGTTTGACTCAGACCTTTCCTTCACCCCCCATATGC
Source organism: Leptodactylus fallax (assembly GCA_947044405.1). NCBI lineage: Eukaryota > Metazoa > Chordata > Amphibia > Anura > Leptodactylidae > Leptodactylus > Leptodactylus fallax. Next base: position 154,774 of record CAMRHE010000833.1, read on the forward strand.
AATCACTCGCACGCTCATGTCATCTCCACCTCAAAAACATCTCCAGAATCCGCCCTTTCCTTACCACAAATACACTAAAGACACTTATTGTTGCCCTGATTCACTCTCGCCTTGACTACTGTAACTCCTTACTAATCAGTCTTCCCCTTACTAAACTCTCCCCTCTACAATCTATTCTGAATGCGGCGGCCAGGCTCATCTATCAGTCTAGACGCTACAGCGATGCCTCCAGTTTGTGCCGGTCACTACATTGGCTGCCTATTCAATACAGAATACAATATAAACTTATCACCCTCATTCACAAGGCTCTCCATAATGCTGCACCTCCCTAAATTTCCTCCCTCATCTCTGTCTATCGCCCAACCCGTACTCTCCGTTCACTCAATGACCTAAGACTAACATCCTCTACTATCAGAACCTCCCACGTTCGTATACAAGACTTCTCACGAGTTGCACCACTTCTCTGGAATGCTCTATCCCAGACTATCAGATTAACCCCCAATTTCCACAACTTCAAGCGTAAACTAAAGACACATCTTTTCAGACAGGCCTATCACAACTCCTATCCCTAAAACATACCCTCCTCTGTTTATGCTTCAAAATTACCTCACAGGATATGATGCTGTATCAGACTAGCTTTATATGTCCAGGCACCATCTGCATGTTAAAGGACACGACTGGTGACGGCTCATACAGCTTATATATGTGTAATGACAGTAACCTCTATTACAAAATTGTCTGACCATTGTATAAACAATGCTACATCTGTTGCCGCCCCTGCAACCTCTTGTGTCACCCCCTCTACCTCATAGATTGAAAGCTCTTGCGAGCAGGGCCCTCAGTCCCAGTGTGTGAATTGACTACTTCTTTGTAATGTATCTTTTTTGTCAGTACTTGAACCCTACAAGTTGTACAGTGCTGCGGAATATGTTGGCGCTATATAAATAAAATGTATTATTATTATTATTATTAGAAGTAAGGAGTAGCAGGGAGAGGGATAGCAGGTGTAAATAGGAGAGAGTGTGTGGAGGTTGTGTGTGTCTGGGGTGGAAAGCTTGCAGGTTTGTGAGTAGCTGTGCAGAGAAGGTGAGATGGTGGGGTAGAATAGATGGACAGATAAAAATATTCTTAGTAACATGGCTGGTTTGGGGTGGTAGAGTGGTTTTTACAAGTATGGGAAGAACAACAGTGACTATAGTGAGAAGCATTTTGTGGCTAATTGTTTGGTTTTCATTTAGTGGGTTGTTGTTACCCTCAGTTCCCTTCTGGCCTAATTCTAGTCTTTACACTTAGAAGCTACACTTGGAAGCTGCAAAATGACCTCGGTCAAAATGACCAATGCACTTACATTTATACTAGCTAGCAATACATTTGTTTCATTAGTATCAGGTGTGAAAAGGGGTGTGAGAATATGGAGATAGAATCTGAGACTGCTAAGGAAGGCTCAGGTGAGAAAAAAAAGGGGGAGGAACCAGCAGGGCATGAAGACAGTGGCTTCAAACCTCATATAGTTAAAACAGAGTTGATAACATCATACCAATAAAAATGACAATTGACAGCAAGCAGAAGTGTTGATGTGAATGAGGCAGTAGTGTATCAATATCTGAGTCCAAATAGGGGAGGCATACCTGAAGATGGAAGATGAAGACAGGGTCAGATGAGAATTAATGATACTAGATGACAGTCTATTACATTCTGGCCTAATTCTGGTCTATACACTTAGAATCTGCACTTGGAAGCTGGAGTTTAGGAGAGGGAAGTAACACTGGTTTTTATGTTTGCTCTACTTTGCTGGGCCTCCGATCATTATACTCTGGTGAAAAGTTCGTAGGTGTTGAACTCCAAAAATTTCAGGTACTGCCAAGCCTGATATTTTTGCAATATTTGCAACGAGCACTGTAAGGGCCACTGTGACACATTATAGTGTATGGATGGACCAGTATGAGACATTATACTGTGTGGAGGGTCCCCTATGTGACATTGTACTGTGTGGAGGGGCCACTATAGGACATTATACTGTGTTAAGGGGCCACTATGGGACATTATACTGTGTGGAGGGACCATCATGTGACATTATTCTCTGTACAGGGGCCACTATGGGACAATATACTGTGTTAAGAGGCTGCTATGAGACATTATACAGTATGAAGTGGCTACTATGTGACATTGTACTGTGTGGAGAGGCCGCTATGGGACATTATACTGTATAGAGGGGCCACTATGGAACATTATACTGTGTGGAGAGGCAGCTATGGGATATTATACAGTGTGCAGGTCAGTCTGGAGCATTATAGTTTACAGTATGTAAATGGAACATTACATCATGTGGGGGACCAGGAAAGGGGGTGATATGCCGTGTGGGGGTGACCAAGTGAAAAGTTTGCTATAGGGGGGCCTGGCCTGACATCCTGCTCTGATGCCAAGTCTGAAGTGAGCTCGGTCCTCAGCCCACAGCCTATGGCAATTTTAGCCGTAGATATCGGTAAAATCTGGGCCAAGAGAACCCTGGAAGGATCCTCCCGACTCTCCTACCCAGCAGCCGACAGACAGCCTGACTTTCCTACCTCTGCTGACAGCTGCTCCTGATCCTCCTGCGACCCCTCTCTTCACCTGATCAAGATGCTGTAGCACAGTAGCCATCTTCTCCGCTTTGTGTGCTTGCTATGGAGCTCACTCTTATAGTGGCAGCTACACCTCGGGACTCCCGGTCAGTGACCTTACTATGCCAGACACCTGACCCCACACAGGCTGACAGCCTTTCCAAACCCCCCGGCCGATGTCCCGAGGAAGATATTGATTGAGGTACAAAAGCCCCCATCCAAGAAATCCCTGTTCTGGACCCCAGATAAACCGAGGAGCACTGCCAGGCGTATCACACCACTATACAGTAGGAGATGGACCCCTCCTCAGGTGAGGATGATACTCCCCCATCACATGCCGCAGGAACACCCACAGACCCTCGACTTGCACTGCCTATGCACAATCCGGATACTCCTATGTTCCAGGCATACCTCACCTGATAAAGCTGTCCATGCCCTCCAGGGCCACTCTGAGCTGAGGGCACTGTTAGCTCTTATCCCAAGGGATATGTCTGATCTAGCTACCAACCTAAAGAATGTGTGGATGATCTTGAATTGTTCCAATCCTCTGTGATGGCTTTGATACAATCTCTCAAAGATTCCTCCACGACAGCTGCCATGCAATACCAAAAACTAGTGTCTCATGTCGATGATATTGAGAACCGTAACTGCCATAACAACATCTGGATCCGCGGCCTACCTGAAGCTACACTGACTTCTGACCTTGTACCTACCCTTGCAGGAATATTCAATACACTCCTCGGACACCCTGTTGACATATGCATTGAAATCGACCAAGTCCACCATGCTCTCAGGCCAAAGAATTCGGATCCAGCCAAACCACAAGATGTTATCTGCCAGGTCCATTACTATGCCCTGAAGCAGGAAATCATGCTGAAAGATACAGAGCAGACGATCATCAACTTCGATGGAGCCCATCTTTTTGTCTTCCCAGACCTCTCCAGCCACACACTGTGCGCCAGAGAGTCACGCTGAAACCTCTAATGCTCATTCTCCAGGAGCGCAGTATTCCATACTGATGGGGCTTCCCATTTGCCCTCCAGGTTCGCCTCAAGGACAAGATGTCGACCCTCTCCTCTCCTGCGGAACTGCCTTCATTAAGCTGAACTTGCCGCCTGCCCTCCTTCCAAACTGGGAGCTACTATTGAAAAACCTCAGGATACTGATTTTCGCCCCACCTCTGGTGCTACAGATGGTGATCACCCTCGTGGCTCGCCTTGCCCTCTATGCTCTTGGTGCAGACAGTGGCCTCATCAGGACTGAAACCCACCTAAGTTGAAGGGCCATGCTTCAGGTGACCCTCAGCTACTGGACTGTACCTTATCTACTGTTATGCTCTCTATTTACTCTCCCTATCAAACTATCTCTTACTACTCACCACTGGGTTTAGACAGGATGCTGTTCATTGTTTTTGTGTTTTTTTCTACATACTTAAGACCTCACTGTGTCTACTAAACCCCCACATAGCTTGGTGGAACCCTTTGGTTCCGCCCCGAGACTTGACCTTGACTTGAGCTTGACTTGAGCTCATTACCTGTAGCCCCCATGGCTGGCAGCTGCACCACCCTCTAATTCTCCTACGTCTCTCTACCCCTAGCCCCACCTCTTCATTTCTCCTCTCTTACCACCACACCCTCTCTTTTTATCTGCCTTCACCTTAATTCTCCGACTTTCCCACACCCAGCCTCTCTCCCCACCTCCCAATGTTGGACGTCACTATCTCCTCCTTTAATGTCAAGGGCTTGAGTATTCCAGAAAAGCACTCTCAGATTCTCTATGACTCCCATAAATGCAAGGGCCACATATTATGTTTACAGGAAAAACACTTCCACGCCACGCACCCCTCGACGATTAAGAACCACTTAGATTCCTCCAATGGCTGTAGCAATGTTTCCTACCACACCCTCAATAGACTTCATAAATCCCTACACTCCATGTTGCTATGCGATGGCTAGCACATTTTTCACCCTGACATAAAGGACTACTCCTTTTATTCACATGCCCACAACTCCTATAGTAGACTGGACTACATTTTTGTGCCCCATACCCTTCTGTCGCACATGACCGCAGCCTCCATAGGTAATGCCTTCCTCTCTGACCACTCTCCCATCACCTGCTCTCTCTGCCTTTAACCCCCTCTCCTCACTCCTGTTTTTGGAGACTCAACTAGTCACTGCTGCTTGACGATCAATGCGTTTGTGAGCTTAAGAGCTCCATTGCCAATTTTGAACTTGACCATACACAGGACAGTACTTCCCCAACTATTCAATGGGAAGCTCTGAGATGGTGGATCCTGATAAAACATGGAGCAAGAATTAAACGAGACGCTGGCCACAGGATGTTATCCCTCCTGCTATGCTTGAGTGTCCTGGAGACCTAACATAAGCAAATCCTCCAGAATGATACCCTCACTGCCTTTACAGCGACCTGCCATGAAATTAAATCACTACTTGAGCTCAGGCAGGAGCATCTCCGACACCTAAGCCTATGCTCCTTTTACGAGTGGGGCAATAAAGCTGGCCAACTCCTGGCTCTGGATGTTAGGAAGTGCCATTCAGCCTCTCATATTATGTCCATCAAACAGCCCTCCAGTAGGACGTCCCACCACATGGTAGATATAGCTTCCATTTTCTGCAACCTCTATGAGTTCATTTACTACCTACCCCCGCCACATACCTCTAACCCGACACCAAACCCCTTTACGCTCTCACAATACATCTCTGACATGGCCTTTCCCACCCTCACGGCTGACAACACCATCCAATTGGACGCTCCTTTCTCACTCTATGAACTGGAGTCCAGCATATCCAACCTAATGATGGGCAAAAGCCTGGGCCTGACAGCTTCACAGTACGTTTCTACAAATCCCTCCGATCTGAACTTTCCCCACTGCTACTTAAGGGCTTCAACGTGATCTCGCCCAACATGCCTCAGCCCACCTCCTCTCTTACATGCCTACATCACGGTTATCCCCAAGGAGGGCAAATACACCAGAACCTTTCCCTGATTAACACTGACATTAAACTCTATGCTAAATTGATGGCCGTTTGACTGGGTTGCCATGTGGGTGGACTGAAACATCTGGACAAGTTGGCTTTATCCCACAGGATAACACACTGAAGGCCTTCGCTGCTATCCATCATGCCAAACGCTCTCAAACCTCCATGATGTTGCTTTCTTTGGATGCAGAGAAGGCCTTCAACAGGGTGGAAAGCAGCTCTTATTCAGATTGGTCTTGGTCCCATTGTGTTCCCACGTATCCAGGCCCTCTATGAATCCCAACAGGCCCAGATTCGGATGAATGACGCTCTGTCACCTTCGCTCACCATCCACAATGGCACTTGCCAAGGAGATCCTCTTTCCCCGATCCTTTATGCGATAGTTATGGAACATCTACTAGTTGAACATAACGGGATTATGTGTCCGGGACCTACAGTTCAAAATTTCAGCATTTGCAAATGACGTCCTACTGTTTATCACTCAACCCCTCATTTCACTTCCCTCTCTCTTCTGTGAAATTACCACTTACAGCTTTTTCAGCAACTATAAAATAAATCTGTCCAAGAGCACCACTCTTAACATGTAACACCTGTTCGGGTCTCTGCACCACCCTCTGCTCGCACGCTGCGGCGCAGGAGGCGTGTTCAGTTTGATTCCTTGCTTAAGGTTCTTGTTGCTCAGTCTGAACACTGTCCTAGTACTACTTCTACTCTGTAACTCAATTTCAGCAACACCCTTCTCCTGCACCTTGTTTCTTTCTGCTCCTCAAATAGTTAATCATAGCCTTGCCTGTGTGATTGACAGCCTGTCTACCAATCAAGTCTGGGGCAGGTCCTGGACTTCTTATAAACAGGTCATCAGCTCACACATGGTCGCTGGCTATTGTGACTCTGTTCTGTGACTTTGTTTCTTGCTTGCTGTGCTCTTACTGTTATTATTCTGACCTCTGACCTTTGGCTTCCCTTTTGACTACTCTTTTGGATTACGATTTTGTACTGCTTTCTCTCTCTGGCTTTGACCCTTGGCTTCCTAACTCCTCTTCTGTGTTGTTTGTCTTGTCTTGTTCTGTGTGCCACTTATTTCTAGGAAGGGTTTTGCCACCCAGTTGCTCCTGTCATTAGGACAGTGTGGTAATTAGGTAGGGACAGGGGCTGGGTCAAGCTTAGGACTCACTGTCTGTCTTCCCCTTCTTCCATTGTTCCAGCAGCAGTACTAGGGAATTGCACAATTAGCAATTCCCTTACAGAAAGATGTTCTCGTCGAGTCTTGGTGTCCATAGCTCCCAGTCGCATGGGCTCCTCACCAGGAGTGATGGGAGAAAAAGTAGGTTTTTCAGGAGAGAAAGAGGAAGAGACAGAAAACTTTGAGGAAACAGGCCCTACTCTCTCTTTAAAATTTGCTGATCCAGGAGCAACTGGGCGGCAAAACCTTAATAAGTGGCACACAGAACAAGAAAAGACAAACAACACAGAAGAGGAGTAAGCAAGCCAAGGGTCAAAACCAGAGAGACAAAGCAGTACAAAATCATAATCCAAAAGAGTAGTCAAAAGGGAAGCCAAAGGTCAGAGGTCAGAATAATACTAACAATAAGAGCACAGCAAGCAAGGAACAAAGTCACAGGTCAGAGTTGCAATAGCCAGCGACCATGTGTGAGCTGATGACCTGTTTATAAGAAATCCAGGAACTGTCCCAGACTTTATTGGTAGACAGGCTGTCAATCACACAGGCAAGGCTAAGATTAACTATTTGAGGAGCAGAAAGAAACAAGGTGCAGGAGAAGGGTGTGACTGAAATTCAATTACAGAGTAGAAGTAGTACTAGGAAATTGTTCAGACTGAGCAACAAGAACCTTAAGCGAGAGTTAAATTGAACATGCCTCCTGTGCCGCAGCATGCGAGCGGAGGGTGGCGTAGAGACCCGAACAGGCAGAGACGTTACATAACATCTCCCTACCAGACTCTATGGTATGCTCGCTTCGCTCTGCCTTCCCCTTTACATGGTCCCCTAAGGCCATTAAATGTCTTTGAGTACAGCTCCCACGGACTCTGACACCTACTTGCTAAATTTCCTCCCCATCCTTTGCTCCCTCCAATCGGATTTGACCAGATGGGACACTAAGGGTTTCTCATGGTTAGGGCTCATCAAACTACTAAAAATGAATATCTTTCCCAGACTTCTTTACCTCTTGCAAACAATCCCTATAGTACTCCCTAAAGACTTCCTCACCGCAGTCCAAAGGCTGTTTGCTAGATTTATCTGGGCACCCCAGGATTGCCAAACAGACATGGGCACCCCAGGATTGCCAAGCAGACAGCATTTTGAACTGGCATCACTCTTCTACCACAAAACTCTGGGTTGTCCTTGAAAGGTCTCTGTGCCTCTCGTGTTCCTTCCATACATAAACGCTATTGGTTGGACAAGACTACTCTGAATCTCCCATATGTGATGCGTCAAGTGTTGAGTACTTGTCGCCTCCATACCATGGTCAGGCGACTGTATACTAATGATGGCCCACTGACACCTTTCTCGGGCAATCCGGACTTCCCTGCAGTTCTTCAGCCACCCGTTCTCACTCACTCCACTGACCTTTCTCCCCTCATGTTCTCCCAAGTACTCTCCTCATCCTCCGCCAGATGTGTGGCTCTCTGCCTTCCAGCTAAGCCATACATTTTCTATCTCTTGTAAAGCTCAGGATACAAACTATAAAATCTTATCCCGATGGTACAAGGTCCGTGCCATACTACTGTGATCTTTACCTCAGTCTCAGATCGTTGCTGGCAATGTTGCATGGACTGGGGCACGATGCCACACATTGGCTCGGGATGCCCCCTCCTGCGACCTTTCTGGCATCAGATATGTGGGACCGTCGAGATGGTCACTGAGGTGGCCCTGATGGATGATCCTGCACCCCTCTTCCTCTCTATCTTTCCCTGTAAGTTTAACAAGCACGCTAGCAGACTCATTGGTTTAATGCGAGTTGCGGCCAGGTCCGTCATCCCGAGGTTGTGGAAGTCTACCTCTCCCCAAACCATTATGGCTTGGCTTTTGGAATTTTTACACATCCAATGCATGCAGGACCTGGTCACGGAACTGAGGTCAGATGATAGAGCTCAACAAAGGGTATGGCTCCTCTGGATTACTTTTTATTACTCCTTGGCCTTCCAATCCTCTTTCCCTGATTCTCCTCCTTGAACTTTCCATTTTCCCCTCCAGCCTGACTGCTCACCCCATATTCCGCCTGTTCCACCCCTCTATTTTTCCAATACCTCCCTTTTCTATTTGACACTCAATTTTACTTTCATGCTATGTTGGACATATTCACTCCTAAATGCTATTTGCCTTGTTTCTTCATTGTGTTGTTTTTTTTATGCTTGTTGCTCTACTGTGCCAGAGCTTTGTACTCTTCTCTATCCCTCCCCTTATGTGTCCTATCCACTCCCCTATTGGTTATTTCCCATACCACCCCTTACATGCTTCCCTTGCCAAAAATTAAATTTTATTGTTATTTTCATCATTGTTCTCTTCTTGAAAAACTAAAAAAAAAAGTTTGCTATTGGGCCCAGTCTTTGCTAGTTACATCTGTAGTCTCCTATGTATTTTTACTGCACAATGCATGTGGTGGCAGCCATTTTAGATTGTCTGAGATAAAATGCCATTTCATTAAAAAAACTAACAATTTGGAATATTTGGGTTGAACTCAGCTAAATCAGTTCACCCATCTCTAATACTAACTATATATTTCATCTGTCAATTTTTTTATTTAGTGTTACAAACAGTATATTTTAAAGTCTAATGTACTGTAAAGCACCAGGCTGTGTATACAGTAGAACCAAAGCCATAATTGGGGAAGTGGTGGAACTAGATTGTTGGGTGGCCCATGTCATTTTGCCTTGTTAGTACACTGTTGCTGAGATAAGCCCATCCAACTCCATCTCAACATTTACTGTACGAGCAATTCCAAGATCCCCAGTTAGCCCCCTTACACTACGTTTCCCCAGCAGGCATGTATCTGGAAATTATGCAAAGGAGTACCTTCAAAATCAGTTTTAAAATTTGAATTGTTATCTCAAAATATTTCTATATGTTTCCTTTTTCATTAAGTTTTGCAGTTGACAGTGTTCAGGAAAAGTGCCAATAAAGCAAAAAGAGGGTATTTATATTCAATAGCGTTTGGAAGTCTCATCCTACAGCATTTTCAACAAAGAGTTTGTGATATTTAATTTAATCCTTCTTCTGTGGACTTCTGCAGTGCCTGCGCAATAGAGCCGATGACGTTCCTTTTCTGGAAACGGGGAAATGGAATGTCACCGGAATATCAGAAAGTGTGCCTGGGGCGGTCACATGACCACCCCGGCGATCTGGACAAATATACACTTTTTTTTTATAAAGTACGTAATTTAGAAATTAGGCAGGGAGAGGGTGTTTAGTTTAGGGTTTAATTTTCATTTTATCCTGGTGTAGGCAAACGGGTTTTTCTTTTAAAAAGTTAACTCAAAGATGGTCAAAGAATGACTATAATCACACCAGAATATAAAAATAATAAGTGTTTAATAAATGAAAAGACATAATACTTAGATGTGGTTACAAATGATGTAATAGCTCACTGGATGGGGATCCCCATTATATATTATGCACTGATATATACACATCGTTCGATGACTTCCAGATTTGCTGGACATGCCATGATTCCAGCGGAAGCTAACTAAACAATAGCCCCCTACAGCTTTTATAGTACCCTTGGGGGGGGGGGATGAGGGGCTGACTTGGTCAGTTTGTAACATGACCATTTATGGTACAGGAATTTGAAGGCACTGAGCACATAGTATACAGAAATACAGACAATAGCTGCAGAGTGACCCTCCTACAGCTGTACAAGAAATACATATAGACTGATCAGAAAGACATTAATCCTTTCATATCACATCAATAAGACACTATGATTTTGTTGAAAAACGTGTCCTATTACATTCCACCCTTTGTTTTATAGATGTGATGCATGACATTACACCATATTTATAGGCAGTATATTCTTTCACATATTACAGTATATTTATTATTCTCTACCTTCCCTTTATCTGTTCTAACAGAAAACCATGTAGGGCAAAATTGGTCATAAAAAAAAAGAAAAGATATAAAAAGTCAAAAACCTTTGTGTTTTACACAATTGTCTTTCTGTAGAGATCTTTTTTTTCTTCTTTAAAAAAAACAAAAAACTACAAAGTCTCTGGTGCAGGACAGCAGTATGATGTTACTATGATGTCACTTCATCACTTGGATAGGGTGAGAACCAGTCCCTTAACAATTTGTCATAATATTTCAAACCTCTTTTTGTCTTTAAGTTAGGGAAATACAGGTGTGTCTATCAGGGCCGCTTTAACCATAGGGCCAATGGTAGTGGGGCACCGTTGGGACAGCTGGGCAGTTTTGCATATGCTGTCCCACCGGGCTTCCCCAGTTGCATACAATGATGATGCAGGGAGCCGTGCGCTCCCTGCTTCATCATTCTTCCCCGGAAGCTGCAGGCAAGATGTGATGACGTCACTTACAATGCTCCTGCAGCTCCCTAAAGACCGGTACCGAGACAGCAGGAAGCAAGGAGAGGTGAGTGTTAGTGTTTTTTTTATTTCTGTGTGGTAGGAAAGGGACACAAAATACGGACAGCAAAGACTGCAGGACTCTATTGCACAAGTTAGATAAATTAACCATACAAGAACTCAAGATTTTTTGGGACAAGATCACATAAGTCAAGTATGTGGAAAAACGCATGATACCTTGTCGGTTGCGCATTAAGAAATTTCCTACAACTATTTATAGTGAAGAATTTGAATCTTCATGGAATGATATTCTATCTGAATGTTCAATCAAATTAATGTAGTTGATCATTGAATATGAACAGCAAAAATTGCAGGTGATTAAGAAAAGATATTTTGGAAATTAAGGATCAGTTAAAAAAACTACGAAAGTTCAGAAGCATTCATCCAAAATAGTGATAAATTAAAAACAAAGGTTGAACAACTCGAATCCCAAATTATGACAATCAAGAAAATAAATTTTCCCATGATACGGAGGACTATACAACGGGTTTTGTATATGCTAAAAGATCCTCTATCAACAGTGTCACTCCTAAATCTATTCTGAAAAATCGACAGAAAGGATAGAATACTCAGCAATTTCAAAGTAATCGTAAAGTATCCTTCAGTTCTTCTGAAATGGACACTGATTTTTCAAATTACAGTAGGGAGTCATCAGGAGAATCTATGAACTTTTCTACTCCATCTCCATGTTATTGTTCTACTCCCTTTAACCCCTTAGCGACCCATGGCATAATAGTACTTCCTGCGTCGCATGAGGATGTATGGAGTGAGCTCAGGAGCTGAGTTCTCTCTATATAGGGTGGATCCTGGCTGTATAATACAGCCAGCACCCGCCACTAACAGCAGTGATCGGTGCCTGCACCGATCACGGCTGTTAACCCTTTAGATGTTGCGGTCAAACGAGACCGCGGTGTCTAAATTGCGCAGGCGCCATGGGCACCGTCATTTTTCCCCGATCGCTGCCCTCCAGAATGTCATTAGAGGGCGGCGATCGGTTGCCATGACAGCCGGGAGCCTATTGAAGGCTGCCAGGCTTATCATTACATTAGAGCTATTACACAATGCCAGAGGCATCGTCTAATAGAAGTGAAGGCATTTTGCTATTATACAGTAGTATTGCAGTGAATAGTATGAGCGATCAGACCCCATAAGTTTCAAGATCCCTAGAGGTTCTGATCATAAAAGTAAAAAGAGAAAAAAAAAGTTTTTAAAAGTATAAAAAAAAATTAAAAAAACACAAAAGTTCAAATCACCCCCCTTTCCCTATATCAGATATAATAGTAAATAAACAAAAGTAAACATAAACAAATTAGGTATCACCGCGCTCCAAAATGCCTGAACTATTAAAATATTAAAATATTTATCCCATATGGTGAATGGTGTAGTGGCGAAAAAAAATCAAAATGGCCAAATAGCATTTTTTTCAACACTTTGCCTCCTATAAAAAATTGCATAAAAAGTGATCAATCAGATCTTTCCCCAAATGGTATCAATAAAAATGTAATTTAAATAAAAAAATAAAAACGCCATACTAACTCCATACATGTAAATATGAAAAAGTTACAGGTATCACAATATAGCAACACAAAATTTTTTTTTCTATTTTGCAAAGTTTTTACTTTTTTAAAAGGTATCAAAACATTACAAATACTATATAAATTTGGTATCACTGTGTTCATATAATACAGAATACAGGTAACATGTCATTTTTACTACACAGTGAACACCATAAAAATTAAACCCATATGAAATTGGTGCAAATGCAGTTTTTCTCCAATTGCACCTCATTCTGAATTTTTTTTCAGCTTCCCAGTACATTGCACAGCATATTGAATTGTGCCATTACAAAGTACAATTTGTTTCGCAAATAGTAAGCCATCATGTGACTCTGTGAACTGAAAAATGAAAAAGTTATGGCTCTTGGAATGTGCGGAGGGAAAAACAAAAATGCAAATACGAAAAATGGCCGGGTCCTTAAGGGGTTAAAAAACAATCCCATTAAAAAAACGACGGTGTAGAGCGGGAAGAAAACACAAGAACAGAAAGGCAACACCATTATCAAACCTGCTCGTATCACAACAACAAGAGAATGTCCAGACAATAAGAAGTAAAAATCGAGATGAGGTGTTAAACTTGTCTTCTTATATTTTGTCCAAAGTACAAATTAAAGGAATTCTATCATTGGGGAAACATGTTTTTAACTGAAGCAATGTTGGAATAGCCTTTATAAAGGCTATTCTACTTCTACCTTTACTTTTCTTCTCCTCGCCGCCGTTTGTCCAAAAAAACATTTTATTCTTATATGTAAATTATGCTCTGCTTGCTGCTTTTTTATGCCCCCTGCATCTTCTTCTGGTTCATCTTGCATCTGCTTCTTGCTGCGTCGGTCAATTTTCTGGAGTATGCTGGTGTAAGAAACTAAACAAAAATGGCTGCCGGAGCCACTTTGAGTTCAGGCAGAGCCAACTGAGCATGCTCTGTCGGCCCTTTTTATTTAGTTTCTTACACCAGCGTACTCCAGAAAAATGGCCAATGGAGCAAGGTGCAGATGCAAAATGAACAGAAAAAGATGTAGGGGGTGTGAAAAAGCAGCGCTGGAAGTGGGTTGCAGCGATGACGCAGAATGCTCGGAGCACAGGGGGAATGCCCTCAGTGCTCCCTGAGCATAATTTACATATGAGAATAAAATGTTTTTTTGGACAAACGGCGGCGAGGAGAAGTAAAGCAAAGGTAGGAGTAGAATAAAGGCTATTCCAACATTGCTTCAGTTAAAAACACATTTCCACAATGATGGAATCCCTTTAATGTATTGGCTAAAGGGTTAAACTTTGTACCCACAAGTAATTTTAACTTGTTTAACACCTTACAAATTTGTGAGAATGCTTACGGTCAAAAAACATTTTTTTTTTTCTTCTGATTCAATTGCAATTAACACTACTTTTGAAAACATGGGGTTACAAACAACTTATGAAGATAATCTTTTTTCGGATTTATTGTTTAAAGAGCAGATTGCGTTGGTTAGTTTGATTTAGAACATGAGAGTCAACCAGAAAGAGATCAAACAGTGTGTTCTATGGTTTTTAAAACCTCCAACCCTGCTTATTATCCCATTAAATTGAGAGTTCCTGCATTATATAGTTTCCAAAAAACTGTAGAAAGAGATTTGAAACAACTTGAGGATTCTATTATTGATATGCGTGTTTCCTCTCACTTATCTGGGATAGAGAGGAAGATTCTATCTGGTTTACGGGATAATAGACAGATAATAATAAAATCAGCTGACAAAGTCAGATTATAAATTAAGTTGTATGAGTATTTTAAATGACACTGATACATACTGGATATTGTCTTCAGATACTATTGATATATTTTCAAGGTCTCTTCAGGATATTATTTTTGAGGGTGTAAACTTGGGAATTCTATCTGAGACACAAGAAAAATTTTTGAATGTCCGATACCCTATTACTCCTAAAGTTCACAAGGGGGTTTTTCCCCCTCCCCTAAGACCTATTATATCTGGCATGTGATCATATAGTGAGAGAATATGTGGTTGGATATTTGAGTTATTGCAACCCCTAGTTTTTCGTTTGCCAGGGTACATAAAAGATAGTAAGGAGGTTTTGAGGATCTTTAGTAATTTTGCATGGCAAAGTTACTTTTCTTGGCTAATGTGCAATGTCACTTTATACACATGTATGCCCCATGATTTAGTGATTCAGGCACTGGCGCATCATCTATATAAATACAGTAATTATTCTAATGATTTATGTCAATATATCATTCAGGATACCCAATTTTTTTTAACACACAACTATTTTATGTTTGATTCAGTATTTTACTTACAGACACGTGGTGCCCCTATGGGGGCCCGCTTCTCTCCATCTTTGGCAAACTTATTCATGGCATGGTGGGAGGAAAAATATATTTTCTCATCAGATAATTTTCTTTTGACAGTGTGCGCTGGTTCGGGCGCTACATCGATGACATACTCATTGTGTGGTCAGGCGATGTGGCATCTGTACCAGCATTCATACAATACTTAAATGGCAATGATAACAATTTAAAATTAACTTTTTTTCATCACAAATTGAATATAAATTTTTTTGCTCTTTCTTTATCTGGTAACCTCGTTAATGGTACAGTCTGTACTTCGCTGTATACGAAACCGATGGCAGGTAACAACATTTTATTTGCCACAAGTTGTCACCCGAACCACACCTTAAAATCTATACCAGTAGGAGAACTAATCACAACAAAACGTGCATGTACCAAAAAAAAGTGATTTTCTAATTCAGAGCAAAGCCACATTTGAGAAATTGCAAGTAAGAGGATATCCTAGATTGTCCTTGGATAAGGGCCAAGAAAATTGTTGAGAACAGAGATAGTTTGTCATTATTACACAATACGGAAGTTTATATAGCTCTGATTCCAACACACCTACGTGGTTGAAAACTAAAGGCTGCCACAAATGTTTGTTGATTTGCCAAAAAGGTTGAGAAATTTCATGCACTACGTGAAAATAAGAATTATACAATTAATTCCTTTCTGAATACATGATATATATTATCACTTTAGTACCAGTTGTGATCTGATTTATGCAGGGTGCACTATCAGGCCAGTAAAATTTGCGTATATTGGAATATCTAGCTGATTACAGAAAACAAAAGTAAAAAAAAAATATATGTATGCACACATGCACACAGCCCAACTCACGTATAGATAAATCCTGATCTTGTCTGGATCTTGTTTCTTGTTGCACAGGCATCCGACTCCTCAGTTCGAGACTTATAATCAATCCAAAAAAGCAATCTTGTGGGATCCAGCAATTCAATAACAAAGTTCCAGTATTATAAAAAGTAACTTTTATTTACTCCACGCGAAAAGATATTGTAACATCACAACATATGGTGAAAAGTCTAATCCATAAAAATACCTACGCGTTTCGGGACTCAAACATGTCCAAAAAACCCAATTCATCAACACACCCATTTGCTAATCACCGTAAATATATACACATGTTTATTTAGTCCTATTGTTGTTGTTATAACCAAATAAATAAAACACCAGGAACTTGTATTATTACGTCTATCTTGAATTATTATTATCAAACTAAATAAATGTATTTATAGTTGTTATATATGTCTCATTTGATAATGTTGTCATTAAAATTCATTAGAACTACTATTCTTCTCAAAGCAGGGGGAGAAAAAAAAACCCTTTGTACTTTTTCTTGTTTTATAATATATCTCCAGATACTAAAAAGAACATTAAGAATAATATCCAATTGTGGGATTACAAAAATTGTTCCATCATCATATACATCACATATACATGAATCATTTTAAATGGCCTGCTACAGTGGTCCTGACCGATCACATGTCAAGATCACGTGGTATCAATAATACATTCTTAATAGTACATCTGCTTTTTTTAATATTATACTAACTCACATGTCTTGATCATAAGAGCTAAACAATGCCTCAACATTGGTTCGTCTGCTTGAAAAAGAGCGGTAAATATATACCTACCTGTACTGAAACTACGATTCACTGAAATTTGCTTTGTATCTAAACTATTCAAAAATGCCGCTACAAATAATTCCTCCGATCATGTGATATAGTCACATGACAAAGACACATTATATTATTGGTCCACTATCGTTCCATGTACTACCCTCCTCCCTGTGCCAGAACAAGGTCACATAATCTTAACTCAGATTATTATTGATTCATCTTATTTAGGAACAAAAATATCGGCAAATATAAATATAAAACTCAAAATGACCAAAAGCCTGAACTTCTACTTGAAAAATTACACTACGTTGGTGGATTAAAATCTACAAACAATACAAAATGGTCATAAGTTCGTCAGGTCATGAGATCTTCAGCTCTGAAAGAGAACGGTGTATATATATCCACCCGTACTACAACAACGATGCACCAAGATATATTAAAATTATTAAAATTATTCAAAAATGCCGCTACAAATAGATCCTCCAGTCATGACCTAGATATGTTATATTATGGGTTCACTACATTTTCACATACTGCTCTTCTCTCAATACTAAATCGAGGTCACGTGATCATAATTCCAGTTATCATTGGCTCATTTCGCTTAGGAACTAAAATAGCGGCAAATATGAATGTAAAAAAACAAAATATCTGGGTCCCCAAACTTCTGTTAGAGAAATCACTCTACGCTGATGTATTAAAATATGCAAACAATACTGAATGAATACCATCATAGCTGTTGTATATATATATATCATATTGAATATAATCATCAATCTTCATGCATGCCATGAGTAAGGGACATGTTTGAGTCCCGAAACGCGCAGGTTTTTTATGGATTTGACTTTTCAACATATGTTGTGATATTACAATATCTTTTCGCATTGAGTAAATAAAAGTTACGTTTTATAATACTGGAACTTTTTTATTGAATTGCTGGATCCCACAAGATTGCTTTTTTGGATTGCAGAAAACAGGCTGCAGATAATATTTCCAATGCGTGACATCATTTTATACAATGTCACAATCGCAAAACTGATTCTTTTTGTTTTTTGCAATTGAAAAACTTACAAAACCTATTCGAGGTCTATTAGTTTAATATAAAGTAGATAGTTCCATACATATGATTGTATATTGTCATTGTCATGTGCATGCTATGCGCCTTCATAGTATGATGTGCTTTTTGCGCAAGATGTTAGGGTTTCTTAAATTTACCTCTTTTACATCATGTGATTTTTTTTCTTATCATGTGACTGAGATTCAGTCACACCTTTTTTCTCTAGCACTATTCAAAGGAGCCATGTCAGTGTACATATATCGAATTGATATCTGCACAAGCACTGCTTATGGCTTATGCAGCAAGGTGAATTGAAATAAAGAGAAAAAAAAAAGGTTTTTTGGTTTTGTATGAACACATGGCCATTGCAATTTTCAATATAAGATGATTTATGATGGTTGACCGTGTATATTAATTGGAGCTGCATTTTATAATACTGCTTATGATAAGAGATGTCGTCATGTGTTTTTCCTTAAATGTGAATAAGCCTCTATTGTGCTGTCTGGATTAGGTGAGGTGTATTACAGGTGCATTTTTATTATTATTATTATTGTTTATTTATTTTGCACCATTAATTCTATGGTGCTTTACATTTGAGGGTTTACATACGGTACACAAAATATACAAAACAAATATAATACTAACAGTGACCAACTGGCACAGTGGGATACAGGGAACTGCCCGCAAGGGCTTACAATCTATGAGAGAAGAGGAATAGAGACAGAAGGTGGGGGTAGAGGCTGTTCAGGTGGTGGTGTGGTGACAGTAGTGTTATTGGAGATTGTAGGCCTTCATGAATAGGTGAGTCTTCAGGGCCTTCTTGAAGCTTGTGACTGTGGGGGACAGTCTTATGTGTCTTGGTAATGAGTTCCAGAGTATGGGGGATGCATGGGAGAAGTCTTGGAGATGATTGTGTGAAGAGTGGATAAGAGCAGAGCGGAGTAGGAGGTCTTTGGAGGATCGGAGGTTACGTGTGGGCAGGTAGCGGGAGATTAGGTCAGAGAAATATGGAGGGGACAGGTTGTGGATGGCTTTGTATGTCGGCGTTAGTAAGTTGAACTCTATTTGCTGGGCAACGAGTAGCCAGTGAAGGGATTAGCAGAGGGGAGTGGCCGATGAAGAACGGGGGGAGAGGTGCATTAAGCGAGCAGCACAGTTTAAGGTGAACTGGAGGGGGGCGAGAGTATTTGGTGGGAGGCCATGGAGAAGAGTGTAACAGTAGTCTAGGCGGGAGATTATGAGGGCATGGACTAGCATCTTTGTGGTTTCAGGGGTGAGGAAGGAGCGGATTCGATGGATGTTCTTGAGTTGGAGGCGGCAGGAGGTATTGAGGGTTTGAATATGCAGCTTGAAGGATAGGTCAGAGTCTAAGGTTATCCCAAGGCAGCGGACCCGTGGGACTGGGGTGAGTGTGGTTCCATTAACTTTGATAGATGGGTCAGGTAGGGGGGGCCGTGCGAGGAGGGGTGAAGATTATGAACTCCTTTTTCTCCATGTTGAGTTTGAGAAAGCGGGAGGAGAGAAAGATGGCTACGGCTGCTAGACATTCTGGGACCCTGTACAACAGAGAGGTAATGTCACGTCCAGAGACATATATACAGAAGGGGTCCTAGGATGGAGCCTTGGGGGACATCTACAGAACGATGGCGTGGCGGAGAGGTGGTGTGTGAGTGGGAGAGGCTGAATGTGCGGTTGTTGAGGTATGAGGAGATCCAGGAAAGGACAAGGTCTAAGATGCCAAGGGATGAGAGTGTTTCTAACAGGAGGGAATGGTTGACTGTGTCAAAGGAGTGGTCGAGGAGGAGTAGGGCAGAGTAGTAACGCTTGGCTTTAGCAGTTAGAAGGTCATTAGTGACCTTGGTAAGGGCAGTTTCTGTGGAGTGATGGGGTCTGAAGCCTGACTGTAGTCTGTCAAAGGGCACATTGGACGAAAGATAGGAGGATAGTTCGGAGTGGATGTGTTGCTCCAGCAATTTAGAGGCGTATGGTAGCAGTGAAATGGGGCGATAGTTGGCTGGAGAGGACAGGGTGAGGGAGGGTTTCTTAAGTATAGGTGTGATGGTAGCATGTTTGAAGGTGAAAGGGAAGGATCCATTGGTTAGTGATAGGATGAAGAGATGGATTAGGGCAGGAGTAATGACTTCAGAGAGTTTGGGGATGAGATGTGACTGGATCAGGTCAAGCGCACAGGAGGTGAGGTGGGATTTAGAGATTAGAGTGGAGAGCTTTTCATCAGTGATGGTTTAGAAACAGGTTAAAGAAGAAGAGCACCGAGCAGTTGGGTAGAGTTGAAGGTAGTGAAGGGCTGTTTGGGGTTGTTGGATAGGGCAGATATTAGTGTGGAAAAGTAGACCTGCTTTGCAGAGGTGAGTGCATTCTTGAATGTGAGAACTGCCTCTTTGTACCTAAGGAAGTCCTCCTGGGAGTGACTTTTCTTCCAGAGGCTTTCTGCAACCCATGAGGCACGTCTCAGTTTTTTAGTCAGGTCAGTGTGCAAGGGTTGCCTATTGATCAGTTGGGCTCTGGTGTTAGTGAAGGGGGCCATAGAGTCAAGGGCTGAAGTGATGGTGGTATTGTAAAAGTCAGCGGCGGTATCTGCGTCCTGGAGTGAGGAAATGTCAGCAAGCGGTAGGAGTGAGTCTGAGAGCATGCAGATGGCAAGGCGATTAAGGTTCCTGCGGGGGCATGTTGGTTTAGGGGTTGGGAGGGTCTATTACAGAGGAGAGGGCAGAGAATATCAGCAGGTTGTGGTCAGAGAGCGTGGACAGAGAGTTAGAGAGGTTGACTAGAGAGCAGAGGCAGGTGAATATGAGGTCGAGTGTGTGCCCCTTTGTGTGGGTGGCAGAGGAGGACCATTGAGAGAGACCAAAGGAGGCAGTGAGGGACAGGAGATGAAGTGGATGGGTGGTTTGTGTTAATGGGGATGTTGAAATCACCCATGATGATGGCGGGGGTGTCAGTGGATAGGAAGTGCATTAGCCAGGTGGTGAAGTGGTCAATAAAGGCAGCAGTAGGTCCTGGCGGTCGATATATGACGGCCGGTTGGAAGTTGGAGGGTGAGTAAATGCGAACAGAGTGCACTTCAAAAGAGGGGAGGGTTGGATTGGGGCGTAGGAGCAATTGTCAGACAGGAGTACGCCTACGCCTCCACCAGGTTTATTGTTGGGGCGGGGAGTGTGCGAGAATTGCAGACCTCCATAGGAGAAGGCAGCATGGGAGGTAGTGTCTGAGGGTGTTATCCATGTTTCTGTGATACCATGAAATGATAATTTATGAGAAATGAAGAGGTCGTGAATGTAGTCAAGTTTGTTGCGTACAGAGCGAGCATTCTATAGTGCATTGGGGAGGGCGTGGGGAGGGGCAGGGGCGGGTAAGATAGGTGTAAGATTTAGGGGGTGTCGTGCGCTGATGCCAGTAGATGGAGAGATAAAAATATTCTTAGTGACATGGCTGGTTTGGGGTAGTAGAGTGGTTTTTACAAGTATGGGAAGAACAACAGTGATTATAGTGAGAAGCATTTCTGTAGATAATAGCTAGGTTTTGTTTTAGTGAGTTGTTGTTACCTTCAGTTCCCTTCTGATCCAATTCTGTTCTGTACACTTTAGAGCTGCACTGACCTAGGTCATAATTGACCAGTGGCCTTACATTTATACTAACTAGGAATATATTGTTACATGTGTATCAGGTGTGAATAGGGGGTGTGGAAACGTGCAGATAGAATCAGAGACATCTGGAAGGGACAGGTGAGAAACCAGCAGGGGGAGACAGTGGTTTCAAAGTTAATACAATTACAAAGTGGAAAATACCGTACCAGCAGATAGATATAATAAAATCAGCAAGCAGAGGTATATTATGAATGGAGCAGGAGAGGTTCAGTATATGGGTCCAGATGCATTACACATACCAGCAGATATATATAATAAAATCAGCAAGCAGAGGTATATTATGAATGGAGCAGGAGAGGTTCAGTATATGGGTCCAGATGCATTACACATACCTGTGGATTACAGATGGTACACAGGGTCAGATGACAATTACAGATGCAAGATGACAGTCTATTGCATTCTATTATATTCTGGCCTAATTCTGGTCTGTACACTTTAGAGCTGCACTTTGAGTCTGCAAAGTGCATGTCAATAAATTTGAATATTTTTGAAACGTTCATTCATTTCAGTAATTCAGTAATTCAATTCATAATCAGCAGTCTTCCATGATTGTGTGTCCTACTGAACCAGACTGAGGGACCATTTAAAGGCTTAGGAAACCTTGGCAGGTGACACACTGAATTTTCAATACTGAACTTTTTTACAATATATAAATTTTCTTAGATTTTGGTTTTCACTAGCTGTAATCCATAATCAAGATTTACAGAAATAAAACACTTGGAATAGAACACTCTGTGTGTAAAGAATCTAGAAAATATAGGAGGTAACTTTTTAATTTAATTACTGAAAGAAATAAACATTTCAAAGATATTTTAATTTATTGACACATACCAGTATCAGGAACTGAGTTCACTGGGTCTTGAACCCTTGATTTCCCAGCCATGCTCTGCAGCCTTGACCATTATGCCATTGAAGAAGCCTGTGTGCTCTTTTCCTTGCTTAGCCTGGACTTTTCTATTGGGATGATTACCTTATGGATCTCACCTGCTCTGTGGCCAATCACAGGGTAGCTATCCCTATATAAACCTACAGCTTACTCCATCCTGTGCCTGATTATTCTGGCTGTCTGCTCTGATCCTCACAATTACTCTATTGCTCCCGTATACCGAACGCTACATACGTCTGACTATGGCTGATCTACTACTCCTGTGTACAGAACTCTGCAAACGTCTGACCACGTTTACTTCTATTCCTATATCTCCTACTGTTTAAGTACTATACTGTTCGACTCACCAATTGGACTCCAGTTCTGATAACTAGCACCATTACATTATGAGTTAACACATTGAAGGCAATTATGTAGGGGTGTGGTTTCTTCTTTTGGTTTTTAAAAATGTGACAGTGTGTTGCATGCTATGGCTAAGAAACTGCGGTCTCGAAACATGTAAGCAATGCCCACATTTTTCTTATTTTTTATCTGAGACTATGTAATGTCTTATTTTATGGAATGATGCATTAAAAGTTAAATTTTAGACTTTTTGTTTGCTGATGCTGGAAAGTTTTTTTTTTTTTATTTGAGAATCCACAATAAACTCTGGGGACAACTGCAGGGCTATCAAGATGAGCTTGGATTAATCTTAAAAATCTCATCTTTAAAATTATACTGTAAGGGAATTGCTAGAGGAACGATTCCCCAATAGCTGCTGGTGAACTCTGGGGCACAGCAAGACTGAAACCTAAGCTGAACCCCCCCACTGTCCCTGGCTAACTTGCCTGATCTGTCCTAGGCGACAGCCAGCAACTGGTCGACAATCCCTTCTTAATGTAAGTGACAATACAGAACGCAGACAGGACAAACAACAAGAAAGGGAGGTCAGCTAGCCAAGGGGTCAGTAACAGTTGAGCAATGCAATACAGAATCAAAATCCAAGAGAATAGTCAAAGTCAAAGCCAGAGGTCATGAATAAGAATACAAGTAATTAAACAGCAAGAGCAATAGCCAGTATGCACGAGGCAATAGCAAGCGCCAATGTAAAACTAAGCAAACAATAAATAGAAAGGAAGAACCCACCCCAGACTTGATAGGTAGACAAGCTGTCAATCACACAGGCAATGCCAAGATTAACCATTTGAGGAGCAGAAGAAACAAGGTGCAGGAGACGGGTGTGGCTGAAATTCAATTACATAGTCTAGGACAGTGTTCAGACTGAGCAATAAGAACCTTAAGCATGGAATCAAACTGAGCACGCCTCCTTCGCTGCAGCGTGTGAGCGGAGGGTGGCGCAGAGACCTGAACAGGCAGAGACGTTACAGATACCAACATCATCATGATATTCCTTACAATTCCAGAGCAATTCGCTGGTGAAATGGATGTTTGGCATTGAGATCCCAGTGCAGATTTCAATTCCCGACAGCATTTTCACCAACAAATCGCTCAGAATCTGTAAGGACTAATACATTAATACAGAACACCAGTGACTGTCTCTCTGCTGTCTCAAATATTATGTCTTCGCTCTATCTGAAACTGAATCTCTCAAAGACTGAACTAATGCTGTTTCCACCATCTAATAGATCTGTCCCTGATATCTTCATTGCAGTCTCTGGCCTTGCTATAACTCCTAGGAAGCATGCCCGCTGCCTCGGGGTTGTTTGACTCAGACCTTTCCTTCACCCCCCATATCCAATCACTCACACGCTCATGTCATTTCCACCTCAAAAACATCTCCATAATCTGCCCTTTCCTTACCAGACATGCATTAAAGACACTTATTGTTGTCCTGATTCACTCTCGCCTTGACTACTGTAACTCCTTATTAATCGGTTTTCACCTTTCTAAACTCTCCCCTCTACAATCTATTCTGAATGCAGTGGCCAGGCTCATCTATCAGTCTAGACGCTACAGCGATGCCTCTGGTCTGTGTCTGTCACTACATTGGCTGCCTATTCATTACAGAATACAATATAAACTTATCACCCTCATCTACAATGCTCTCCATAATACTGCACCTCCCTATATTTCCTCCCTCATCTGTCTATCGACCATCCCATGCTCTCCGTTCACTCAATGACTAAGACTCCTCTATTGTCAGAACCTCCCAAGCGCGAATACAAGACTTCCCCCGAGTTGCACCACTTCTCTGGAATGCTCTATCCCGGACTATCAGATTAACCCCCAATTTCTACATCTTCAAGCGCAAACTAAGGACACATATTTTCAGACAGGCCTATTACAATTCCTAATGTAAACCCTTCCGTAGTTAGAATCCCTAAAATGAACCCTCTGTTCACGTTCCCACATTACTCCACAGGTTATGATGCTGTATCAGACTAACTTTATATGTCCAGGCACCATCTGCATGTTATAGGACACCACTGGTAACTGCTCATAGAACTTCATATGTGTGTAATGACAGTAACCTCTACAGTCATGGCCAAAAGTTTTGAGAATGATACAAATATTAATTTTTACAAAGTCTACTGCTTCAGTTTTTCTAATGGCAATTTGCATATACTCCAGAATGTTATAAAGAGTGATCAGCTTAACAGCAATTACTTGCAAAGTCAATATTTGCCTAGAAAATGAACTTTATCCCCCAAAACACATTTCAACATCATTGCAGCCCTGCCTTAAAAGGACCACCTAACATTGTTTCAGTGATTGCTCCATTAACACAGGTGTGGGTGTTGATGAGGACAGGGCTGGAGATCAATCTGTCATGATTAAGTAAGAATGACACCACTGGACACTTTAAAAGGAGGCTGGTGCTCGCCATCATTGTTTCTCTTCTGTTAACCATGGTTATCTCTAAAGAAACACGTGCAGTCATCATTGCACTGCACAAAAATGGCCTAACTGGGAAGAGTATTGCAGCTAGAAAGATTGCACCTCAGTCAACAATCTATCGCATCATCAAGAACTTCAAGGAGAGAGGTTCCATTGGTGCCAAAAAGGCTCCAGGGCGCCCAAGAAAGACCAGCAAGCGGCAGGACCGTCTCTTAAAAGTGTTTCAGCTGCGGGATCGGGCTACCAGCAGTGCAGAGCTTGCTGAGGAATAGCAGCAGGCAGGTGTGAGTGCATCTGCACGTACTGTGAGGCGGAGACTCTTGGAGCAAGGCCTGGTCTCAAGGAGGGCAGCAAAGAAGCCACTTCTCTCCAGAAAAAACATCAGGGACAGACTGATATTCTGCAAAAGGTACAGGGAGTGGACTGCTGAGGACTGAGGTAAAGTCATTTTCTCTGATGAATCCCCTTTTCGATTGTTTGGAACATCTGGAAAACAGCTTATTCGGAGAAGAAGAGGTGAGCGCTACCACCAGTCTTGTCTCATGCCAACTGTAAAGCATCCTGAAACCATTCATGTGTGGGGTTGCTTCTCAGCCAAGGGAATCGGCTCTCTCACAGTCTTGCCTAAAAACACAGTCATGAATAAAGAATGGTACCAGAATGTCCTCCAAGAGCAACTTCTCCCAACCGTCCAAGAGCAGTTTGGCGCTCAACAATGCCTTTTCCAGCATGATGGAGCACCTTGCCATAAAGCAAAGGTGATAACTAAATGGCTCAGGGAACAAAACATAGAGATTTTGGGTCCATGGCCTGGAAACTCCCCAGATCTTAATCCCATTGAGAACTTGTGGTCAATCATCAAGAGACGGGTGGACAAACAAAAACCAACAAATTCAGACAAAATTAAAGCATTGATTCTGCAAGAATGGACTGCTATCAGTCAGGATTTGGTCCAGAAGTTGATTGAGAGCATGCCAGGGAGAATTGCAGAGGTCCTGAAGAAGAAGGGTCAACACTGCAAATATTGACTTGCTGCATTAACTCATTCTAACTGTCAATATAAGCTTCTGTTACTCATAATATGAATGCAATTATATTTCTGTATGTGATAAAAACATCTGACAAACACACATAAAAACCAGAGGGCAGCAGATCATGTAAAAATAGAATATTTGTGTCATTCTCAAAACTTTTGGCCATGACTGTATTACAAAATTGTCTGACCATTGTATAAGCAATGCTACCTCCGATGCCGCCCCTGCTACCTCTTGTGTCACCCCATCTACCTCATAGATTGTAAGCTCTTGCATGCAGGGCCCTCAGTCCCATTGTGTGAATTGACTATTTCTTTGTAATGTATCTTTTTTGCCTGTACTTGAACCCACAAATTGTACAGTGCTGCGGAATATGTTGGCGCTATATAAATAAAATGTATTATTATTATTATTATTATTAAGGACTATCATGATGATCTTGGTATCATTTTAAATTAATCCAAGCTCATCTTCATAGCCCTAACAAATCCTGAGATATGGGGGTCTAAAGTGTCCTCCCCCCTCCTGCCTGCATCTTAGAGCTGCGTGAAGGAGGAAGGAGGGGGAAGGAGCAGAGCTGCAGACTGCAGAGACAATAATAAATCATCATTGTCTGTGCATTGTCTATATGTGACCCCAGGGGGAGGAGTAGCAGGGACTTCTGTCCATATTATCCCCTCTCCTATCAATCAGAGAGCATAGTATACTTTTGCTCTCTGATTGTCACATAGACTAATCACAGGGGTATTCTTATGTAATACCCCTCTGAACACAACCGGGAAGTTTATTGGCGCTGTGACCCAGATGTTTACCATCGTCCAGGTCGCAGCGCCAAAAGAGTTGCACCAAACACTTAAACAACACATACACAAAGTCATCACTAAAGTTTACATTTTTTTCCCTGTCCTGTCCATACCTGATCTTTATAGAGTAAAATACACCGACTACCTCTCTAGCGATATCCGTTACACACTAAAATAATAACAATAACAATTATTATTAGAGATGAACGTATAAAACATTTTTGACAGGTGGAAAAGTTCCATCAGTCAGATAACACATTTTCACCCATTGAATGTCACCATATAAAATCCAAGTTTTTGGCAGCTTTCAGATGGGTATAATAGTGGGTGGTGATGGGGGGGCCCACTTATGAAACCTTTGCACTGGGCCCACCAATGTGTTAAAACGGCCCTGGTGTCTATGTTTGTAAGTGCAGGTACAGAACCCCTTTCCGGTGGTTGTTGTTCACCACTTTTCATTAGATCACTTTGGTACCTCCTGTTCTTTAGGAAAGAGCTGTCAAGGTCTGACTCTTCCCACTTGTAGTTCCATTATTCTGACTGTTCATGCTGGTGGTTGGTTTCCAACTGGAAATCCTGCCAGATGACTGCCACCCCTGGATACGTTGATACTGGGGCAGACTTTCTGTACAAAGACTGTAGAGAATGTAAACTTTGGTCTAAACCATAGCTGGGGACATCGACCATGCGGGACTCCCTCCTGTGAAGTGGATCACCTGACTCTCACACGACCTGGTACGGCAGATTGCTACGGGGCCACCTCTGCAGGTCACAGTGGGAGCTACTGAACTCGGAAGCCATGCTCCACCACCCAAGGCTTGTGATGTGAGGTCATAATACAACACACTTGGTTTCCACTTCCACTACGGATGGCGGGCTCAACTCAGAGTCACCTAGCACACAACTCTTAGGATGGGAATCCACCCCCTCAATATAGAATCAGATATACAGTGCAGTTCAGTGAGGCACACTTTGATGCTGGAGTCCTCTGGTTGGCTGGACATGGGCACTACAGGAAACACTTGACTTCGGGCTCTGTTCACATATACAGCCTGCACTTAGTAAACCTAGCAAAACAAACAAACCTGATGCCTTTAGGAATGACTTAATAACTCAGTCCAGGATACACTTTGTCCAAATAGTACAAAATAACTCAATGTAGACTTAGTCCATAGCAGTGTCAAATAAAACAGCTTGTGGCTATAATCTTTATAGGGTGCATTATAAAACTTTGCACCACCCCTTCATCACTTGAATAACCAAGGTAACAAATATCACACTTTTAACATTGTCAGTCCAACACTTCATGTAATAATATTGACCTATAAAGTTTTCTGCTATTGCAGATACACGGTATTACTTGCCACATGGGCCTAATCTAAATACCCTTAAACTCCAATATAACTATATATGTGTTATTCTCACATATTTCCCATATCCTCAGATCCTAAATTACTAGCATTGTTACCCCTATGGTGCTTAATCACATATCAGAAGGACCATCTGAATAACAATGTACATTGACAAGCATGAGATAAAAGTTTTCATACAACAAATACCCCGATTGTTGACATTCATAGATTTAAAGTATAAACCCATAACCAATAATATTGGATTAATCAAACCTTCCAAATTGGTATTAACCAAACTCAATAGTATATAATATTAATACAATTGACCAAAATCTACAATATTCTTTATAGCTGATATTTCTAATTAATTTCATACCACTTTTGTTTGCCTATGAATCCATGCACTACTATCCCAATAGTATAACCATGACTGGTAAATACCTGATATTCTTTAGTGTAAAAATCCCTTTTCATTTATTCATCAAAGAAAACCCAATCCAATTTTTATATTACCCAAAGAAATGTAAAGCTCATGTGATATACCCAACACACAAATGTTGGGTCAAAGCATATTTTACCTCCTGAATCTTATAGAAGCCCTCCTATATAAACACCCATAAACACTGACTGAGTACATGTGGTATCTCAAGTACATCCCATGTTCACCAAAACACCTATATGTATTCAACTGAGGAAATTTCTTCTTCTGTTACTTTTTCCTGAGAGGGTCAGGTGTGGCTGTAAGGGGCTGCTCTTATGTAATATACAGTGCCTTGCGAAAGTATTCGGCCCCCTTGAACTTTTCAACCTTTTGCCACATCTCAGGCTTCAAACATAAAGATATAAAATTTTAATTTTTTGGTGAAGAATCAACAAGTGGGACACAATGAAATTTATTGGTTATTTTAAACTTTTGTAAATAATAAAAAACTGAAAAGTGGGGAATGCCAAGTTATTCGGCCCCTTTACTTTCAGTGCAGCAAAATCAATAATTCAATAATTCTTAACAGTTATCACTTATTTAAAGGCGTTTATTAGTGTGGAAAGCCATAAGGACCATATTTGCCATTTTGTTCCTATTATTAAGTTACAGGCCATTTCTCAATACAGTATTGTCAAAAATCAATAATTCTTAGCCACAAATGTCTGCCTCTTATCACACTTTTTTTATAGGTGTTCATTAGTGGGGAAAGAAATAAGGGGCATATTTGCCATTCTCTTCAAAGTAGAAAATAACAGGCCTTTTTGCCCTGTACAGTGGGGAAAAAAAGTATTTAGTCAACCACCAATTGTGAAAGTTCTCCCACTTAAAAAGATGAAAGGCCTGTAATTAATATCATAGGTAGACCTCAACTATGAGAGACAAGAGAAAACAAATCCAGAAAATCACATTTTCTGATTCTTAAAGAATTTATTTACAAATTATGGTGAAAAATAAATATTTGGTCAATAACAAAAGTTCATCTTAATACTTTGTTATATATCTTTTGTTGGCAATGACAGAGGTCAAATGTTTTTTGCCCTGGCGGTGTGCTTGGGATCATTGTCATGCTGAAAGACCCAGCCACGTTTCATCTTCAATGCCCTTGCTGATGGAAGGAGGTTTGCACTCAAAATCTCATGATGTTAGGTAGTTGGTCCAGACGGGCAGGGGTTAATTCTTGTCTGCTTGTACTTTCTGCCTTGGGGAGGGGTTTTTTCCTGTGCCTCTGCCCCACCCTCTGTGGTGCTATATAAACTTGGGCTTCACACTTTCACTCTGCTGGTTATTCTCGTGTGTCCAGCCATACCTGTGCTGTGGGGCCTTGATCTCAGGTTTTGTATGCCTCTCACTGTGTATGTTAATTCTTGGATTAGTTGTCTGGGGGTCAGTGCAGGGGACTGCTGGTTTATTATGTTTTTACTTTCAGGGTCAGCTCCCAGGGATTCTAGTAAGGTTCCTGTGAGGTGTCTTCTTTTAAGAGGAAAACTCTGGCGTCAGGCAGGATCAGTCAGGGCGGATCGCAGGGTGATTGCTAATGTTATTTTCTCCTGCCTACTCTGTTTTATTTATTCAGTTATTTTGACTGCCCTTGGTTTGTTTCATGTTTCTTCAATAAACCAGTTTATTTTGCATGTTTGTATATTTTTCATTCGGTTCAGGGACAAACATAACACATGATACATGGCTCCATTCATTCTTTCATGTACATGGATCAGTCGTCCTGGTCCCTTTGCAGAGAAACAGCCCCAAAGCATGATGTTGCCACTCCCATGCTACACAGTAGGTATGGTGTTCTTTGGATGCAATTTAGCATTCACTCTCCTCCAAACACGACGAGTTGTGTTTCTACCAAAACAGTTCTACTTTGGTTTCATCTGACCATATGACATTCTCCCAATACTCTTCTGGAACATCCAAATGCTCTCTAGCAAACTTCAGATGGGCCCGGGATGGTCGCAGGTGTGCCAAGCAGCTTGGCAAGGTGAGATCCTTCACACCCTCCTCATTCCGCTGCCACCAGGTCACTGTATGCACTCCTAATGCCACTGCCCTTGGTTTACTAAATAATAATAATAATTAATAATCCTTTAATAGTCCCACCATGGGAAATTCAGTGTGTTACAGCAGCAAAGATGAACAATACAAATACAACATATACAAAAATGTTCCAAGGTAGAGGCCTTTCATTTATAGCAGACAGACAGATAAGAAGTAGCGGGGGTCGTTGTTAACTGCAGTGGGGAGGAAAGACTTCCGATGGTGCTCCTTCTCACACTTAGGGTGAAATAGTCGGTCACTGACATTACTGCCCAGCACCATCACGGTCTCATGCACGGGATGGAACTTATTCTCCCGCATGGAGCTCACCACGGACAGTATCCTTCTGTCACCCACCACCTGCACCAGGTCCAGTGGGCTCCCCAGGACAGAGCTGGCCCTTGTAATCAGCTTGTCAAGTTTATTTCTATCCCTGTTGATATACTGCCCCCCAGCAGGCCACTCCGAAGAAGATGGCTGATGCTACTACCGAGTTGAGAAAAGTCCTAAGTGCCCCCTGGACTCCAAAGGCTCTCAGCCTCCTAAGCAGGTAGAGCCTGCTGTGGCCCTTCCTGTACAGGACCTTCATGTGATCTGCCCAGTCCAGCTTATTAAGGAGCACACCCAGGTACTTATAGGTGTTGACAATCTCGATGCCCGTCCCCTGGATATCCACTGGTCTAGGAGGGCATTTACGAAAGTCCACCACCATCTCCTTGGTCTTCCCAGCATTAATCTTCAGGTGGTTCCGATGGCACCAGTCCACAAAATCCCGGTTCAGTTCTCTGTACTCCCTGTCATCATTGTCTGTGATGAGGCCTACTATTGCTGAGTCGTCAGAATACTTCTGTAGGTAGCAGCTAGATGAGTTGCACCTAAAATCTGCAGTGTACAGTGTGAAGAGGAAAGGGGCAAGAATTGTACCCTGATGTGCCCCATATTACAGATCATGGTATCTGACACACAGTCCCAGGCTCTCACATACTGAGGTCAGTTTGTGAGGTAGTCTAGGATCCAGTTGGAGAGGTGGTGGTCCACTCCAGCAAGGGCCAGCTTGTCTCGCAATAGCCCTGGTTGTATGGTTTTAAAAGCCATCATCCACCCCAATGCCTGGCCGATACGCAAACTGGAGTGGGTCCATAGTGTGGCTCACTAGAGGGCAGAGATGTGTGAGAACCAATCTCTCTAAGATCTTCATCAAGTGAGATGTCAATGCTACAAGCTTGTAGTCGTTGAGGTCCATAGGGTGAGGTTTCTTTGGAACCAGTACCACACAGGGAGATTTCCATAATTCAGGGACAATTTCCAGTTTCAGGCTCATGTTAAACATATATGTAACACAGCTGGTCCCCACAAGCCTTAATTAGCCTTGCACTGATGTTATCCAGCCCTACTGCTTTCCTCACTTTGCTCTTTTTCAGCTCTTTTCTCACCTGGGCACGTGTGAAGGTCAGACTGTGGTCAGATATAGATGGATTTCTGGATTTACTGGTCTGGTGGGAAGTAGCCTCAGGGGGTGAAGTCATTGTGGTAGGGGGAACTAAAGGACATGCTGGGGTGGGAGGAGCTGGTGTGTGATCAAATCTATTGAAGAATAGATTTAGTTCGTTAAGCCAATTAACATCTGCCTCTATGTGGGAGACAGACTGTCTATGACCTGAAATTGATTTAAGCCCATCCCAGACTCCCCTTATGTCTCTTCTTTCCATTTGCTTTAGTATGCATGTGTGTGCTCGACGTGTGCACAAATGGTCCATTGTTGAACACCTACCTTCTCGGTTGCAGATGTGTGACCTTATTCATCTAGTAAGAAAGTGGCTGCAACCTGAGTAGTCGAGCTCTGCACAGGTCATGGAGAAGGTGGCGCTACACAAATATATCCGTTCCTTATCTCCAAGGATCCAGTGCTGAGTCAGTCAAGGAGATCCTAAGGATGCAATTTTTCTGGCCAGGAGTCAAAGGAGAATATGTGCCCAACATGTTGATGAAAGCTGCTGTTTGAGTACAGAGTAGGGCACAAATTGTGAGGAGTGCCATTAGGATATTGCAGTTAGCTATTCAGAGAGTGAAATCCACTTTGGGGACACCACAATATACATCAAAGACCACCGGCTACTC
This sequence comes from Leptodactylus fallax, assembly GCA_947044405.1. NCBI lineage: Eukaryota > Metazoa > Chordata > Amphibia > Anura > Leptodactylidae > Leptodactylus > Leptodactylus fallax. The sequence continues at coordinate 187,752 of CAMRHE010000833.1, forward strand.
ACATCAATATACAACAAACCCACAGACAGAACGGCCTACCTGAGAAATGACAGCTTCCACCCCAAGCACACAAGACAATCTATTATTTACAGCCAGGCTATACGATACAATCGTATTTGCTCCGACAAAGCAGACCTAGACAAGCACCTCCAGGATCTACGAAATTTCTCCGATTGGGATACAAACCAAAAGTTACAGACAACCAATTAAAGAAAACGGCAGCCAACAGAGACAGTCTGCTCACATATAAAGAGACCCAGAAAGAAGCCTGAGTGCCCCTAGTTGTCACCTACAACCCACAGCTGGAGATCCTACGAAGGATTGCCAAGGAGCTCCAACCTGTGCTACATAGGGACAACAGACTCAAGGACATATTTCCAGTCCCCCCTCTCTTTTCCTTTCGACAATCACCAAACCTGAGGCGTATTATTGTCCAGAGTGCCCTGAAGGCCCCATCTGAAAATAGCACCTCACCTTGCCTGCAAAATAGGTGCATGACCTGCAAGCGCATCCACACCGCTGACAGTGTACCTGTCCCACAGTCACAACAGGTGCACATAATTAGGGGGACATTTTCCTGCATGTCTTCCAATGTGGTGTATCTCATAATGTGTGTGCAATGTCCCACCACAGGCCTCTATGTGGGGGAAACAGGGCAGAGACTTAGTCAGTGCATGAACTCACACAGATTCAACATTAATAACAGCAGAACAGATCTCCCAGTGGCCGCACATTTCTCCGGAGAAGACCACTCTATTGAAGATTTGCGGGTTGTGGTTTTAATGGGACATTTTAAGACGCAGAATGAGAGGAAAGAATGGGAGTACAAGTTAATGCAAAAATTTCAAGCTCTGCAATTTGGACTTAATATTCATGCCAGCTTCATGTAACACTATGTATGACCTGTGATTTGGACTTAATATTCATGCCAGCTTCATGTCACACTATGTATGACCTGTGAGGGTCACAAATCACCACCTGATTACAGATAGATAACAGATCCCTCTGTCACGCACCACAAATTTTAGACTGTTTATTTCCTGACCTGTTGTAAATAACTTCTCTACGTATATTGCATTTTGTTATTCCAAGATCCTTTTGAAGATCCATGTCTTGTGTATGTATAAATAGTGTAAATTTTCAGTTTCTAGTATTACACCATGTCTGATGAAGGGAGCTAGTACTTCCGAAAGCTTACTTATCAAATATACTCAGTTAGCCTCTAAAAGGTATTGCCTGATTTCTTCACTCTTCCATTAGGATTTTGCAGGGCAGAATGATTTTCAGGTGACATTTGCAGAGCCCCTAAGGGTGCCAGTTCAGTAGAAAGCATCAAGAAGTGACCTTATTTTGAAAACTGTATCCCTCAAAAAATTTGTGATCATAAAAAAGAGTGATTAGAGATGAGCGAATTTTTAAAAAATTCGATTTGGGCGATTTGCTGAATTTTCTAAAATGATTCGATCCGAATTAATTTGCAGCGAATCGTGTTAAAAAACATCTATTTCCTGGCTTCAGAGAGCCTGTATAGTTGTGTAGAACACTGTGCCTTGCAGTAGCACGCATAGGGAGACTGCTGTGGTAGTGAAACAATACTGTGAGTCAGTGTGACACGCACATGACAGGCGTCACTCTTAGAACCACTGCACACTTCACTTCAGATGCCCAAGATCTTACTGTGGCGTGAAAGAGCGCACTCCTTTTACATCGTCGTCTGCTGATTCCACATAGATGTCTACAGAACCTGTTCTATTAAATGCTTATACAAGTAGAGCCCCGCTGACAGAGTGGAGAGGGTGTCAGCAGTAAGTTTATGTTGACGTCACTGATTATTTTGCCCTTCCTCTGATCCATCACAACAATAACCCCCCAAAAAAACGGATCCTGTCTGTTGAGCATCTGCCTTCACTCGGTCAGGATTTGGTCAGTAATCCATCAGTATTGATGATGCCAAAAAAACAGGAGTGAATACAAACGAGAGATGACACGTGAATGGAATATTTGCATGTTTTCTGTGTTTGTACCCACTCCTGCTTTTGGCTACCAAATCATAAGCCAATTCTGATGGGACCATACAGGCCTTACAGCTGCTACACAGACAGGATCCGTTGTGCGTCTCATTTTTCCTTCCTTCTGACAGATCAGAAAAAGAGTCAAATAAATTATGATGTCAAAAAGGCAAAATAGTGGCCCAGTCATGGAGTGGGGAGGATGGGAACAGCATGAGAAGTGACATAGTGTTGAGGTAGCAGCAGCATGAGGAGGCCTCAGAGTGGCAAGGTGACATAATGTGGAGTTGGCAGCAGCATGAGGAGGACATAGTGACCCGGTGATAGAATGGGGAGGTGGGTGGTACAAACAGTACCCGTTGACAATGGTGGCTGTAAGAAGGTGTGATTTTCTGGATTTGTTTTCTCATTTTGTCTCTCATAGTTGAGGTCTACCTATGATGTCAATTACAGGCCTCTCATCTTTTTAAGTGGGAGAACTTGCACAATTGGTGGCTGACTAAATACTTTTTTCCCCACTGTTTGTAGAGATGATAGATAGATGGATAAATAGATGGATCCAATAATAAGAATACACTTTATTTATATAGTGCTAACATATTCCGCAGCACTTTACAAATTGTAGGTTTGAAGTACAGACAAAATGAGACATTACAGAGAAATAAATCAATTCACACAATAGGAGTTCTGGCCCTGTTTGCAAAAGTTTACAATATATGGGCCACACAAAAGGTAGCAGGGGTGGCATAGGATAGTAGCACTGCTTATACAGTGGACCAGCTGTTTTTCTATTTTAATTACAAAAATAGATAAAGCTGTATGAGCAGTCACCATCCAGTGTCTTTTTATGAACAGATCCAAAGTGCCTGGGCATATAAGGTTACAGTCCTATAAGGCATCATGTCTTGTGGGATAATAGGGGAATATGAACAGAAGAGGGTTAGTTTTAGATTAGGAATTGTGATAGGCCTGCCTCAAGCAATGTGTCTTTAGGATGTGCTTGAAGAGAAGTTGTGAGTTATTCTGATTGTCTGGGGTAGAAAAATCCAGAGAAGTGGTGCAACTCATGAGAAGTCTTGGATATGGGAGTGGGAGGTTCTGATAATGGAGGATTTTAGTCTTAGATCATTGGCTGAACAGAGAACATGGGTTGGATGGTAGACAGAGATGAGGGAGGAAATGTACGGAGGTGCAGCACCAGGGAGATCTCTGTGGATGCAGGCAATAAGTTTAAATTATGCATAGGCAGCCAGTGCTGTAACTTGGCACAGACTGGAGGCATTGCTGTATCATTTATACTGATAGATGCCACAATAAGAATAGATTGTAGAGGGGATAGTTTATTGAGGGTGTCAGGAATTTCAGTTTAGCTGCGGTTGCTTTAAGGTTACCATGCCAACCTGTGAAGCTACTGTAGTTTTCAGGGCTTTCCTATGCTGATCCAAGTATGTGAGTTTATTGTGGGTTCTGGTTAGACTTCAGTTTGTGGAGTCTTTATTTCTTATACTTGTTTCTGTGATGATAACTTGGACCCCAAATTCAGCACAAGTCCATCTGGCTTCACGACTGGTGCTGGTGAAGATGTTTGGATGCCTGGGATCTATTTTTCAGAGCTATGAGAGATTTCAACAGCTTGTTCTACTGCTCTCTGTTGCTAGCCAGTTCCTGCAATTTCTGATATTTGCTCCAGAGATACTATCATAAAAAATAGCAGGCCTGTAATAGCCTGCATTATGGAACATATGCAAAAACTTGTAGATCAGCTGGTCCAGGATTTGACTGTGAGGTTTTAACAGCAGGAGAGATCACAACTTCAAGTTGCATTTGCATCCGTTGTTCCCATGGAACCCAAGTTAAATCTTCCCAATGGGTTTTCTGGTGACTGAAAAACTTTCTCCACCTTCCAGGATAGTTGCAAATTGTATTTTTGTCTGTCACCCTATTTTTCAGGTCATGAGAAGCAATGCGCTGGCCTTATTATTTCTCTCTTGCTGGAAGATTCCCAACCATGGACCTTTTCATTAAACCCCATGCTCCTGATGTGTTTTCTGTGGACTGTTTTTTTTTCACTGCTCTGAAACTACAGTATGACAAATCTGATCTTACAACCGTTGCTGAATCCAATCTGGTTTCCATCCCCCAAGGCCGCCGTCCTGTTGCAGATTACTGTTCAAAAGGTGGTTAGTTGATTCTCAGTGGCATGATCCAGCTCTCTGCTGTCAGTTTCCTCAAGGCCTATCTGACGCTATAAAGGACATGTTAGTTAACTATCTGCAACCCTCTTCTTTGGACGAAACCATGATGTTAGTTATTTAGTTTAGAATGGCATTTATATAATTCTAGCCATCATAGCACGTGACGCAGGTGTGGCTGTTAAGGGTCAACTCACTCAATCTTGCACTCACCCTTCACTCAGGCTGCAAACTGAGTGTAAATTGCACCCCAACACAGTCCATGTATCCCAAATACTCTCCCACCACCACTGATTTGCCGGCTCAGCAGAAACCGCACTAAAATATACAGGTGTCTCTCCAACAGTCAAACACAAACACACCGCAAAAAAGGTAATGGGTTCATAGAGCAACACAAAGTAACCTTAAATTTAACAATTTAATACCCAAAGGGTTCAGTGTTGTATATACAAGAAAAGATGACAAAATAACACACCATTGCAAACAGCCTTAAAATAAATGGGATAATAGCCGGAGGTCTGGGGGTTCCTATTGTATGTAATTATTACTTAGCTACCCTAACTGAACAATGTGCGAGATGGTAATCTATGGATGTATCCGTTCCATGGATCCACATAGAGCATTCTTACATAGCCCCTTTGACCCTTAGGGACATGTTGTTGCTACCTTTTTGGAATATTACATCGCCTAAATCGCTGTTACCAATTATGCGGGCTTCGCTGGCAGCGTTTTCGACACTTCATGCCCAGTCGAATCCCGGGTCACATTTTGATGCATCTAATGCCCTTTTGTCACTTTTGCCTTGGGTGACTGGGGATTTGGATGTATCGGAATGGGAAACAAGGGGAATTACTCAGATCTCTCAGCTGTATGCAGAGGATAATCAGATGCTGTCCTTTACGGCACTGACAGAAGTTTGGTATACCCAGCAGCCATTTTTATAAACACTTCCAGATATTGCATTATCTCTCCAGAAGTTCCTCTGCGTCCGTGCCCCACAACAATACGGTCTTTGTTTGGGCATCTAAGGGCATGAAGGGTTTGCAGTTTTTGTATGATAGAATGGATAACTCTTTATCCTTTACTAAATGTGCTCCCTTTCGGTACTGGGAAAGGGATTTGGGAATGACCTTTACTCCTGCAGAGTGGAGCAAAACCATTAAACTGATACATTCTTCCCTGAAATGCAGTACACATGTCGAGACGGCATTAAAGATTAATTTGAGGTGGTATCGCACTCCATCCGTCTTGCAGAGGGCCTCTGTTTCCGGGGAGTGTTGGCGGGGATGTGGAGGCAGAGGGACACTATTTCATATTTTATGGTCATGCCCTGTTATTTCTCTATATTGGACTGAAGTGTTTGAAATACTCTCAGAGCTGTTTGATTTCCCACTCCTGGGTACTCCACATTTAGCTATTTTACTACTCAGGATCCCCCGTGCTCTTTACCCCTATCGGAGGCTCTTATGTAAAATTTTGACCATTGCTAAACTTATGTTATTACAGCGATGGAAATCCATTGCATCTCCTCCAACCTCTGCTTTTCTAACTAGTATTAACACCACCTTAGCTTACGAGAAGGCTATTGCTTTGGGTAATTACTCCTATCACACATCTGCGAAGATATGGGAGAAATTGACTCTGTCCAGATTTTGCACATAAATTTCTAGTCTATTTGTTAATTTGGATCCAAGTTGATCATAGTCTCATTTCTATCTAATAAATTATATCCACTGGAGGGATAACCTCATATGACATTGACGATGTAATAATGCATTTTGCGTTGGACCTGTTAATGTTGAGGTGACTTGCTGAACATTCTCAGTTAGCTTTCTCTATAGATATTGATGTATCTTTTATAGTAGGATCTGGCTCAATAACTTTAATTTTGTTTTCTGTTATTATTGTATTATCATATAGTTTGACTCCTTAATAATATTAAGATCTTAAGGCATGTGAGTATTGTGTATCTATACTTAATACATTGTGACTCTGTTCTTGTAGTCTCTTTGTGCAAACATTTTAATAAAAATTATTGAAACTAAAATAAATGGGATAAAAACAGAATATTACTTAAAAGCCCTTGTCCCAGGAGCTTGGGAATCTTCAGCTGGAGATGGACACACTCAGCTCTGTTAGCTGAATCTACAGATGTGACATCAATTGTAAAGTATCATAGTCTCTTATGCCTTGTGTTTAGCCACTTCTCCCTCCCAGGATGAACCCTCCTACTCCCTGAAGTGTGGGATGACAACTCCTCTTTATCTGGTAAAGTGGAATTTGTTTCTTTACCTTGTAAAGCTGTGTGTCTCTGCTGGCTCTGGAGGTCAGCCCAGGGGACCACCTCCTTCCTCTCTCAGGGTCACTAAACTCCTTCCTCTCTCTGTTGCTTGGACCAGGACATCGTAAAACAATAAAACTGGATGTTTCCTGCCAGGCTGGAGAGCATTTCACCTCTCACACCCTTTTTGTATACACACAAACCACTGAGGTGGATTGATAACATAAACCTAAACAAAACATTCACCAAATAAATAAATAAAATATATATATATATATATATATATATATATACAGTACAGACCAAAAGTTTGGACACACCTTCTCATTCCAAGAGTTTTTTGTATTTTCATGACTATAAAAATTGTAGATTCACACTGAAGGCATCAAAACTATGAATTAACACATGTGGAATTATATACTTAACAAAAAAGTGTGAAACAACTGAAAATATGTCTTATATTCTAGGTTCTTCAAAGTAGCCATCTTTTGCTTTGATTACTGCTTTGCACACTCTTGGCATTCTCTTGATGAGCTTCAAGAGGTAGTCAACTGAAATGGTCTTCCAACAGTCTTGAAGGAGTTCCCAGAGATGCTTAGCACTTGTTGGCCCTTTTGCCTTCACTCTGCGGTCCAGCTCACCCCAAACCATCTCAATTGGGTTCAGGTCTGTTGACTGTGGAGGCCAGGTCATCTGGCGTAGCACCCCATCACTCTCCTTCTTGGTCAAATAGCCCTTACACAGTCTGGAGGTGTGTTTGGGGTCATTGTCCTGTTGAAAAATAAATGATGGTCCAACTAAACGCAAACTGGATGGAATAGCATGCCGCTGCAAGATGCTGTGGTAACCATGCTGGTTCAGTATTCCTTCAGTTTTGAATAAATCCCCAACAGTGTCACCAGCAAAGCACCCCCACACCATCACACCTCCTCCTCCATGCTTCATGGTGGGAACCAGGCATGTAGAGTCCATTCGTTCACCTTTTCTGTGTCGCACAAAGACACGGTGGTTGGAACCAAAGATCTCAAATTTGGACACATCAGACCAAAGCACAGATTTCCACAGGTCTAATGTCCATTCCTTGTGTTCTATAGCCCAAACAAGTCTCTTCTGCTTGTTGCCTGTCCTTAGCAGTGGTTTCCTAGCAGCTATTTTACCCTGAAGGCCTGCTGCACACAGTCTCCTCTTAACAGTTGTTGTAGAGATGTGTCTGCTGCTAGAACTCTGTGTGGCATTGACCTGGTCTCTAATCTGAGCTGCTGTTAACCTGCGATTTCTGAGGCTGGTGACTCGGATGAACTTTTCCTCCGCAGAAGAGGTGACTCTTGGTCTTCCTTTCCTGGGGCGGTCCTCATGTGAGCCAGTTTCTTTGTAGCGCTTGATGGTTTTGACCACTGCACTTGGGGACACTTTCAAAGTTTGCCCAATTTTTCGGACTGACTGACCTTCATTTCTTAAAGTAATGATGGCCACTCGTTTTCTTTACTTAGCTACTTTTTTCTTGCCATAATACAAATTCTAACACTCCATTCAGTAGGACTATCAGCTGTGTATCCACCTGACTTCTGAACAACACAACTGATGGTCCCAACCCCATTTATAAGGCAAGAAATCCCACTTATTAAACCTGACAGGGCACACCTGTGAACTGAAAACCATTTCAGGTGACTACCTCTTGAAGCTCATCAAGAGAATGCCAAGAGTGTGCAAAGCAGTAGTCCAAGCAAAAGGTGGCTACTTTGAAGAACCTAGAATATAAGACATATTTTCAGTTGTTTCACACTTTTTTGTTAAGTATATAATTCCACTTGTGTTAATTCATAGTTTTGATGCCTTCAGTGTGAATCTACAATTTTTATACTCATGAAAATAAAGAAAACTCTTGGAATGAGAAGGTGTGTCCAAACTTTTGGTCTGTACTGTTTATATATATATATATATATATATATATATATACAACAGGATTAGGTAATAATACATACAGAATAACACATACACAATAATAACACATACACAATAACAATAATACAAACACAATGCTACATAGCTTCTGTCATCACAATGCTTATTGAAATTTAGATTGTATATATGCAAGCCTCTGATAATGGCTCATAACAGAAAGCAACAGTGAACGAGTGCTGTATATATGTAACCTAGTTACATAGTAGGTAAGGTTGGCTAAAGACATAAAACCATCCTTTAACCCTGTCAAGTTAATCCAGGGTAAAACAATCCAATTCTCTGATAATGGCTGATAACAGAAAATGAGGGTGCTGCAATCCTATAATCCGTAAGGACCTTGTCCTTATCAGTTATAGTAAATAGCTGGCTCAGTGTGAGCTGTCTATTTCCCCTTACCGGTAAGAACCTTTTTGCCCCCAAGTGGTCAGGTCCTGAACTGAAGTGGTATTTAGCCATCTCACAGTGGCTAGGCTATTTCGCCTACTCCAGGCTCCAGGACCAGGTCCTTACCAGTGACAGTATTTAGCCAACTCTATGTGAGCTGTCTATTTCCTATCATTTGTAGGGACCATTTTTGCCCCCTATTGGTCGGTCCTGAACTCTTATAGTATTTAGCTGCTTCACAGTGACTTGGCTAAATCCCACTCTCTGTAAGGACCTTTATAATAACTTGGTTTCAACTTCAGTAATGTTTGTAAGGCTAGGTTCACACTTGCGCCCCGTCTCTGCTGGGGGATTCTGTTCCCCATTCCGCTTTAAAAATGTGGAGAGAAGTCCTGCAAGCAGGGCAGAAACCCGTGGACCCCATTATAGTCTATGGGATCTGCGGGTTTCTGAGGGTAACCGCTTTTTTAAGCAGATTAGGTTTCCGATTGGGGGGATCCCCCAGAATGGAAACCCGAATGCAGGTTTGAACCTAGCGTAAATCTCACAATAAAGTGACAACATTAGATAAGACGCCTTTAATCTTTATTATTTCAACAATTGTTTTTAAATCAACAAAAAGATGGAAAAATCTCTCAGCATAGTGTGGGACTATTCCTTTTAAATGTATCATATACAGTGGGTACATAAAGTATTCAGACCGCTTTAAATTTTTCACTCTTTGTTTCATTGCAGCCATTTGCTAAAAGCAAAAAAGTTCATTTTATTTCTTATTAATGTACACTCAGCACCTCATCTTGACAGAAAAAGACAAAAATGTAGATATGTTTGCAAATTTCTTAAAAAAGAAAAACTGAAATATCACATGATCATAAGTATTCAGACCCTTTGCTCTGTATTGAGTAGAAACACCCTTTTGAGCTAGTACAGCCATGAGTCTTCTTGGGAATGATGCAACAAGTTTTTCACATCTGGATTTGGGGATCCTCTGCCATTCTTCCTTGCAGATCCTCTCCAGTTCCGTCAGGTTGGATGGTGAATGTTGGTGGACAGCCATTTTCAGGTCTCTCCAGAGATGCTCAATTGGGTTGAGGTCAGGGCAATGGCTGGGCCAGTCAAGAATGGTCACAGAGTTGTTCTGAAGCCATTCCTTTGTTATGTTAGCTGTGTGCTTAGGGTCATTGTCTTGTTGGAAGGTGAACCTTCGGCCCAGAGCAGTCTGGGAGAGGTTTTCTCCCAGGATATCTCTGTACTTGGCCGCATTCATCTTTCCTTCAATTGCAACCAGTTGTCCTGTCCCTGCAGCTGAAAAACACCCCCATAGCATGATAATGCCACGACCATGTTTCACTGTTGGGATTGTATTTGGCAAGTGATGAGCAGGGCCTGGTTTTCTCCACACATACCACTTAGAATTAACGCCAAAAAGTTCAATCTTCATCTCATCAGACCAGAGAATCTTATTTCTCATAGTCTGGGAGTCATGTGTTTTTTGGCAAACTCTATTCGGGCTTTCATTTGTCTTGCACTGAGGAGAGGCTTCCTTCGGGCCACTCTGCCATAAAGCCCCAACTGGTGGAGCGCTACAGTGATAGTTGACTTTGTGGAACTGTCTCCCATCTCCCTACTGCATCTCTGGAGCTCAGCCACAGTGATCTTTGGGTTCTTCTTTACCTCTCTCACCAAGGCTCTTCTCCCATGATTGCTCAGTTTGGCTGGACGGCCAGTTCTTGGAAGAGTTCTGGTCGTCCCAAACTTCTTCCATTTAAGAATTATGGAGGCCACTGTGCTCTTAGGGACCTTGAGTGCTGCAGAAATTCTTTTGTAACCTTGGCCAGATCTGTGCCTTGACACAATTCTGTCTCTGAGCTCCTTGGGCAGTTCCTTTGACCTCATGATTCTCATTTGCTCTGACATGCACTGTGAGCTGTGAGGTCTTATATAGACAGGTGTGTGCCTTTCCTAATCAAGTCCAATCAGTTTAATTAAACACAGCTGGACTCCAATGAAGGAGTAGAACCATCTCAAGGAGGATCAGAAGGAAATGTGAGTTAAATATGATTGTCACAGCAAACGGTCTGAATATTTATGACCATGTGATATTTCAGTTTTCATTTTTTAATACATTTGCAAAAATATCTACATTTCTGGTTTTTTTCTGTCAAGATGAGGTGCTGAGTGTACATTAATGAGAAATAAAATGAACTTTTTTGCTTTTAGCAAATGGCTGCAATGAAACAAAGAGTGAAAAATTTGAAGGGGTCTGAATACTTTCCGTACCCACTGTACATATAGGTTTCATACTGGTGAGGTCCTTTTAAGTGATAATATTTAGCCGTCTCACACTGAACTGGCCATTTGCTATACTCCATAAGGACCTTTTCCATGTATCATACTTACAAGGTTTGATACTAGTGAGGTCCTTTTCAGTATATAGTCAGTGTATGAAGAGATCTGTGAGGAAAGAGAACATGTTTGACGCTCCGTGAAGTGGATATGAGAATAGCCACATTGAATTTAATGCTGCTATGTGATGTTCGTTACAAAAAACAGGACATGACATGACCATTATTCAGTGTGGTGTGAATGTAGCTTTACTAATATGAGTACTGTATTTTGCTTATATTTAGTGGATAACTGCTGTATCACCCAGAAGCCTCACGTCTTGTAACATCGGAAGCAGGTTTGTGAGTGAAGCCATTGTTTTCTGGTAAGATCCGGCATTCACTATACAATTGTTTAGTAAACTGTGCTGAATGTATCTTGGATCAGTCCTATTTTGTGTGGCCTCACCCTAGAGTTATATGAAGGTGCTAATTAAAGGGATTATCGGGACTACGATATTGATTGCTGCGGCCTCTTCACTACTTACCAAGAACAGTGCTTTACACTGTATATAGGCTGTGCTTAGTATTGCAGCTCATCCCCATTCATTTCAATTAGATTGAACTGCAGCATGGCTGTGTGACATATAGAAGTGGAGCTCAACAGCAATATTCCTAGAATACCCCTTTAAGGACCTCCATAGTGGAGTTACAGACAATACAGTCCCGCACAGTGAAGCTGCGGGGAAGCAAGGATTCCTAGCATCATAAACAACTAATGTTGCTGGGAGTCTGGGTCCCGATCTGGGAACCACAGCTGACAACCAAATGTGTCCATATGAAGCTGGCCTTAGGGTGCCATTACACATGTGGTCTTTATTCACATTAGCACATGTGCTGTTTCTACACTGATCAAAAACACATGTGTAATAGCAGCCCTAGGGTGGGTTCACGCTACCCTTGTTAATGTTCGTTGACAGATGACAGCAACCGACATTAACTGTGGCAAAGTAATGGACAGAGACTGAGTCTCTGTCCATTCCCATTAACACTAATGTAAACAATATGATGGGCGCTGTCTCCTGTCTTTCCTCTGTCTCCTTTCTTCCGTCATTTTTGTTTAGTTTTCTGACTGAAGAAAAAGTTGTGCATGCAGGACATTTTCTTCCTTTACAAAAGTAAACAAAAATGATGGAAGAAAGACAGGAGTCAGAAAAAGGAGACAAGACAGCGTCCATAATGTTTTTTTTACATTCTAGTCAATTGGAACAGACGCAGGAGGAGGAGACTCAATCTATGTATGTTGATCTCATCTTATGACAGATGACAGCAATGGACGTGCATAACGGTAGTGTGAACATAGCCTTATCCATCATGTTCTAGGTCAGGGGTAGGCAAACTTTTTTGTTCAACGTGCCATTTAAAATAAAAAATCAAAGATGAGGTCCTCGGAGTGCCGCGCAATACAGTAATACCTCGTACACTCGCGTTTCCGAATTTGCGAATTCACAGATTCGCGATATTTTTATTGGAACCTAACATATATAGATTTTGCTGTTTTTCACATATCTGTGAATTAAAAAAAAAAAAAAAAACCTTCGCTATTGGGTAGTAGCGTCCCATTTGTTACGTACCCGGTAATTGGTTTCATTTTACTGTGAGTGTATAAGACAAATGAATGAATGAATGAATGAATGAATAAATTAATGTATTAATATACTGTACTGTACAGTATACTTTAGTATACTGTACAGTACTCTAGGGTAAAGTTTTTTTGGTATTTAGGGGTTAAACTTTAGAAACCGGCATTGTAAGCGCTTCTAAGCGCTTGTACCAAACATTCGCGATTCCTCGCGATCCGCGACCCTCTCTGGAACCTAACCTCGCGAATGTACGAGGTATTACTGTAATTTTAAGGCTGACGACACCTACACTAAAGTCATATAGCACAAATCGTAACATAGGGATGCTGTCATACTGTGCTCCCAGCCACATGCGTTTATCGCTATTAGCCTGTATACACCTGTACGTTTCCATTAGAAGCAATGTAAGTACATGTGTAACCCACAATTAGTGGTAAATGTACTGTATATGACTGGGACCAGAGTGAGGTAACAGCTGTAGGATGGTGACACACTATGTACCTGGATGCTGCCGGTACTTTCACTTTTCTGTAAGTGAAACGCGGATTAATTTCAGCCACTTTTAATTCATGGCAGTGCGGTAACAGCAAAACCCCAGCCAGGAATTAATGAGTGTCACACTTACCCCAAAGTGACAGCACTAGTGCCCGTGGACTGGATTTGGCTATAGCTGCACCTGGTTACACAGTGTGTCACCACCCGAAAAGAAACACCCTAAGGCTGAGGCCCCACGTTGCGGAAACGCAGCTTTTTTTGTTGCAGATTTTGCTGCGTTTTTTTACAGACAAAGCCAAGAATGGCTACAAAAGGAATGGGAAATATATAAGAAGCTCTTATACTTCTATTTTCTGCTGAAACCACTCCTGGCTTTGGCTCAAAAACCGAAGCAAAATCTGCAACAAAAAAAGCTGCATTTCCGCATCGTGGGGCCTCAGCCTTAGGCCTCCTGCACACAAACGGCATGGATGTGGTTTTCACTGACCTATACATTAAAAATGAAATGACAGGGCCACATATGCAGACAGATATAGGATCTGCTCCATAATTTGCAGCTCTTCAATTTGGCCCGGACACACAGCCGCAAAAAGATCGGCTGTGTGTATGGGCCCATTGAAATGTATAGTTCCGTACTTTTATCCACAGTAGGGGATAAAAATTATGGTCATGTGCATTACAGTTTAGCAACTCCATGTGCCTCATATTAATAGAAGTTAACCCTATCATGTCCCTCACAGTAACCCCTGTGTGCTATACATAAGGGTTACTGATATGTGAAACATATGGAAGTAATAAGTAAATATCTTCATCATTGAGGTCCCTTATTAGTACCTCCACATGTCTCACATATCAGTAACCCTTATGTGAGGCACACAGGGGTTAATGTGAGGGACATGATGGGGTTAACTGCTATTAATGTGAGGCACATGGAATTACTAATACTAAATTAATAACCCCAAATGCCTGATATGAATAGGAATAGTACCCCAGCATGTACCTGTTGTTGTTTTTTTTTTGTTTTTTAACTTTCACTTTGCAGACAGTGCTCTCCTCCTCCTCTTCCTTCTCCTTGGGAGAGTCTTGGCAGGATGCAGAGCAGGAGCTCATGTCTTCAGCAGGCAGGGTCCTTGCTGTACAGTGAGAGCTCCGCCTTGTGGGCTTCCTCACCCCTCTCATTGGTGGTGGGCAGTGAGAGAAGGGGGAGCGTTCTATACCACAGCTCTAGCAGAGCACTGAAGGGGCGCTCCCCCTTTATTAATACCTGCAGGTCTTGCTGGCTGCCGTGCCAGCAGAATATGCCAATATAAAAGATATAAATTAAAAACAACAAAATAACAGCGAAACATGAGTAAGCTCAGAGGTCAATTTGTAAATAATTGTACCCCTTCCTGATATACGCTGTAATAGTACATGTCGGGCCTTTAAAGATGGCACCCACTCTTCAGAGCAGCCGCCATAGCCAACGGGTCTTCACTGTATTGTGCAGCAGAGACCCAGTACTAATGAGTGCAGTTATAACTACATCCAGGTATATCCCACTATCCCCCATGTCCCTCCAGTGTACCCCCACATTACTAACAATCTCACTATCCCCCATGTCCCTCCAGTATAACCCCACATTACTAACAAGTATCCCACTATCCCCCATGTCCCTCCAGTGTAACCCCACATTACTAACAAGTATCCCACTATCCCCATGTGCCTCTATTGTATCCCCACATTACTAACAAACATTTTACTATCCCCCATGTTCCTTCAATGTACCCCCACACTGTTACTATCCCCCATGAATCTTAAAAGGGTTGCCCAATAACAACAAGTGTTACCTGGTATTTACAGATTTATACTTTGGCTTTCTCTGGTGGTCTGAAATCACTGAAATGGATGGAGACCAGCCATTTCATTCAGACTAGTGTGCAAAACACCCAAATTCTTATGAACCCCGTGCATGATACCCACAGGGAGGGGGTAGCTTGTGGTGACAAGATAGCCTCTGTAAGTCTACCCCCGCAATGCAAGCATTTATTCCACCAATATGCATATATTTCCTGTGCACCTCTTCACAAGCATTCTACAACTCTCTAGTGCACCCCCATAGTGTTAATAAGCACTCTACAGCTCAGATAACTCCAAACAAGTTTCCCACAGCTCCCCATGTGTTTTTTAAGGCTGAAGCCCAACGTGGCGGAAACACCACATCAAAAACCTCAGCATTTTACAGTCCCTGCACACACAAGCACTCCCACAGCTTACCATATCTCACAAAGTTATCAAGCTTGCTATACCCTACAGCTCAGCCCCACAGGGCCACAGCTTGCCAAATCCACCAAGCCTCAACCATAGCTTGCCATCCCCTATAGTAACACAGCTCTAAATACACCATGCACCCTACATCTCCCCTCCCACAGTTCACCATGCACCTCACATCCCCCCCACAGTTCATCATGCACGCGCATCTCTCCCACACAGTTCACCGTGCCCCCCACATTTCTCCCCCAACAATACACTGCGCACTCCACATTTCTCCCCCCCACAATACAAGCTGTGGGAAACCGCTACCTGCTCTCACCCTCCCCTCCTTTGAAGTGTACTCTGTTCGCATTTACTCGCCCTCCAACCTCCAACTGGCTGTCATATATCGATCGCAAGGATCTACTGCTGCCTTTATCGACCACTTCACCACCTGGCTAATGCACTTCCTATCCACTGACACCCCCACCATCATCATGGGTGATTTCAACATCCCCATTAACACAACCCACCCCTCCGCTTCCAGTCTCTTGTCCCTCACTACTTCCTTTGGTCTCTCTCAATGTTCCTCCTCTGCCAACCACACAAAGGGGCACACGCTGGACCTCATATTCACCCGCCTCTGCTCTCTAGTCAACCTCTCTAACTCTCCATCCACGCTCTCTGACCACAACCTGCTGACATTCTCTGCCCTCTCCTCTGTAATAGACCCTCCAACCCCTAACCAAAACACGCCCCCGCAGAAACCTTAATCGCCTTGACATCCACACACTCTCAGACTCTCTCCTACCACTCGCTGACATAATCTCACTCCAGGATGTAGATACCGCCGCTGACTTCTACAATACCACCATTACCTCAGCCCTTGACTCTGTAGCCCCCTTCACTAACACCAGAGCCCGACCAATCAATAGGCAACCCTGGCACACTGACCTGACTAAAAAACTGAGGCGTGCCTCACTGGTTGCAGAACGCCTCTGGAAGAAAAGCCACTCCCAGGAGGACTTCCTTAGGTACAAAGAGGCAGTACCCACATTCAAGAACGCACTCACCTCTGCAAAGCAGGTCTACTTCACCACACTAATATCTGCCCTATCCGCAACCCCAAACAGCTATTCACTACCTCCAACTCCCTTCTCCGTCCTCCTGCGCCCCCTCCGACATCACTTAACACAGCTGATGACTTTGCCTCTTATTTCAAAAGCAAAATTGACACCAGAGACAGTCTCACCCTACACCCCCAACAACCACTCTACCCAACTGTCCTGTGCTCTTCATCTTTAACCTGTTTCTCCACCGTCACTGATGAAAAGCTGTCCACTCTAATATCTAAATCCCACCTCACCTCCTGCGCGCTTGACCCCATCCAGTCACACCTCATCCCCAAACTCTCTGAAGTCATTACTCCTGCCTTAACCCATCTCTTCAACCTATCCCTAACCAATGGATCCTTCCCTTCTGCCTTCAAACATGCTACTGTCACCCCTATACTTAAGAAACCCTCCCTCGACCCGTCCTCTCCAGCCAACTATCGCCCCATCTCACGCCTCTTATCAGCTGGAGCAACACGTCCACTCCGAACTGTCCTCCTATCTCTCGTCTAATGTGCTCTTTGACAGACTACAGTCAGGCTTCAGACCCCATCACTCCACAGAAACTGCCCTAACCAAGGTCACTAATGACCTTTTAACTGCCAAAAACAAGCGTCACTACTCTGTCCTCCTCCTCCTCGACCTCTCCTCTGCCTTTGACACAGTCGACCATTCCCTCCTGTTAGAAACGCTTTCATCCCTTGGCATCTCTGACCTTACCTGGCCCTTTCCTGGATCTCCTCATACCTCACCAACCGCACATTCAGCGTCTCCCACTTGCACACCACCTCCCCGCCACTCCCTCTTTCTGTAGGTGTCCCCCAAGGCTCTGTCCTAGGACCCCTCCTGTTCTCCATCTACACCCTAGGCCTTGGCCAACTCATAGAATCCCATGGTTTCCATTACCATTGCTATGCTGATAACACCCAAATATATCTCTCTGGACCAGACATTACCTTCCTGTTGTCCAGAGTCCCAGAATGTCTAGCAGTCGTAGCCACCTTTCTCTCCTCCCGCTTTCTCAAACTCAACATGGAGAAAACGGAGTTCATAATCTTCACCCCTCCACGCATGACCCCCCTGCCTGACACATCTATCAAAATTAATGGAGCTACACTTACCCCAGTCCCACAGGCCCGCTGCCTTGGGATAACCTTAGACTCTGACCTATCCTTCAAGCCGCATATTCAAACCCTCAACACCTCCTACCGCCTCCAACTCAAGAATATCCACCGAATCCGCTCCTTCCTCACCCCTGAAACTACAAAGATGCTAGTTCACGCCCTCATAATCTCCCGCTTAGACTACTGTAACACCCTTCTCCATGGCCTCCCAGCAAACACTCTCGCCCCCCTCCAGTCCACCTTAAACTGTGCTGCTCGCCTAATACACCTCTCCCTCCGTTCTTCATCAGCCGCTCCTCTCTGCCAATCCCTTCACTGGCTACCCATCGCCCAGCGAATAGAGTTCAAACTACTAACGCTGACATACAAAGCCACAACCTGTCCCCTCCATATATCTCCGACCTAATCTCCCGCTGCCTGCCCGCACGTAACCTCCGATCCTCCAAAGACCGCTCTTCACACAAACGTCTCCAAGACTTCTCCCGTGCATCCCCCATACTCTGGAACTCATTACCAAGACACATAAGACTGACCCCCACAGTCACAAGCTTCAAGAAGGCCCTGAAGACTCATCTATTCAGGAAGGCCTATAACCTCCAATAACGCTACTGTCACCACACCACCATCTCTACAGCCTCTACCCCCACCTTCTGTCTCTATCCCTCTTCCCTCATAGATTGTAAGCCCTTGCTGGGAGGGCCCTCTATCCCACTGTGCCAGTTGGTCACTGTTTGTATTATCTGTTTTGTTCATCTTGTGTACCGTATGTAAATCCGCAAATGTGAAGTACCAGGGAATTAATGGTGCTATATACAGGGTCGGACTGGCCCACCGGGGGAACCGGTGAGTCCCCCGGTGGGCCCCGAGCCCCGACTATTAGTCCACATTTTACCAATGTAAATACATAGATCAGGGGCCCGATCTGGATGGTCAAGGGCCTGATCAGGCCCCTGACCAATGCATTTACATTGACAAAATGTGGATTAGTAGTGGTCAGGGGCCGGACTTTACTACCATAAAGATGGCCGCTGCTGGCGGAGCGCAGTGGCGGGAGACTGTCCCTACCTTGTCATGGGCCTGCCTCCTGAAGCCTGCATCCTGATTGACAGCTGCTGGAGCCAATCAAATTGCAGCGCATTGCTGCAAGCGTCAATGACGTCATGACGCTGTGCTCGGCGACGGGATTCAGCAGAGAAGCCCAGAACAACAGTGTGAAGGTAAGTACTATTTACCACACACACAAAACAACTTTCCCCCCTATTTTGCCCCCAAATCTTTCAGCCTCACTGACCCCTCTGAGAACTACAACCCTCAGCAGTTCCAGATGCTCTGGATCTGTTGAGAGTTGTAGTCCCACCCACCAAAAAAAAAAAACGAATATCCCACTGTATTTTTATGCTGGTGCCTGCTCTAGGGCTCTAGCATGACAATACCTAAGTTGCAGAAACCGCTGAGGACTTTTCTGTCTGTCACTTTCAGTTTGAAAATGGAGGACACTGGCGGACCTCATTATAATGGGGTCTGCCGGTGTCTGTGTGTAACCGCCATGTTAACAATCCGTCTCTCAGTCATTCGGGTCCCATGGCGGACCTGTATGACATAATGCTTGCCGCAGATGTGAACCTAGCATAAGGCTATGGCTACACTACAACTTCCGTCATGAAACCAAAGATCACCGTGTAAACCTTGGGACTCTTTCACACAATAGTGCATGGAGTCGCATTGGGACCCTCAGGTTGCAATGCGACTCCATTCATTAACATGAGTGAAGGGGTTACAAGGCGACACGGCGATCCACATGACGGGAGTCACGGCTTATTCATCAAAAACAATGTTTTCCACCTGCCGGAGTTTTGCGCCTAATTTATAATGAGGTGCACGCATAAATTAGTCGCGTCTTCCGGAGTCCGTGCACCTAAACAGAACTCCACACCAGCTCCTTGCTGATGTAGATCTCTGGGATCATTAACACTAGAAAACTAAAGTAAATGATGATAAAATGACAGGGCCAGAAAAATGGTGAAAAACTCAAAAAGTCTCGATTTTTTTTGCAAAAATTTTCACTTGCGCAAAATTATTGTTACTTTTTTAATGGCTTGTACATCACTTTTTTTTTTAGCACACAAGCTGTGTTAAATCAGCCCCATTTATTTATTATGCTTACTTGTATAGCGCCATCATATTCCGCAGTGCTTTACAGACATTTCACAAGGCATTATGGGAAAGGAGCTGGAAGCTCATGCGCCCTCTGTTGGATGTAACAGATCCTCAGTTTGCTTTTGACTCACCAAGTCTTGAGACAGCAAAAGGGATTTTAGCCAAGCCACTTTCACTTATCTGCATACAGCGCTGTTTCAGGATTTTTGTCCCTCATCAGTGCAGAGCAAAGTGAACTGGCTGGCTTTGTGGGAGGCAATGAGTGGGTTATGGACAGATGCTTAGTAGAGGGCGAAAGGCAACTCAAAACTCTACACACCTTAACTGGTGCTCTCCTCCAGGAGAGATGTCCCTGTCCATAACCGACTCATTGCCTCCCACAAAGCCAGCCAGTTCACTTTGCTCTGCACTGATGAGGGACAAAAATCCTGAAACAGCGCTGTATGCAGATAAGTGAAACTGGCTTGGCTAAAATCCCTTTTGCTGTCTCAAGACTCAGTGAGTCAAAAGCAAACTGAGGATCTGTTACATCCAACAGAGGGCGCATGAGCTCCCAACTCCTTTCCCATAATGCCTTGTGATATGTAGATGCTTAGTAGAGGGCGAAAGGCAACTCAAAACTCTACACATCTTAACTGGTGCTCTCCTCAAGGAGATATGTCCCTGTCCATAACCCACTCATTGCTTCCCACAAAGCCAGCCAGTTTACTTTGCTCTGCACTAATGAGGGACAAAAATCCTGAAACAGCGCTGTATGCAGATAAGTGAAACTGGCTTGGCTAAAATCCCTTTTGCTGTCTCAAGACTCGGTGAGTCAAAAGCAAACTTAGGATCTGTTACATCCAACAGAGGGCGCATGAGCTCCCAGCTCCTTTCCCATAATGCCTTGTAATATGTAGATGCTTAGTAGAGGGCGAAAGGCAACTCAAAACTCTACACCCCTTTACAGACATTGACAGTCATATGCAGATTGTGAGCCCTATATGGGACAGTGACTGTCAATGTCTGTAAAGCGCTGTGGAATATGATGGCGCTATATAAGTAAGAAAAATAAATAAATAAATAGTATTTACACTGTACAAATAGGATGCATGATGTTAAAAAAAAAAAAAGACATGCTTCCTATTTAACGTCATGCATCCTATTCATACAGTGTATATACAGTCATGGCCAAAAGTTTTGAGAATGATACAAATATTAATTTTTACAAAGTCTACTGCTTCAGTTTTTCTAATGGCAATTTGCATATACTCCAGAATGTTATAAAGAGTGATCAGCTTAACAGCAATTACTTGCAAAGTCAATATTTGCCTAGAAAATGAACTTTATCCCCCAAAACACATTTCAACATCATTGCAGCCCTGCCTTAAAAGGACCACCTAACATCGTTTCAGTGATTGCTCCATTAACACAGGTGTGGGTGTTGATGAGGACAGGGCTGGAGACCAATCTGTCATGATTAAGTAAGAATGACACCACTGGACACTTTAAAAGGAGGCTGGTGCTTGCCATCATTGTTTCTCTTCTGTTAACCATGGTTATCTCTAAAGAAACACGTGCGGTCATCATTGCACTGCACAAAAATGGCCTAACTGGGAAGAGTATTGCAGCTAGAAAGATTGCACCTCAGTCAACAATCTATCGCATCATCAAGAACTTCAAGGAGAGAGGTTCCATTGGTGCCAAAAAGGCTCCAGGGTGCCCAAGAAAGACCAGCAAGCGGCAGGACCGTCTCTTAAAAGTGTTTCAGCTGCGGGATCGGGCTACCAGCAGTGCAGAGCTTGCTGAGGAATGGCAGCAGGCAGGTGTGAGTGCATCTGCACGCACTGTGAGGCGGAGACTCTTGGAGCAAGGCCTGGTCTCAAGGAGGGCAGCAAAGAAGCCACTTCTCTCCAGAAAAAACATCAGGGACAGACTGATATTCTGCAAAAGGTACAGGGAGTGGACTGCTGAGGACTGGGGTAAAGTCATTTTCTCTGATGAATCCCCTTTTCGATTGTTTGGAACATCTGGAAAACAGCTTATTCGGAGAAGAAGAGGTGAGCGCTACCACCAGTCTTGTCTCATGCCAACTGTAAAGCATCCTGAAACCATTCATGTGTGGGGTTGCTTCTCAGCCAAGGGAATCGGCTCTCTCACAGTCTTGCCTAAAAACACAGCCATGAATAAAGAATGGTACCAGAATGTCCTCCAAGAGCAACTTCTCCCAACCGTCCAAGAGCAGTTTGGCGCTCAACAATGCCTTTTCCAGCATGATGGAGCACCTTGCCATAAAGCAAAGGTGATAACTAAATGGCTCAGGGAACAAAACATAGAGATTTTGGGTCCATGGCCTGGAAACTCCCCAGATCTTAATCCCATTGAGAACTTGTGGTCAATCATCAAGAGACGGGTGGACAAACAAAAACCAACAAATTCAGACAAAATTAAAGCATTGATTCTGCAAGAATGGACTGCTATCAGTCAGGATTTGGTCCAGAAGTTGATTGAGAGCATGCCAGGGAGAATTGCAGAGGTCCTGAAGAAGAAGGGTCAACACTGCAAATATTGACTTGCTGCATTAACTCATTCTAACTGTCAATATAAGCTTCTGTTACTCATAATATGAATGCAATTATATTTCTGTATGTGATAAAAACATCTGACAAACACACATAAAAACCAGAGGGCAGCAGAGCATGTGAAAATATAATATTTGTGTCATTCTCAAAACTTTTGGCCATGACTGTACTATGGGGCTGATTTAACACGGCTTATTTATTTATATGGCAGATATAACCTTTTTAACCAACCCCCAATACAATATAATTTTGTCAATACAATATGTTGTTAATTTTTTATTTATTTTTATTTATGCCAGGGGAGGTGAAAAAAAAAAATAAAAAAAATACCCTACTCACCTGTCCCCGATGCTGCAGTGTCCTCTCAGTGCAGTCCGATCCTGCTACTTGGATGCCTTCTGGCTGTGACGTCCCAGCTTCCTTCCGCAGAGGGCGACGATTGGCCTCGGCGGTCACATGACTACTTAGGTCAATCAGCGGCCTACAGAAGGGACCCAGGGACGTCACAGATAGTGACGTCCCTTCGCCGTGGCTGCAGATTGGCCTTAGCAGTCATGTGTGGTGGGGACATGCGCCAACAGAGCTGCAGGACTGGGGGACACACGAGCATCGGGGCCAGGTGAATGTGTTTTGTTTTGTTTTTTTCGTTTTTTTTCACCTCTCCCACTCTAATTAAAAAATACATTTTTGCCTGGACAACCCCTTTAAAGGGTTTATCCACATTCTAATATTGTTATAACACCTGCAGGGTTCCAACATGCAGGACCCCCTGAAGATCAGCTGCATTGGAATAGCATGGCTCTCAGTGATGTTACCATACCAGGAGCCACGCTGCTCACTAGCTGTATAAAGTGTAATGGTGGCTTTAGGTACTGCAGCGCTGTCCCATTGAAGTCTATGAGGCAGTACTACAGTACCAAAAGCCGCAGCTGCACTTTGTACAGTGAGTGAGCAGTGTGGCTCCTGGTATGTAATCATTACTGGGAGTCACGCTGTCCTGGTGCAGCTGATCTGCAGGGATCCAGGTTGTCAGACTTCCACAGATCTAAGGGTTCATTCACACAACAGGATTCCAAGGCTGTGTGCTGGCTGTTGTATTAGCAGCACACGGTCCGATAGATTTTAGTGGATCTATTCGCACGACCATTGTTTTAACCGTCTGTGTGAATGATCCAAGAAAGAAATAGAACCGGCTATTTTTGGTGATTTTATGTATCCCTCAATAGACTCATGTCAATGAGGGATCCTTGAAAACAGATTTTCCTAGGGTGTACACTGTGCTGGGCACTGTCGTGTGAATGTAGCCTAGAATATTAGAAGATGGATAACCTTTTTAAAGGGGTTATGCCATGAAGAATAGTTATCTGTTATCAATAGGATCGAGCCCTCAGAATCGGGGTGTTTTTCTTCTAACTGAATCCAGGCTGAATGTAGCTGTGCCCAGCTGGACGGGGAGGCGACCATGCACCCATTAACTTGAATAAAAGTGCCTGAGATAGTAAAGTACATGACTCCCGAAATCATCATTGGCTAATGACACAGAGGAAATGAAGGCCAGACTCCACACATACTACTGGAAACTTCAGGATATGCTTATTAACAACAAAAAGAAAAAGCTCCACAGACTGAGACAAAAAAGCCTCATTACTACAACCGCAAGTACTAGCCCAGCTCAGCAAAGCTGTGTTGTGAATCTTTCCTCTTATGAGCCAAACAAACACGAAATGTCAGTTCTCTCCAAAGGTCTCTCCTTCTGCCCCTCGGCACACACTGACCATATCCAACTCTGCAATGATATGGAGGAGTTTTTCAGAAAAATGAGATTAAGGGAATATTTTTATGACAAAGACCCTCCATACAGCAGCGACTCTGAGATGGAACAGCCCATAAGGAATCCTACCAAAAAATCTACCTGGACCCCACGCCCTGGAGCTAATGCAGCACTGGATAAATATATTGACTGTTTCAGAAGCAAAGTAAAATCAGAAATCCTAGAGAAACAAAAGAAACGGGTGCATAACCTAACCCTGCAGGAACAGAAGGCTATTACATCACTGAAAGAAAATCAGGATATAATAATAAAACCAGCTGACAAAGGGGGCGCAATAGTCAT
This sequence comes from Leptodactylus fallax, assembly GCA_947044405.1. Taxonomy (NCBI): domain Eukaryota; kingdom Metazoa; phylum Chordata; class Amphibia; order Anura; family Leptodactylidae; genus Leptodactylus; species Leptodactylus fallax. The sequence goes on from CAMRHE010000833.1 coordinate 212,341, forward strand.
AATGAACACCTCAGACTATATCCAGGAAGCAAACAGGCAACTGTCAAATCCCATCCATTACTCCAAACTTGGAAGTGATCCCACAGAGGCCTATATGAAAGAACTAAAGAGTATGATCAAGGAGTTTCCAGTCCAGATCCAGAATCAGGTAAAAGGACTTATCCCCCAAGATCCCAGGCCGGGCTGCTTCTATATGCTCCCAAAGATACACAAAGATGGCAACCCTGGGAGGCCTATCATTTCTGGCATTGGGACACTGACAGAAAACATCTCAGGTTGGGTGGAAAATCTCCTAAAACCCCTTGTCAGGGATACTCCAAGCTATATCCAGGACACCACTGACCTTCTTAACAAACTGAATGCCCTGGGCCCTCTACCTGAGGGTACCATTTTGGCCACCATGGATGTGGAATCCCTGTATACTAACATTCCCCACAAGGATGGAGTTGCAGCATGTCGGGTACACCTGGCAAAACAAAACCTCCCAACAGAACCAGTAACGCAGCTCATACAATTCATCCTTAGCCACAACCATTTTACCTTTGGAGAGGATCTATATCTACAGCGAATGGGAACTTCAATGGGGACCAGATGTGCACCCCAATATGCAAATCTCTTTATGGCAGAAATGGAAGGAACATATTTATCAACATGCACCACCAAACCTATGATTTACCTTCGTTATATCGATGATATCCTTGTCATCTGGACTGCAGGTGAGGAGGCCCTACTTCAATTCCATAATGACTTCAATGACTTTCACCCGACCATCAACCTTAAACTTAGCTATTCAGGGAGTGAAATTCACTTTCTGGATACCACAATATACATTAAAGACCACCGGCTACTCACATCAATATACCACAAACCCACAGACAGAACGGCCTACCTGAGAAACGACAGCTTCCACCCCAAGCACACAAGACAATCTATAATCTACAGCCAGGCTATACGATACAATCGTATTTGCTCCGACAAAACAGACCTGGACAAGCACCTCCTGGATCTGAGGATGAAATTTCTCAGATTGGGATACAAACCAAAAGTGACAGACAACCAATTTAACAAAGCAGCAGCCATTAACAGAGACAGTCTGCTCACATATAGAGAGACCCAGAAAGAAGCCCGAGTGCCCCTAGTTGTCACCTACAACCCACAGCTGGAGATCCTACGAAGGATTGCCAAGGAGCTCCAACCTGTACTACATAGGGACAACAGACTCAAGGACATATTTCCAGTCCCCCCTCTCCTCTCCTTTCGACAACCACCAAACCTGAGGCGCATTATCGTCCGGAGTGCCCTGAAGGCCCCAACTGAAAATGGCACCTCACCTTGCCTACATAAAAGGTGCATGACCTGCAAGCACATCCACACCGCTGACAGTGTACCTATCCCACAGTCACAACAGGTGCACAGAATTAGGGGGACATTTTCCTGCAGGTCTTCCAATGTGGTGTACCTCATAATGTGTGTGCAATGTCCCACCACAGGCCTCTATGTGGGGGAAACAGGGCAGAGACTCAGTCAACGAATGAACTCACACAGATCCACCATTAATAACAACAGAACCGATCTCCCAGTGGCCGCACATTTCTCCGGAGAAAACCACTCTATTGAAGATTTGCACCACAAGTTTCCAGACTGTTTTTTTGACCTGTTGTAAATAACTTCTCTACTTAGATTGCAAAAAAATTTTTTTTAAGGACTCTAAAATGCTTTGAAAACCATGTGTATAAAAATCTGATGAAGGGAGCGAGTACTCCTGAAAGCTTACTTATAAATATACTCAGCCTCTAAAAGGTATCGCCTGATTTCTTCACTCTTCCACTACTTTCAATGGCTAACACGGTACAACATTATACTACTTTCGGCTATCTCAGTTACTCCCATTAAAGTAAAAGAGGGCATGGATGCATCCTTTCCAGCAGGGCATGGCTACATTCAACCTGGATTCAGTCAGACTAAATTCACTGTGGTGAGAAAAACAACCCCATTCTCAAGACCGGGAACCGAGATTCATTATCGTCTGTCCTATGGATAAAGTAATAGTAGTTAGGTGACTCTGGCCTCTTAATAATCCTGGAGCATGTAAGGAATTCAGGTGCAGGAAGTGTAGGTCAGTGGGGACTTGTGTCACCACATTTCAAGAGCCATAGTCGGGGCACTTCTCTGTCCTTAAGGCCGGGGCCCCACGTGGTGTAAACGCCGTGGAAAAAAAAAGCGGTGTTTTACAGTCACAGCAAAGTGGATGGGATTCTAGTAATTCCTATCCCCACTTTGCGTTAATATATGTGTTGCAGACATGCTGCGATTTCCAAAACCGTTGTGGTCTTGGAAATCGCTGCATGTTAATTATACCTACGGAAATGCCGGCGGTTTCCCTATAGGTATAATGGAAGCAGAAAGTTCACAGAGGAAACCTCTGTGAACTTTCTATCAAAAGCGCTGCAGGAAGAACTGCAATGCGTTGCTGTCGTGGTTTTTCCAGCAGAGCTTTTTTGCTGCGGGACGCCATGTGGGGCTTAGCTTAAAGGGGTTTTCCAGGGCTTTCCTTTTTTTTTTAATTGCTGATCTATCCTTAGAAATGTCATCAATTGGAGATCTGTTGGGGGTCTGACACCTTGTCCCCCTGTGGTTCAGCTGGTTAAAGAGGCAGTTGCCCTCTCTGAGTGCTGCTTCTACTTCACAGGACATGTGACATTATATTCATTGATCACATGGCCTGATCACAGCTCAGTCCCATTAAAGTGAATGGGCTAAGCTGTGATACCAAGCACAGTCACTATGGAGCTGTGCTTGGTAAGTACTGAAGAGGCTGCAGCACACACAGCACGTGAACAGGTGCTGATCCCTTTCCAATTTTTAATTGATGATTGCATAGGTCATCAATTACTCAGCCTTGGAAAACCCCTTTAAAGCCCCAACTAGACTGTCCTACTGATATAAAATAAGATAATATAGCACCCAATTCCTCTCTGCAGTGAATGAAATGACAGCATTAAGCATTCTTCTATCTACAGTAGGCTTAACGTGAAAACTGTGGAATCCACCAGAGCATATGCCCTTGTGCAGACATGAGACAACTGCACAGACGGTTGGTCTAGAAGCATAGACAGTGATTCAGGGTAGGTGCTTCTCAACATCTATTATTGACTGATAGTCATCTGTTTTTGTTTTTTAAGGGATTGTCCAGGATGTGAATACAATAGATACTGATGATCTATCCACAGGAAAGACCATCAGCATCTGATCGGTGTGGGGGCTGACTCCCAGATCCTGCACCAATCAGTTGATTCAGCTCCCGCCTCTCAACCCTACCACATTGAAGTGTTTAAAATATTGATCCAGTGTTGAGGCGTGTCAGTATCTTGGAAAGCTGGGTAGTACCCTTGTACTACCCTGATTTCCAAGGTACTAAGACAGCATTTAGCTTGTCAGCTGCCGCCACTCTGGATCAATATTATTACACTTCATTGTGATTGGTTTACTCCCAGGAACATTGACAGTATTTCACTTCAATAGCTTACTTTAAATGTGAGCAGGAGTAACTCAGGTCACATAGCTAGTGCAGGGACTCTTATGTAACTTAGGAGTCTCTTCACTAGCTCATTCTGGTACACCTACCTTTAGGATGAGACAGAATTCTGTCTCACAGATGAGTCAAGATTCTGTCTCAACTACAGGTCCCCTGCACCAGAATAGAAGCCAGTATTAAATTTACCAAATAAGAAGGAAGACAGCTGAAGGTCACTATAGTTTTTTAAAATTTTTCATACTGCTGGGATCTTTTGTGTTTTTTTTTATCTTTCAGGTTATAATGGATCGCTTGGATTACGTCGGATTCGTTGGACGCCATCGATGATCATCGTTTTTGTTTAATTTTTTTAAATAAAATGGTCAAAGATCAAAGAGGGTTGTCTGGGGGAGTTTTTATTTCAATAAAAATAATTTCTCTCATGTCTCTTGATTATTTTAACTACTTTCTTACCCCCTTAGTAATGGCGACTGTCTGTTAGACATCATCCATTACTAAGGTGTGGCTTAGTGTTAGATGGTGAATATTCTAGCACTAACCCTCCAATTATTACTCGGTACCCAACACCATCAGGGGTGCTGGGAAGAGCTGGGTATCGTCCAATACCCAGCTGTCTAAAGAGACTGCTGGGGATTGGGGCGGTCGCAGTCTGGTATTATTAGGCTGGGAAGGCCCAAAAACAGTGGCCCTTCCCACCCTTGTAATGTCAGGCTTCTGCTGCTTGTTATAGCCGGCTGGTTATGAGAAATTGGGGGGACCCTATGTCGTTTTTTTTTCCAATTATAAAGCAGCATAGGGTCCCCCCAATATTTCTGAACCAGACAGATATAACAAGCAGTAGCCTGACATTACAAGGGTGGGAAGGGCCACGGTGTTTGCCCCTTCCCAGGCCTAATAATACCAACCTGCGATGGCCCCAATCCCTGGCTATCTCTTAGACAGCCGGGTATTGGACGATACTCAACTCTTTTTGGTGTTAGGCACCGGGGTAATAATTGGAGGGTTAGTGCTAGAATATTCACCAGCTGACACAAAGCCACAACTTAGTAATGGATGCTGTCTATCAGACAGTTGCCATTACTAAGGGGGTAAAAAAGTATTTTAAAAAAACTCGAGACATAAGAGAAATTTTTTTTTATTGAAATAAAAACTCCCCCACACAACCCTCTTTGACAATTTTATTAAATAATTAAAAAAAAAACAAAAATGATGATCATCGATGGAGTCCAACAAATCCAACATAATCCAATGGATCATCGTAACCTGAAAAAGAAAAACACATAATAATTTAAAAAAAAATTATACTCACCTACAGCTGTCTTCTTTCATCTGTCTTCTGTGGTAAAATAGAAACTGGCTTCTATTCTGGTGCGGGGGATCTGGAGATGAGAAAGAATTCTGTCTCATCTCAAAGGTTTGTGCCCCAGAATGAGCTAATGAAGAGACTCCTAAGCTACAGAAGAGTCCCTGGACTAGCTGTGTGATTGTTGTTACTCCTATCAATGTGACCAGGAGTAACACAATCACATTGGGGTCAGGAGAAGCAGGAGCTGACAAGCTATTCATATGAATAGACAGGCGTCTCATGCATTCACAGCAGGCACTGCCCGGTAATTCATTTGCATTTACAAGCAGCTCCTGCAAGGGGGGAGGAGGCAATGCAGGCGCAAAACATCTTTAGCAATATAAGTTTGAAAAATGAACAGCACAAGAATGATGTTTTTTTTTATAGATAGTACATGGACAGAAAAATTGCTAGTGTTAAAGGGGTTGTCCAGAATAACCTGTTTTTGGCAAGGAGGCTGGGGAAGGTGAAAAAACAAAACAAAACATACTCTCACCTGTCCCCGGTGCTCCAGTGTCTCCCACCGCAGTCCGGTCCTGCTGCTCCCAGGTAACGTCCCAGTACTTTACTTAGGCCGCTGATTGGCCTCAGGGGTCACATGAGGCGAGGACTTCCTCCTAAACAAGACCTGGGAGGAGCAGGACCAGACCGTGGTGGGAGACACTGGAGCATTGGGGACAGGTTAGTATGGGGTTTTTTTTCTTCACCTTCCCGGCCTCCTTGCCAAAAATGGCTTCCAAGAGAACTACGCCACTTTGAAAAAACCATTCCCTTCTGCAATAGATATTATGGAAGCTGATGTTGATAGTGATGGTGAGGACGACATGAATGATGGAAAACATGTTGCTTGTGAAAACTGCCTGACCTGCTGCTATAGACTTTTATATGATCACAACTTGCATTCTGCTGCATATACAAATCTTTTTGTGGCATATAAAGCGCTCCTTACTCTGGCCTGCACCTTTCCTGTGAAAGAATGTTTTAAAAAAAAAAAATTGTAAAAAATCGGTTGAGGTCATTGATTGGACAAGAACTTTTAGAATCTCTCATTTTAATGAACATTGAGAATGAGATTTCCATGTCTTTAGATTATGATGACATTGTTGATCGATTTGCAAACTCATCTTCTGATCTTCAGAAACTGCTGCTGTAACCTGGTTGTGTAAAATGTTTTTTTTTGTGTGTCTTACTATATTAATACTGCTCTATTTAAGGTTAGTTATTTGTATCGTGTGTCTGATACATTAAAACTACGTTTATAGAAAAAGAAAATGGAAATCCTGACAGGGACAGGAACCCCTTTGACTGTAATGGGGTCCATCAGTTTTCTACTTTGATGTTTGTCACTGTGCCTGGCAAAACAGGCCGGCTATCTGCACTATTGTGTTTGTAATGTTTGTTGAACAATGTCTGTGATGGAGGATAAGTTAATGTTTAATTTTATATTATTTATTTAAATATTATTTATTTGGTTGTGCAATAAAATAATTTTGGTTTGCTTTCCGTGTATGTGTGTAGAACAGAATATAGTTTGTGTGCTAGGTCTCATACCTGAATATATTTAAGATCTGCATCACACAGATCTCAGATATGCACCATGCATACCCATATATAAAATAAAATACATTTTTCTATTCAAAGACAGTAAACTAAGGCTCAGCTAAAAGTGATATGTAGCCCCCTTGTGGGGACCAGCTGTGTGGTATAATTACATATATGTATAATATGAGCCTGAGGCAGGAAATAGTCCCTGAATTATGGAAATCTTCTTGTGTGGTACCAGTTCCAAAGAAACCCCACCCTATGGACCTCAACGACTACAGACCTGTAGCACTGACATCCCACCTGATGAAGATCTTGGAGAGATTGGTTCTCACACCTCTCCGACCTCTAGTGAGCCCCGCTATGGACCCCCTCCAGTTTGCTTATCGGCCGGGCATTGGGGTAGATGATGCCATCATCCATCTTCCGCACAGGGCTCTGTCTCACCTGGAGAAACCAGGGAACACAGTGAGAATAATGTTCTTTGACTTCTCCAGTGCTTTTAACACCATACAGCCCAGGTTATTGAGGGACAAGCTGGGCCTTGCTGGAGTGGACCACCACCTCTCCAACTGGATCCTAGACTACCTCACAAATCGACCTCAATACGTGAGAGCCCAAGACTGTGTGTCAGGTACCGTGATCTGTAATACGGGGGCACCTCAGGGTACGGTTCTCGCCCCTTTCCTCTTCACACTGTACACTGCAGATTTTAGGTGCAACTCATCCAGCTGCTACCTACAGAAGTATTCTGACGACTCTGCAATAGTGGGTCTCATCACAGATGATGATGATAGGGAGTACAGAGAACTGAACCAGGATTTTGTGGACTGGTGCCACCGGAACCACCTGAAGATTAACGCGGGGAAGACCAAGGAGATGGTGGTGGACTTCCGCAAAGGCAGAAGCCCTCCTAAACCAGTGGACATCCTGGGGACGGGCATCGAGATTGTGAACACCTATAAGTACCTGGGTTTGCTCCTTAATAATAAGCTGGACTGGGCAGATCATATGGAGGCCCTGTACAGGAAGGGCCACAGCAGGCTCTACCTGCTTAGGAAACTGAGAGCCTTTGGAATTCGGGGGGCACTTCTTAGAACTTTCTTCAACTCGGTAGTGGCATCAGCCATCTTCTTTGGAGTGGCCTGCTGGGGGAGCAGTATATCAACCAGGGACAGAAATAAACTTGACAAGCTGATTAGAAAGGCCAGCTCTGTCCTGGGGAGCCCACTGGACCCAGTGCAGGTGGTGGGTGACAGAAGGATACTGTCCGTGGTGAGCTCCATGCAGAAGAAGAAGTCCCATACTATGCATGAGACTGTGATCGCGCTGAGCAGTACTGTCAGTGACTGACTGCTCCACCCTAGGTGTGAGAAGGAGCGCTATCGGAAGTCTTTCCTCCCCACCGCGGTTAGGCTGTACAACCAACACCGACCTAAGCGGAGATCATTACACACAGAGAACTGAAATATCTCTCTGCCTGTTAAATCCCCCCCCCCTGCTACGTCCTATCTGTCTGTCTGCTATTAATGTAATGCCTCTCACCTTGGAACATTCCTGTACATGTTGTATTTGTATTTGTATCTGCTTATCTTATCTTATCTTTGCTGCTGTAACACACTGAATTTCCCCATTGTGGGACTATTAAAGGACTATTATTATTATTTGGGGGGGGTATGAGTGTGAACCGAGAGCAAGGCAGGTGGTTTGGACTCCGCAACCAGAAATGAACGCACACGCGGTAGTTCAAGAAAAGAATATATATTTACTATAAGTTAATAAAGGCTATTTGAAGGTAAAATGACAGGGATAAAAAAAAACAAAAAAAAAAAAATAGCATAAAAAAATTTAAAAGGCAAATTCTGTAATGGTTTCTACTTTTACTCTGTCCACTTCTGCAGTATGGACACTGAATGAACAATATACTCAAAACTATCCCTAACTGACCCTGACATCACATTTGGGTGCACCCCCTTTTCCCCAGTGGTCCAGGTGGACCGCTTACAGTCCGTAGAAGCGCGCGGTGGGGCCCAAAGTCGTTCCTTTCTTTTATAGTGAAGCGTCCTCTCCTCACTGTTATCAGGATCTTGGGAGAAATGAAGTCCTCTTTAACAGGGAACCCAATGAATGCAATGTAATCCAACAGCAGATTCCACTCAGCACACTGACAGTCCTGCCGAATCCATACACTGAGCTGGGTTGTAAGCCGGGGTTTAGCAGGTGCTGTCCAGTACATCAAACAGCACTGCGAGTCTCTATCTGTGGTATCCATATACACAGTCACAATGTCAGTCTCACTGATCAGCCACTGAGCACAGTTCCTTTCACATGGACTCACTAGTCCTGTTGTCTCTTTACACTCTGTTTGTCTCTGGACCAAGATACAGCTTAGCTGTACAGAAAAATCTCCACACCAGTTCAATACAACACTTGCCAAGATGGCTGCTGCTCTCTGTCTCGTCACTTCCTGCTGCTCTGCTCACACTCTGTCTGCAGAACAGGCAGGCTGACATAAAAGGGGGGGGGTCTCACTCCAGCATCATGTCACAATTACAATGGCTGCTGTCTTAAAGGAACAGAATCACAGAAATACATTCAACAGTAACAGTTTATACAGACAAATGAAGCTTAGGACAACATTGGCTGTCTCTTACATATTCCCCCCCCACTTTAAGATTGGCAGTCCCTGCCTATGACTGTATATCCAGAGGGTTGTACTTTTATGCACAGGGTGGTAGTATACCGATGTATGGCAGGCCAAACAAACTCATCCTGCGCATACCGAACAGGGGGAATACCAGCATTTGGCCTAGTGGTCCGTCTGAGGACCGGTGGTATATTATGGGGTGCTGCAGCTATGGGCTGAGAAGGACCAGCGGATTCCGCACCTGAGGGGGCACAGGCCGGAGATACAGTAGTCACAGGTGGAACATCCCCAGGAGCAGGGATCGGCCAACAATCATCCTCCTCGTCTGAGGCCCATTCCGCACCTCCATTCTCTGACTGTGGGAGCTCATTCACATTGGCAGGCCCATCATGATTTGTCCCTTCAGAATGACACAGGCGCAACATATTTCGGTGAAGTACTCGAACACAATCAGTTCCTTCTTTCTGGACCTGGTACACTGGCCCATTCGCATACTTGCGGCCAACAACACGATACGGCAAAGCCTCCCATCGGCTTTCCAATTTCCCTTGGGGTTTCTTGACACGAACTAGCACCAGGTCGCCTGGTTGCAATGGTGCTTCTTGCACTGGGGTCTTATCAGGATGGGGATGTTCTTGCAGGCGCTGCCGCACCAATCGATGGATCGTCTCAAGTCTCTGCCGGTGCGCCCGCACCCAAGAGGTTGGATCCCTCGGAGGGAACCCATCCACATCATCCAACTGTAATTCTATACTTCGCCCAGACCGCCCAAAGAGAAGTGTATAAGGAGAGTACCCCGTTGTAGAATGGACCTGATTGTTATAGGCCCACACCATTTCAGACAAGAACTGAGGCCACTGTAACTTCTTGTCTTCCTCCAGAGTCCGCAGCATCTGTAGCAGAGTTCTGTTGAATCTTTCACAGGCCCCATTTCCCTGAGGGTGGTATGGAGTTGTGTGCGACTTCTTTATCCCGTAGATACGTTGAACTTCTTTCATTACGTGTCCCTCAAAGCAGGCACCCTGGTCGGAGTGGATGCGTTTAGGGCACCCATATACTCGAATGAAATCTTGGCACAGAGCACGAGCTGCTGACTCAGCTGTCTGGTCATTGGTGGCGGTTACCACCGCAAATTTGGTGAAGTGATCCACCATTACGAGGCAATACTGGTGTCCGCTATTGGATGGGCCCACCATTAGATAGTCTATCATGACGATTTCTAAAGGTTCCTGGGTCACGATGGTTTGCAGGGGAGCTCTCTGTTCTATTGCCTTATGGATCTCACAAGTTCGACAGCTGCGGCATACTTCTTCGACCATTTGACGAAGACCAGGGCAATAAATCAGTCGCTGTAACCAACGAAAGGTCTTCTCATGACCAAAATGTCCATTCTTATTATGAGCCTCAACTGCCAACGAGCGAGCCAGTTCACTAGGCACCACAATTTGGTATCGAATGTCGATCTCAGAAGGTAAATAGACCTTTCGGCATAGCACTCCATTTTTCATCTCCAACTTTTCCCACTGACTCAGAACAGATAATATCTCACGTGTCAGTCGTTCTCTTTCCTCTCTACAGGGCTTCTGGCCTTTCTCAACACACTTGATCATCTGTGCCAGCCCCTCATGGGTCTGTTGTATCTGTGCCCATTCCTGTCGTGAGGGACCAAAGAAAGGAGCCGTTTCAGTCCCCTCCATCTCAAACTGATTAGCGGCGGCCAAGGCCTGTGAAAATCTGCTGAAGTCGGGCACCTCCACATGCTCCAACTCATGATCCACGTCTACTGTGGGGGTCTGGGCGGTTACCCTAGAAAGCCCGTCAGCATTCTGGTTCTCTGTCTTGGACCGATACTTAATGCGGTAATTGAACTTAGTCATTCGGGCTATCCACCTCTGCTCTAACGCCCCGAGCTTGGCATTTTCCAGGTGAGCTAGTGGGTTGTTGTCAGTCAGTACTAAAACTTCAGCACCGGTCAAATATTCAGAGAATTTCTCGGTCATGGCCCATACCAGTGCCAACAGCTCCAACTTAAATGAACTATAATTCTCGGGGTTTCTTTCAGAATCTCTCAAAGACCGGCTGCCGTACGCTATGACCCTCTCCTGGCCATCCTGAAGCTGGGAAAGCACTGCTCCAAGACCATACAGGCTTGCATCCGTATACAGCTGGAACGGCAAGTGGTAATCAGCATATGCCAAGATTGGGGCTGTTGTCAGTGCATCCTTTAATGCCTGGAAGGCTTGTTCCTGTTCAAGTCCCCACTTCACGGACCAGTTCTTTGGACCACCGGATGTGCCTCGTAGGAGAGCATTAAGTGGTGCTGCTACCTTGGCGAAATCCTTAATAAACCGTCGATAGTAACCGGCTACTCCAAGGAACGCCCTCACTTCTCGCAGGGTAGTCGGTATTGGCCAATCTTGAACAGCCGCTATCTTGTCTCTTGATGGTCTCACCCCTTCTCCTGATACGCGGTGACCCAAGTAATCAATTTCAGATTGGAACAACCGACATTTACTGGGTTTCAATTTGAGCCCATGTTCCCGCAATCTTCGAAATACTTGCCCCAACTGGTGGAGATGGTCTTCAAAGGTCGCAGAATACACTATAATGTCATCCAAGTAGATGAGAGTGAACTCAAAGTTGAAGTCACCGAGACATTTCTCCATCAACCGCTGAAACGTTCCGGGTGCATTTGTCAACCCGAAGGGCATCCGGTTAAATTCGTATAGTCCCATGGGCAAGATGAATGCCGTCTTCTCCTTGTCTTTTGTGGCCATCGGCACCTGCCAATACCCACTAGCCAGATCTAGTGAGGAGAAGTACCGGGCTCTCCCCAGCGCTGAGAGGGACTCCTCAATCCGTGGCAAGGGGTAGGAATCTCGTACGGTGCAAACGTTTAACTTCCGATAGTCTACGCAAAATCGGATGGACCCATCTTTTTTTCTTACTAACACCACAGGAGCTGCCCAGGGACTCTGGCTTTCTTGGATGATCCCACCCTGTAGCATCTTAGCTAACAGTTCTTTTACTTCCTGATACAACTGTGGAGGAATTTGTCGGTAGCGCTCTCTAATTGGAGGGGTGTCTCCTGTGGGAATCTCATGGTAGATCCCTGTGGTACATCCAAAATCTTCAGCATACCGTGAAAAGGCCGGCTCGGTTCTCCCACAACAGTTCATCTACCTTCTGCACCCATTCCAGAGAACATGAACTTGCATCCATCTTCATCTGTTCTCTAATTGCACGGCCATTCCATTCAGAGGTGGGTTCCTCATCTTCTCTCATGGACACAGTTACGGTCCACTCATCCCTTTCAGTCGGCTTCAGCTGCATTGGAGTTACTTTCCTTACTTCCTCCGGAGTCACATAGATGTTAGCCAGCTGCCTCCCTGGGGTCAGGTCCACACTCTGGTCCTGAGTGTTTACACATCGAAGTGGTACTCTTCCATTGCGAACTATTGCCAAGGAACGGGCCACTAGCGGATCAACACCTCCTTCGGCTGCCTGCAGTGGTTCTACCAACACAGCTATGCCCTCTAGTTTCCGACAGGTGCCTATGGGCATGGACACTATTGTCTCCCGACTGGGTGGCAGTGTAACTTTTGTATGCAAAGGAACTGAAATTCGAGCCAGAGGACGCTGTGCATCTGAACTTTTCTGTAAGCCACATGTCCGGATCAGCCGCTGGAAAGCTGTTTCAGTAGGCCGATGGGTGGTGGTTTCTTTCCAATAACCGTGACCTTTCTTTTCAAAGAGGATCTGATCTAATTCTTTTAACACATTCATCCCCAAAATGACAGGGACCTTTACTTCATGTGACTCCTGTACCACCACAATGCCTTTCCTACCTAGATCTTGGCCACATACCCGGACATTCATCCAGGCCACTCCCACGACCGGAACTGGTAACTGGTTAGCTGCGACCACTCGTACGAATGTATGGGGATCATATTTCACATGTTGCTGGAAGTACCGTTCATAACAGTCTCTACTCAAGGTCGTTACTTGGGAACCCGTGTCAATCATCCCGGTAACCGGAATACCCTCCATTTCCACCTGTATAACAGGACTTGCAGCGATCAGGTCATCATTAGGGCATTCTCCCCACATAGTCTCCTTGTCAGTCTCCCCTACTACACGCCCTACAGCAGCAGGGGACTTCAGTTTAACGGCGGTCTCTCATAAGTTTGTCGCTGCTCTGGACATCTAGCAGCAACGTGGCCCATCCGTCCACACTCCCAGCAGCGTATCTCCCGTCGTTCTGGCCATCTGTTTGGGCCCCTTCGGTAAGCCCCTTCGATTTCTCCTGAGCACTGCATTAACTGATTTGGACCCCTTCGGTAGGTCCTATCCTCATCCCTCCAGCGGGGTGGTGGGTGATTCTGATTTTCTGGGTATGGACGGCTCACCCTTTCACCTCCAGTTTTCTGGAAGTCTGCAATTTTCATAGAATGTTCATCACAACGGGTGTGCAAGTGTTCCATTTGCTCTTGCAGTTTCTGCATTACTGTGAGAATTTCTTTAACCGTCCCCTTTTCTACTGTCTCTGAGCCAGAACTAGCCCCCTGTGACAAAGTAACTCCAACTGCGGTCTGGGGCTTCGGGAACATACTATTGGCACGGGAGATGGCCTCTACCTGTACATCATGGAATTTAGCATCAGTCTCTCGTCGTATAAAATCCTGCATAGTCACAGTTAAACTGCCGTCACGTATCCCCAGGACAAACTGGTCACGGAGAGTCCGATCAGGGTTACAGAAGGCTGGCGAGCCCCCTCTTTCCTTCACTTGAATATCTCGGAGCAGTTCTTGTAGGGCATTTGCATATTGGGGAAGGCTTTCATTCTCCTGTTGTACCCTCTGGAAGAACCGAGCCTGCAGAGACCCCAGCAATGCAGTTTCTCCTTAAATGGTTTCTAGAATCTGGACTACTTGCTCAAATGTCTGCCTTTGTTCAAATGGCCTCAATATCACCGTGGTCTTAGCATCCCCTTGTAATGTCAATATTGCTAGCTCTACTAGTACTTCTGGTGCGGTCTGGTACATTCGCTGTATCATTCGTATCTGTTCCACCCACATACTCACTGACATATTATTGCCATCAAATTTAGCTAACTGACTTATTATAGCCCCTGCTGGCATTCTTCCTCCAGCACCATTCTCCCGAACGGGTGCGTCACCGTCCATTCTGGTAAGCGGATCCTGCCGACTACGCCAATTTGTGAACCGAGAGCAAGGTAGGTGGTTTGGACTCCGCAACCAGAAATGAACGCACACGCGGTAGTTCAAGAAAAGAATATATATTTACTATAAGTTAATAAAGGCTATTTGAAGGTAAAATGACAGGGATAAAGACAAGCAAAATATACAATATAGCATGAACAATTTCAAGGCAAATTCTGTAATGGTTTCTACTTTTACTCTGTCCACTTCTGCAGTATGGACACTGAATGAACAATATACTCAAAACTATCCCTAACTGACCCTGACATCACATTTGGGTGCACCCCCTTTTCCCCAGTGGTCCAGGTGGACCGCTTACAGTCCGTAGAAGCGCGCGGTGGGGCCCAAAGTCGTTCCTTTCTTTTATAGTGAAGCGTCCTCTCCTCACTGTTATCAGGATCTTGGGAGAAATGAAGTCCTCTTTAACAGGGAACCCAATGAATGCAATGTAATCCAACAGCAGATTCCACTCAGCACACTGACAGTCCTGCCGAATCCATACACTGAGCTGGGTTGTAAGCCGGGGTTTAGCAGGTGCTGTCCAGTACATCAACAGCACTGCGAGTCTCTATCTGTGGTATCCATATACACAGTCACAATGTCAGTCTCACTGATCAGCCACTGAGCACAGTTCCTTTCACATGGACTCACTAGTCCTGTTGTCTCTTTACACTCTGTTTGTCTCTGGACCAAGATACAGCTTAGCTGTACAGAAAAATCTCCACACCAGTTCAATACAACACTTGCCAAGATGGCTGCTGCTCTCTGTCTCGTCACTTCCTGCTGCTCTGCTCACACTCTGTCTGCAGAACAGGCAGGCTGACATAAAAGGGGGGGGGTCTCACTCCAGCATCATGTCACAATTACAATGGCTGCTGTCTTAAAGGAAAAAAAACAAAAAAAAACATTCAACATTAACAGTTTATACAGACAAATGAAGCTTAGGACAACATTGGCTGTCTCTTACATGAGTATTATCCCTCCCGCAACAGACTCTGGCGCTGACCTGTGTGTATAATGGGACCTGAAGCCTTCGCTGAAGGGAAGAGTGGGAACATATATGAAAATATATCAGTGCCTCCACCCAGGATAGAGCCTCTGTATTACAGGGAGGATCTCTTCCTGGGACTTACCCATGAAGTACAGTTAGTAGCCTTAACAAGGATCACTGTACTAATCTCACAGTCTGAAGAATACATACGGATACCACATAAGGTTATAACAGTAGCTTTATAAGAATCAAAAGGGTAATAGTACATACATACAATATACTCAGAACACAGCAGTACTACAACAACCAGCAAGTCCACAATAGTCTTAGGTTATATACCCGGGTATATATATATAGTCCGGTGCACAATACCTCCAGGCAACAGAAGAGATGCAGGGGACCCTGTGGATCCTCGGATTCTTCCAGGAGATGATAGACAGCCGATCAGGAGATGATGATGAGATTCTTCACAGGCAGCAAACAGGGCGACGGTGACGGCAGTAGATGCAGGCCTGACTACCCTAACACTGAGTCCTTAACCTGCCAGCTAAACTACTAGTGCAACCGGGCCTCTAACTAGCTAGCTGGCCGTCGGAAGCCTAACCTATCACTGCCCTGAACTATATATATATATATATGGATCCCTAACTACAGTTACTAGCTAGGTCCTGTGAGTATATAGGGGGTAACACATACCTAACTATATACTCTGAAGTAAAGGAGAACAGGTGGCTCTGAAATAAAGTTGAACAGCTTCACTAGCTGATCTCAAGGATATAGATTCTTAAAACATCTACTTATCTACTCCTTAGAATTACACCTACCACCTGCTTTAGACTCCCCCAGACATAACATGTCTGTCTCACATCAGCTCTGCTCACATCTCTCCCCCCAGCAGCTCTGCCTCACATGTGTCTGACTCACTGTATTTACAAACAAACCCTGCACTGAATGCCTGGGGTCTCTGAAGCCAAACTGCAGGGGCAAAGAAGCTACATACATTATATACTAGTAGAAATGGCAGTTCCCTACAGATATTTGCATTGATTAAGAGAAAACTCACTTTAATGTAGTGCAAAGGACAATACAGTTCTGTTTTGCACATTGTATTGTGCGCGAAAATGCACATTAAATGTGCATGATGCCAAAAACTGGATTTGCGATATTTCATATGGCAGTAGGGTGGGCCCCTAGAATCAATCCCACTGGTGGGCCCTAGGCACCCCAGTCCGACCCTGGCTATATAAATAAACAATAATAATAATAATACACTGTGCACTCCACATCTCTTCCCCCACCAGCACACCGTGTACCCCACATCTGTCCTCCCATGGTACACCATGCACCCCACATCTCCACCCCACAGTACACCATGCAGCTCACATCTCTCCCCACACTGTGCATGGCTGTGATTGGCCAGGCGGGACTTGTGACCCCTCTGTATAAGAGGCAGGGTCACAGGTCCCGTTGTCATTCCAGCTAGTTAGGCTAGGTAGGGAGAGGCTTCAACTGGAGATAGGGACAGTCAGGGCCTTAGCTAAATTTAATTGTCCTTTTCAGGGCAGTGAAGCTAGGTAGGGAGAGGAGCCTGATACCGTGAGGAACAGTTAGCCTATTAATAAGAATTGCCCTTTTCAGGGCAGTGACAGTAAACTGTGTGTGTGTGTGTGTGTGTGTACCCATACCGTCTCCTAGTGCATACTCACATGGTGGATGAGTATCTGTTGACACGTCTCCTGGTACTGAGTGATGGGTCCTCCCCGTTCAATTTCTGGGTTGGTAAATTGGATACATGGCCAGAGCTTACACTCTATGCCTTGGCGGTGCTGACCTGCCCTGCGGCAAGTGTTCTATCAGAACATGTGTTCAGCACTGCAGGGGGTGTCATCACCAACAAGAGGATCCGCCTATCCACAGCCAACGTTCATTAAGATGAACCAGGCATGGATCCCATAGGACTTGGCTATGCCAGCGCCTGATGAGTAGTTAAAGTGTTGGTTACCTCCTCCACCTCAGCTCTCAATACAGAAGAGAAGGAAAGTAAAATTGATGCAGGAGTTCACATAAAGGATCCAAAATTTGTTATATAGTATATTACAAAATGTATTATTGACACAAATGCAGCAATCCCGGAGTGCTACTGCTTTTGTGTGTTTGTCATTGTGCCTCTGGGTTTCATGTTTGTATGTTCTGTTTCATGTTAAATGTCATTGTTGTGCAGCTTACCTTGTATTTTCCCCCTGCGGTGTTCAGAACCTAGACTTGGTTCAGCCCTGGCCTATCATAGGCCACTGGGCGGGGTTGTAGGGAGATATTATCTCCCCGGCAACGGTTGGTCTCCTCAGTTCAGTTCAGTGCATGCTGTGAACCAGACTAGGTGTGCAGAGCTGACTTGCCACCAGCCTCTGGACTGAAGGCCAGCCACCGCTTTCACAGCCCCAGGAGGGATATCATCAGCCCCAGGCTCACCTGAAGACAGCCCAGAGCAAGGGAGTAAAGCTATCCAAGCTGCTGGACTCAGTTGGTGTCGTGCCAGGAGGAGCAGGAGAGGACCCTGACAGGAGAGATGTATTCGAGCCTAGCATACAGGTAACCAGATCCCTGTCAGGGCTCCATGTAACTCCATCCCCAGGGTACCTGGCTGGGAGAGGCAGAGAGGAGGAGTAGAGGAAAAGCCATCCTGTGGAGCCTATATCATCTTTGGGCACCCTCCTAGAACCAAGGCTGGGGGTTGGACACTGCAGGACAACTACCCCCATCTGGAAGCTGCTGTTGACTTACTGTTCCAGTTGCCTAATAAACGGCTGTTTGGTTTACCTGCATCGCTGAATCCTGAGTCGAGCCTGCATTACCATCAGGGCCCTTCTGACTAACACCACACCGGCTAAGGTAGGAGAGGTCCCCTCTTCAACTGGAAGTGCCCCGGGGAAAAGAGCTACTACCACCACCATCCGGTAGTGCTGCAGGACCCCCCCCGACTTTGTCCGGCCTAGGAGTGGGACTGCAGCAGTTGGGGAGTGTGCTCGGCCTGCTAGATGGCACAGAATCCGCCACTACTACTCCCATGCTCCGTTCTCCTCCATCTGGGTTGCAGCACAAATACTGCCAGAAAGGTCGTGACTAGAGTTGAGTTGCTCCTGTTAGGTATGATGTCAAAGAAAGGGGCGGAGCCTCTCCGATGAGGGTGGGGTCTCTATAGAGGAAGCAGGAGCGGAGCTCATGTAGATGGAGAACAGAAAGCTGTTAGGACTGTTTTGTGGGACTGCATGATGGAGGAGGCTGAGAGGAGGGAGTGATGTATTTACATGGCACTTTAAGTTGAGGGGCTGAAAAGAGACTTATGTTTTACATGGGACTGTATCCTGGAGAGTCTGAGGGATTGGATTGATGTTTAGGGTGGTATAAGAGTCCCTGGGGTGCTGTTGGCATCGAGGGAGACAAGGTCTTTTGGGTGCTGCTCTCATCTGAAGGAGAGCAGGGGTCCTTGTTGTTCTGCTGGCATGTAAAGGAGAGCAGGGGTCCTTGAGGTGCTGTTGGTATCTAAGGGGGGGATGCTGCTGGCATGGATATGGGCCAGGGGTCCCTGGTGTGCTTCTGGCAACTAAAGGGGGTGGAGACATGGGTCCCTGGGGTGCCATTGGCATCTAAATATGGGGGCATGCGTCCTTGCTGTACTTATGGCATCTAAAGGGGGGAGGGGCAGGGGTCCTTGGGGTGCTGCTTGCATGTAATGGGGGCAGGTCTTGTTGGGTTCAGGTCCCTGGGAGATTGCTGCTAGAGTCTGTGTGGGATCCCAGGGGTATTGTGTGCGGTTCCTGGGGTATTGTTTGTGTGTGAGAGGAGGTTCTGGAGGTGGTCCCAGGGCTCTGCCACCTGTGTGCATGTTTGGGGATCCCTGGGGAGCTAACCTGTGTGAGGGGGTGCTGGTGGAGGGTCCGAGGGGTGCTGCCGTGTGGGTGTGCTGGTCCCTTGGGTACTATCTTCATGTAAGTGGGGGGTTCCTGCGGTGCTGCCTCTGTGTGTGTGGGGGGGGGGGGGTTGCTGATGGTGGTCCCTGAGGTTCTGCCACCTGTGTGGGGGTGCTGCCTGTGTGTTGGAGGGGTCTTTCCCCTGGGGTGTTGCCACCTATGTGTTGGGGGGCTGCTGCCTGTGTGCTGGGAGAAGTCTGGTCCCCGGGGGCTGCCGCCTGTGTTCTGGGAGAAGTCTGGTCCCCGGGGGGCTGCCGCCTGTGTGCTGGGAGAAGTCTGGTCCCCGGGGGGCTGCCGCCTGTGTGCTGGGAGAAGTTTGGTCCACGGGGGGCTGCCGCCTGTGTGCTGGGAGAAGTCTGGTCCCCGGGGAGCTGCCGCCTGTGTGCTGGGAGAAGTCTGATTCCCGGAGGGCTTCCGCCTGTGTGCTGGGAGAAGTCTGGTCCCCGGGGGGCTGCCGCCTGTGTGCTGGGAGAAGTCTGGTCCCCGGGGAGCTGCCGCCTGTGTGCTGGGAGAAGTCTGATTCCCGGAGGGCTTCCGCCTGTGTGCTGGGAGAAGTCTGGTCCCCGGGGGCTGCTGCCTGTGTGCTGGGAGAAATCTGGTCCCTAGGGGGCTGCTGCCTGTGTGCTGGGAGAAGTCTGGTCCCCGGGGGGCTGCCGCCTGTGTGCTGGAAGAAGTCTGGTTCCCGGTGGGCTGCCGCCTGTGTGCTGAGGGAGAGAAGTCTGGTCCCCGGGGGGCTGCCGCCTGTGTGCTGGGAGAAGTCTAGTCCCCGGGGGGCTGCCGCCTGTGTGCTGAGGGGGTCCGGTCCCCGGAGGGTTGCCACCTGTGTGCTGAGGGGGTCCGGTCCCCGGGGGGGCTGCTGCCTGTGTGCTGGGAGAAGTCTGGTCCCCGGGGGGCTGCCGCCTGTGTGCTGGGAGAAGTCTAGTCCCTGGGGGACTGCCGTCTGTGTGCTGGGAGAAGTCTGGTCCCCGGGGGGCTGCCGCCTGTGTGCTAAGGGGTCCGATCCCCGGAGGGCTGCCGCCTGTGTGCTTAGGGGGTACGGTCCCCGGGGGGGCTGCCGCCTGTGTGCTAGGGTTATATCCGGACCCCGCTTGTGTGTTGAGGGGGGCACGCTCCAGTCCTTTGGGGGCTGCCACCTGTATGCTGGGACTCCAGGACCTGGGATCTGCGCCTGTGTGCTAGGGTCTCTGGTATCTGGGGAGCTGCTGCCTGTGTGCTGTTGTGATCCGGACTCTGGGAGGCTGCCGCCTGTGTTCTAGTGGGGTCCAGTCCTGGGGGCTTGTCGTCTGTGTGTGTGGGGTTCTGGTCCTTTGGGGCTGCCATCTGTGCCTTGGGAAGGGGAATCCCTGAGAGGCTGCTGCCTGTGTGGGGTGCTGTCTTCATGTAAGTGGGGGGGGTCTCTGGGGTGCTGCCTGTGTGTGAGGGTAGGCTGTGGGGGTCCCTGGGCAGGCTGCTGTCTGTATGCATGTGGGGGATCCATGAGGGGCTGCTGTCTGTGTAATGGCATAACTAGGAATGGCTGGGCCCCAAGGCGAACATTTGACATGGGGGTCCCCCCCCTGCACAAACCGCATTCCTGCACACACTATTATGCCTCATAGCGGCCCCTGCACACAGTATTATGTTCCATAGCGGCCCCAGCACACAGTATTATGCAACATAGTGGCCCCTGCACCCAGTATAATGTCCCATAGCGGCCCCTGCACCCAGTATAATGCTCCATAGTGGCCCCTGCACCCAGTATTTTGTCCCATTGTGGACCACCCATGAACAATTATTATGCTCTGGGGTCTTTTCAGACCCCAGAGTATAATGATCGGAGACCAGGGGAGGATACAAAAAAATAAAAAAAAAACAATGTCACTTACCTCTTCCTGGCTCCGGCGCACTCCCCGGTACTTCGGCCATTTTCAATGTTGGACCAGATCTCGCCTGAGTCGGGCCGGCGTCATGATGCATAATGACGTAGGCCCGGTCCACGTAACGTCACCAAACAGGCCCGAAGCCTTCGGAGCATCGGAGAGGTAAGTAATGTTGTTTTTTATGTTCCCTCACCTCCCCTGGCCCTCCTCCCTCTGAAATGACCCCAGAGTATAATGATAGAGTGTTTGTGGGTTTTGGCCCGCGGCCTCACTTACCGATCCCCGATCCTGCTCACAGTCACCTCCGCTTCAGCAGAATGGGAAACGCAGGCGGCCATGAACAGGAGTGGGGATTTGTTAGTAAATAGGGCCCGTTACCTGCTGGGGTTACTCCAGAAGGTAACAGCCTATTAAAATAAAAAAAAAAAAACATCGAGGGCCCTCCAGGCCCCCGAATGTCCCGGGCCCTGTGGCAGCCGCTACCACTGATACCCCTGGTAGTTACGCCCCTGCGTCTGTGTGTTGTCGGGGGAGGGGGTCAGGTCCTTGGGGGGGGGGTTGCTATCTGTATGTTGGTGGAGGGGGTCCCGGGGGAGTGTCGCATTTTGAGTGTGTGTGGAGTCCCTGCATGTGTGGAGGTGGTGGTTGTGGGGCTCTTGGGGAGGGGGGCTGCTTGTGTGTAGGCAGGGTTGTGGGGCTGTATAAATTGCATGGTTCTGGTTACATAGCGCAGGGATGCTGGAGTTATAATATACAGTAGTGCCCTCCTGTGCCCCTATGTTAAATGTATTCCCACTCCTCCTGCATTATAAATAGAATGACCCCCACAGCCTAATGCATCACCCTTTCATGTCCAGGGTGTGAGCTGTATACATAAACATTGTGCACTACTCAGTTTCCAACCCTGCAATGATTGCTAGCACCAAACTGACACTAATTACTGTATAAAGAGGTTACCCACAATGTAGGGACTCCTTCAGAGCAGGAGGAGTCCCTGCATTAGAAGGGGGCGAATCCAAGACATAACTTGTCTGTGTTTCTTGACCGAGTGTAAATCCTTGACCGTGACTAACCCCTGCACTTAGGTTTAGTTGTGGTCAAGTTATGACTGCAATTAACCCTTTGTAGTGCATGAGTTAGCAACTCTAACAAATGTTAACGTCACTATACTCTTTCTGTATAGCAGGTGCAGCCCTAAGAAACATTAGGGCTGCTATACTTTATTTGCATAGCAGGCTGTCTGTCTTTTGCCCCCACATTCATTAATATAACTTGACCCCCAATGTATTCACCAAGGACTCCCCAGATCTCCTGCAATCAGTGATGCCATCTAAGTGATTGAATTGCTGATTACCCAAGAAGGGGTTAATCACAAGCTTGACATGACTGTGGTTCAGGCTAAGGGC
This sequence comes from Leptodactylus fallax, assembly GCA_947044405.1. Lineage (NCBI taxonomy): Eukaryota > Metazoa > Chordata > Amphibia > Anura > Leptodactylidae > Leptodactylus > Leptodactylus fallax. The sequence continues at coordinate 234,856 of CAMRHE010000833.1, forward strand.
CCACGTAGCGTCCTGCAGCAAAAAAGCGCTGCGGGAAAAGCTGCAGGTTTCCTCTGCGGACTTTCTGCTTCAATTACACACATACGGAAGCTGCCGGCATTTCCGTAAGTATAATTGACATGCTGCGATTTCCAAAACCACGACGGTGTGTGTATTTTACTGCAAAGTGGGGACAGGATTCGCGTTTTTTCTGCCGCTGGCAAACCGCGACGTATAGGCCACGTGGGGTGCCTCCCTCAAGGATTTATCCACTTTCTCAGGATAGGCCATCAATATTATATCTGCAGGGGGGCCCAACACTTAATACCCCTGCAGATCTCTGGTACAGAGACTTTAATGGGGCAGCGCTGCGGTACCTACACTCGCCTTTACAGTTTGTACAGCACCGGAGGTCTGCAGGGGACCCTTGCATTGATTGCCTATCCTGAGTTACTATCCTTTCAGTAGGAGTCCTCACATTCTAGTGTTCAAATAACCAAAAAAGGGGGGTTATTAGACTTCATTTGAGGCTAAGTTCACATCGGCCGCAGAAATCGGCAGAGAGAAAAGTCCTGCACAGAGGACTTTTCTCTCTGCCCCTTTCAGTATGGAAACAACTGATCCCATTATAGTCAGTGGGGTCCGCTGGTGTCCATGGGTAGCTGCTGTTTTAGCAGTCTGGCTCTGCATCAATCGGGTTCCCCGATGAACCTAAACGATGTAGAACCACCAGCAGATGAGATTCTAGCTTTACTCTAATAACCCCAACACATGACACGCCATTTGCTGGTTTATTCAATGAGAGCAGGTAATACTAGTCCTGGACAGGTAAGTAGGATCATTGGGGGGAGATTTTATTTGGCTTTGACAGACTACGTTGATAACCAGGGGAGGTGGGTTTTTTAAATAAATAAATAAATAAATAAAATGGTTAATGAGGGCTGTGCGGAGGGTTTTATTTCAATCAAATCTATTTTTTAAAATGTCTATGTTGTTTGTTTAATTAATATCGCTGTATATGGAGCTTAGGGTAGGTTCACATATGTCAGTTGCATAAGCATCAGTTTTTTTGTCCCTTAGTCATTACAACTGATGCCAAAACTGATGCGAAAATGCATCAGTTGTCATCAGACTTTTTTTTATAAATTTCTACTCCAAAACCATTAGTTGTCATAAGTTGTCATCAGTTGTCATCAGATTTTACTATCAGTTTTTACCAAGATGGTCCACAAGGCATGATGGGCTGCCGAGGCCAATAGAGTAAGGGTACTCAACTACTTTTAGTAAATTTCCATTAACTGGGATCCGCCATCAAGTAAAGGTCCAAGCTGAACATGTCCACTATTTACGGTATTTTTTTGGCAAAAAGACATGTCTGACTATAAGACGCACCCCAGGTTTAAACAAGAAAAATAAGAATTAGATCGGGGGCGACTAACGTGGCATTACACTGTGTGGGGTAACTACATAGCATTATACTGTGCAGGGGACACTAACGTGGCATTATACTGTGTAGGGGGCACTAACATGACATTTTTTTTTTTTTCCAAGATGGCGCTGCTGGAGTGGCAGCCTGTTTCAGCAGCTCTGAGTCTTTCTCTTATTTTTCTTTCTTTGTCTTGTTTTATCACTCTACTTAAGGGACTTTGCACTATGAAGAAACACATGAAGACTCGGAATTGGACCTTTGTGATACTTTTTGTTTGTTTTGTTCTGCTTCAAATGGGAACTATTGTGTCTGCAGACAATTCTTTTGTCTACTCCAGAGAGGAACTTTTGCAGCTTAGAGACACAGCAGGGTGGCATTCCAATAGCCCAGACATCCCCCAGGAGATCTGGAGAAGGAAAAGGAGGGGGAGGGGATGTAGAGCTGGAATCCAACAGAGGATTAAAAAGAGATGTTTCAGACCAGCTCTCCCCTCCATCATTATAGGCAATGTGAGATCTCTTGCTAACAAGATGGACGAACTAACGGTGCTCACCAGGCATCATCAGGAGTTTCAGGTGTGCAGCATGATGCTGCTTACAGAGACTTGGCTCACTGAAGTTACTGCGGACACTCTTGTCTCCTTGGATGGCTTTAAACTCCTTTGAGCTGACAGGACAAGGGAGAGCGGTAAGAGGAAAGGAGGAGGGCTGGCAATATTTGTGAATGATAGATGGTGTAATCCTAGGCACATTGTGATTAAGGAACAAACTTGCTGTAAGGACATTGAACTATTAGCTGTGAGCATGAGACCTTTCTATCTACCAAGGGAACTATCACATGTCATCGTGATAGCTGCATATGTCCCCCCCTCTGTGAAAGCTGACGCTGCCTGCGAGGTCCTACAAGCCACGGTGAGCCAGCTGCAGTCGCGACACCCGCAGGCCCTCCTTCTTGTGTTGGGTGACTTCAACCATGTCTCTCCATCATCCACACTGCTCAGTTTCACACAGTATGTAACCTGCCACACAAGAGACAACAAAACACTGGACTTGTTCTTTGCCAACGCGAGGGAGGCATATAACTCATCAGCCCTACTGCCCCTGGGAAGATCGGATCACAACCTAGTGCATCTCCGACCTGTGTACAAGCCACTTGTATGTAGAGAACCAGCTGCCACTTGCACAGTGAGGATATGGTCCGAGGAGAGTGATGAGGCTCTGAGGGATTGTTTTGACACAACCACATGGGAAGTTCTGCAGGATTCTTATGGAGAAGATATAGAAGGACTCACACACTGCATAACGGACTACATTAATTTTTGTGTGGACAACACAGTACCCACAAAAGTGGTGAGGTGCTTTTCCAACAACAAACCATGGATTGATTCTGATCTAAAAACACTACTTAAGGAGAAAAAGATGGCATTCAGGACAGGAGATAAGGAGCGGCTGAGGGAAGTACAAAAGGAGTTGAGGCATCAAATCAGGCAGGGAAAAGCCAGTTATAAGGAAAAAATGGAAAAGCAAATGGAAAGGAAAGACATAAGGGGGGTCTGGGAGGGGCTTAAATCAATTTCGGGTCATAAACAGTCTGTCTGCCAGATTGAGGCAGATGTTAATTGGCTTAATGAACTAAACCTATTCTTCAACAGATTTGATCACACACCAGCTCCTCCTACCCCAGCATGTCCTTCAGTTCCCCCACCACAATGACCTCACCCCATGCGGCTACTCCCAACAGACCAGTAAATCCAGAAATCCGTCTATATCTGACCACAGTCTGACCTTCACAAGGGCCCAGGTGAGGAAGGAGATGAAAAAGATCAAGGCGAGGAAAGCCACAGGGCAAGATGACATCAGTGCAAGGCTAATTAAGACTTGTGGGGACCAGCTGTGTGGTATAATTACATATATGTTTAATATGAGCCTGAGGCAGGAGATAGTCCCTGAATTATGGGAATCTTCTTGTGTGGTACCAGTTCCAAAGAAACCTCACCCTATGGACCTCAACGACTACAGACCTGTAGCACTGACATCCCACTTGATGAAGATCTTAGAGAGATTGGTTCTCACACATCTCCGCCCTCTAGTGAGCCCCGCTATGGACCCTCTCCAGTTTGCTTTTCGGCCGGGCATTGGGGTAGGTGATGCCATCATCCACCTTCTGCACAGGGCTCTGTCTCACCTGGAGAAACCAGGGAACACAGTGAGAATAATGTTCTTTGATTTCTCCAGTGCTTTTAACACCATACAGCCCGGGTTACTGAGAGACAAGCTGGGCCTTGCTGGAGTGGACCACCACCTCTCCAACTGGATCCTTGACTACCTCACAAATCGACCTCAATATGTGAGAGCCCAAGACTGTGTGTCAGATACTGTGATATGTAATACGGGGGCACCTCTGGGTACAGTTCTTGCCCCTTTCCTCTTCACACTGTACACAGCAGATTTTAGGTGCAACTGATCTAGCTGCTACCTACAGAAGTATTCTGATGACCCTGCAATAGTAGGTCTCATCACAGATGATGATGACAGGGAGTACAGGGAACTGAACCAGGATTTTGTGGACTGGTGCCAGCGGAACCACCTGAAGATTAACGTGGGGAAGACCAAGGAGATGGTGGTGGACTTCCGTAAATGCAGATGCCCTCCTAAACCAGTGGACATCCTGGGGACGGGCATCGAGATTGTGAACACCTATAAGTACCTGGGTTTGCTCCTTAATAATAAGCTGGACTGGACAGATCACATGGAGGTCCTGTACAGGAAGGGCCACAGCATGCTCTACCTGCTTAGGAGGCTGAGAGCCTTTGGAATCCGGGGGGCACTTCTTAGGACTTTCTTCAACTCGGTAGTGGCATCAGCCATCTTCTTCGGAGTGGCCTGCTGGGGGAGCAGTATATCAACCAGGGACAGAAAGAAACTTGACAAGCTGATTAGAAGGGCCAGCTTTGTACTGGGGAACCCCCTGGACCCAGTGCAGGTGGTGAGTGACAGAAGGATATTGTCCTTCGTGAGCTCCATGCGGAAGAAGAAGTCCCATTCCATGTATGAGACCGTGATCGCGCTGGGCAGTACTGTCAGTGACCGACTGCTCCACCCTAAGTGTGTGAAGGAGCGCTATCAGAAGTCTTTCCTCCACACCGCGTTTAGGCTATACAACCAACACCGACCTAAGCGGAGATCAATACACACAGAGAACTGAAATATCTTTCTGCCTGTTAAATCCCCCCCCCCCTCCTCTGCTACTTCCTATCTGTCTGTCTACTATCAATGTAATGCCTCTTACCTTGGAATATTCCTGTTCATGTTGTATTTGTATTTGTATCTGCTTATCTTTGCTGCTGTAACACACTGAATTTCCCCATTGTGGGACTATTAAAGGACTATTATTTATTATTACTATTATTATTATTATTGCATGGTGTGGGGGGCAACTATTGTGGCATTATACTGTAGGGGGCATTAACCCCTTAACGACCCAGGGCGTAATAGTACGTTCTGAGTCGCATGACGATGTATGAAGAGCGCTCAGGAGCTGAGCGCTCTCCATACACGGCGGGTGCCGGCTGTATAATACAGCCAGGACCCGCCGCTAACAGCTGCGATTGGTGCGTGCACCGATCGCGGCTGTTAACCCTTTAAATGTCGCGGTCAAACGGGACCGCGGCGTCTAAATTGCGCAGCCGCCACGGGCGCCTCCATTTTTGCCCAATCGCCGCCCTCCAGAACGTCATCGGAGGGCGGCGATTGGTTGCCATGACAGCCGGAGGCATCGTGTAATAGCAGTGAAGGTGTGATGATTCCACTTAAATATGGCTATAACTCAAAGCTGTATTTTGATCTCTGGGTAGCGTATATCTCTCTTAGTTCTATTTACTCATAATGTGCGCAGCTCTAATCATAGGTGTAAGTGGTCAGTAGGGAAACCTTGTAACAATGGGGCTTTGTATCCATCCCAGAATAGCTCCATTGTATTCCTACATAGACCTGGGTGATCAAATAAACATGCATGGTTCAGCCTGGGCTGTTAGATCAGACATGGTTGATAACATTGTATCATTTCACTTGGTCTCAGCTCCTTACAAAGGATCTGGACTTGAGTGCATTAATCAATCAGACTTGCTGTCGCCGGTGACCTCATTCTGGGTGGTGTAATCAAGGGTATAAAAGATGAGGTAAGAGGTCAGTGAGTCAGACTACCCCTGAGAAGAGATTGGGCTGAGACTACAAGGAGAATACTATGAAGAGGATACTGTGATGAGCATGCAGGCTGGAATGCTGTGTTGATGCCACATGCTAGAAGCCTCCACCGGTTATTCACACAAACCAGAGCATGTGTGAGTGTTGGACTACAGAACCACATCAAGGAGATGTGTGGTAAAGTAATCATTTTACTTTTATTCCCTTTTATTTTATTGCACTGTATATTGTAACTAGTAACTGTTAATGCTTGCATATATCTACATATCTGTTCTGAACTGCATGTGTTAGATGTTAATACCGACCCATTTAGGGGTTAATAAATATATAAAATTTAGAAAGCTTGTCTTGTACAGTCATGGCCAAAAGTTTTGAGAATGATACAAATATTAATTTTTACAAAGTCTACTGCTTCAGTTTTTCTAATGGCAATTTGCATATACTCCAGAATGTTATAAAGAGTGATCAGCTTAACAGCAATTACTTGCTAACTCAATATTTGCCTAGAAAATGAACTTTATCCCCCAAAACACATTTCAACATCATTGCAGCCCTGCCTTAAAAGGACCACCTAACATCGTTTCAGTGATTGCTCCATTAACACAGGTGTGGGTGTTGATGAGGACAGGGCTGGAGATCAATCTGTCATGATTAAGTAAGAATGACACCACTGGACACTTTAAAAGGAGGCTGGTGCTTGCCATCATTGTTTCTCTTCTGTTAACCATGGTTATCTCTAAAGAAACACGTGCAGTCATCATTGCACTGCACAAAAATGGCCTAACTGGGAAGAGTATTGCAGCTAGAAAGATTGCACCTCAGTCAACAATCTATCGCATCATCAAGAACTTCAAGGAGAGAGCTTCCATTGGTGCCAAAAAGGTTCCAGGGCGCCCAAGAAAGACCAGCAAGCGGCATGACCGTCTCTTAAAAGTGTTTCAGCTGCGGGATCGGGCTACCAGCAGTGCAGAGCTTGCTGAGGAATGGCAGCAGGCAGGTGTGAGTGCATCTGCACGCACTGTGAGGCGGAGACTCTTGGAGCAAGGCCTGGTCTCAAGGAGGGCAGCAAAGAAGCCACTTCTCTCCAGAAAAAACATCAGGGACAGACTGATATTCTGCAAAAGGTACAGGGAGTGGACTGCTGAGGACTGGGGTAAAGTCATTTTCTCTGATGAATCCCCTTTTTGATTGTTTGGAACATCTGGAAAACAGCTTATTCGGAGAAGAAGAGGTGAGCGCTACCACCAGTCTTGTCTCATGCCAGCTGTACAGCATCCTGAAACCATTCATGTGTGGGGTTGCTTCTCAGCCAAGGGAATCTGCTCTCTCACAGTCTTGCCTAAAAACACAGCCATGAATAAAGAATGGTACCAGAATGTCCTCCAAGAGCAACTTCTCCCAACCATCCAAGAGCAGTTTGGCGCTCAAAAATGCCTTTTCCAGCATGATGGAGCACCTTGCCATAAAGCAAAGGTGATAACTAAATGGCTCAGGGAACAAAACATAGAGATTTTGGGTCCATGGCCTGGAAACTCCCCAGATCTTAATCCCATTGAGAACTTGTGGTCAATCATCAAGAGACGGGTGGACAAACAAAAACCAACAAATTCAGACAAAATTAAAGCATTGATTCTGCAAGAATGGACTGCTATCAGTCAGGATTTGGTCCAGAAGTTGATTGAGAGCATGCCAGGGAGAATTGCAGAGGCCCTGAAGAAGAAGGGTCAACACTGCAAATATTGACTTGCTGCATTAACTCATTCAAACTGTCAATATAAGCTTCTGTTACTCATAATATGAATGCAATTATATTTCTGTATGTGATAAAAACATCTGACAAACACACATAAAAACCAGAGGGCAGCAGATCATGTGAAAATATAATATTTGTGTCATTCTCAAAACTTTTGGCCATGATTGTATTTATCTTGTGGACCCAGCACTCACTGGCGGTGAGTGTGGTTGTTTATGAAAGAAGACTCAGGTGTGGGCCAGCGCGGTGTTGGCACACTGAGGATCTTTCACATTGGTGGCAGCGGTGGGATCTTAGGATAAACAGCGTGTGTTGGTGACCTTTATCATTCAGACGCTGGGGATTGTAGTAATCCTATGAGACAAGCTCGGTATTAAAGCAAGCATTAAGATACAGTTTGATACAGTGCTGTTCCCCTCCCTTACTCTTTGTATTCTATCCTATCTTTTATTTGGCAAATACCAATGGAGGGCTAGTGGGCTCAGAAGATCCTGAGCGTATGGCTGAAATGGAGCCAGCCACAGCTATGCAGAGAATCGAGCAGAGTCCTAATTTTGGTGCTCTGCCAGGAAGTGCAGCAGACAGCCCGGTCCCAAGGATTACTTCACCAGGAGGGACCAGTAACCCCAGCCTTGTGGGGGGAATGGCTTCATACTGGCAAACGGCCCTGCAGCAAATAGGCACTAGTGACCCTAACACATACCTGCAGGTGTTGTACCGTTTTCAGGAAGCTGTAGAACAAGAATGGCAGCCCGCAGAATGGCAGGCTGATCGTGAGGCTGCTGAGCGACAGGCAGAAAGAGAGAGGAAGGCTGCTGAATGAAAGGCTGCTGAGCAACAGGCCGAGAGGGAGTTTCAGCTTGAGCTGAAGAGGCTGGAAATCTCCCAGCAGGCACAAACTCCAACAACCCTGCAGAGACCCTCAAGTTGGAAGGAGAAGCCAGGCCGGAGTTCACCACGGCCGTCTGTCGTCAGGTTGGGTGAGACAAACTATGCCCCGGGTGGTCCCTCCCCTGTCCCAAGAACTCTGGGCGCCCGGGTGACCAACCCCAAACCCCAAGGGGAGGTGCGGCGGGGCCATGCCTGTAACCAGACAGGACATTTCAAGGAGGAGTGCCCCAACCGCCCTGAGAACTTCCCTGCTTCCCAAGCCACAGCATGTGGCCCATCTGTGCATCTGGACTAGGGTGCAGGAAAAGGAATGCGGACTGTGGGACTATTGACTGATTTGCCTGCTAATGTACTGTTGGGAACTGATTTAGGACCTATGATGTCCCAATATGGGGTGGGGAGCACCCCAATTTACTGTGATAAATTGTCTATGACTAATGTTGATAATGTTTCTGTCATATCTGCAGAGAGGGCCCGTAACCCCCTCTCTGAGATACTTCCCATGGCAGTCAATGTAAATGCTAATGAGTTGTCTTCAGCTGAGAGCAGGGAAGATGCAAATGAGCTTCCTGCAACCCAGCTCAGCAAAAATGTTATTGATGCTTTGTTCACTCCCGTGCTAGGAGCCAGTGAGACTTTGTCTGTAGACACACCCACATCTGCGGGGGCATCTCCCTCCCAGCTTGTTAATATGTCTACTGCAGATCTCATTGAGGCCCGGTGTGAATTAACAATTGCTAATGAAGGTACTGTCAATGTAATTGCCAATGCTTGTTGTGAAAGTGTACAGGGTAGCTCTTCTGAGTCACTGGAAGCGACTTCTACTATTTCGCCCAGTGCATCCAATAAGCACCCAACTGCTGACCATGTGCCAGGTGGTCAGGTAGGCTATGTGGATCTCATGGCCGATCCAGGTGAGGGACGGACTGCTGGTAGTGTGGTGTTAGCCCGCAGCCAGAGTGCTACAAATGTGGAGGGCGTTCCGACCCTTGAACCGTTGCCTACACCACCTGGAGTCGGTGCTGAGACCGCCATGACTAGCCTTACTCCCTTGAAGCCGGAGGAGTCCGGCCGGTATGAGACATACACGTCTCTTCTGTCCAGTTCTATTCCAGGAGTGCCCATGGCCCAAGTGCAGATGGCATGGGGTACTGGAGGTGTGATCCAAGAAGAGGGTATGTCCAATGTATTACCTGTCAATGGATTGTGGGGGGATGGTTTGGGGAAGCATGATCTCAGTCATTTGCCCAAGGTATCACCATCACCCACCCGACTACAGGAGAAACAGGGTCCAAACATACCTGTGCCAGAACCAGAGGTGCCCCTAGGTTTGGAAGCAAAGGGGGAGGTGCAGAATCCCCTAGATCTCTCCCAACTAGGGGCTAGTGTGAGAGAGACCCTGAGAGACCGCCGGGATGGGGTCTCTGAACTGGTATCCCAAAGACTTGGGGTTATGAGGGTGGCTCCACGGGATGCCAGCACTCAGAAAGCGGACCCAGAACAGGCAGGAGGTAGCCAAGTGTACGTGGATCAGGGCCTGAGCCTTAGAAGTGTCCCTAGTCAGACTAGAGAGCCAGAAGGGTCCGGCAGCTATGTAACATGCACCTCTCTTTTGTCTCACTCCAGCCAAGAGTTCAGAGATGCTGTCCAAGCTGACCCTAGTCTGGACATATTGAAGGCGCGTGCCGCTCAACCACCCTCGGAGTCTGACAAGGTCCGAGTCTGCTGGGACCCCGGGGGGAGGTGGGGGAGCCTTGGGGCCAGAGCCTGAGAAGCTGGAGGTGGAGGTGCTTTCAGAAGAGGGGCGTAGGCCCCTACTTCCTGCAAGCCCCATCTAAAAGGGGGTGGTGTGATGATTCCACTTAAATATGGCTATAACTCAAAGCTGTATTTTGATCTCTGGGTAGCGTATATCTCTCTTAGTTCTATTTACTCATAATGTGCGCAGCTCTAATCATAGGTGTAAGTGGTCAGTAGGGAAACCTTGTAACAATGGGGCTTTGTATCCATCCCAGAATAGCTCCATTGTATTCCTACATAGACCTGGGTGATCAAATAAACATGCATGGTTCAGCCTGGGCTGTTAGATCAGACATGGTTGATAACATTGTATCATTTCACTTGGTCTCAGCTCCTTACAAAGGATCTGGACTTGAGTGCATTAATCAATCAGACTTGCTGTCGCCGGTGACCTCATTCTGGGTGGTGTAATCAAGGGTATAAAAGATGAGGTAAAGAGGTCAGTGAGTCAGACTACCCCTGAGAAGAGGTTGGGCTGAGACTACAAGGAGAATACTATGAAGAGGATACTGTGATGAGCATGCAGGCTGGAATGCTGCTGCTTACTATGATGAGACTACAAGAGACTGAGAGACTATTGGGATATACTGTGAGGAACATGCAGGCTGGAATGCTGTGTTGATGCCACATGCTAGAAGCCTCCACTGGTTATTCACACATACCAGAGCATGTGTGAGTGTTGGACTACAGAACCACATCAAGGATATGTGTGGTAAAGTAATCATTTTACTTTTATTCCCTTTTATTTTATTGCACTGTATATTGTAACTAGTAACTGTTAATGCTTGCATATATCTACATATCTGTTCTGAACTGCATGTGTTAGATGTTAATACCGACCCATTTAGGGGTTAATAAATATATAAAATTTAGAAAGCTTGTCTTGTATTTATCTTGTGGACCCAGCACTCACTGGCAGTGAGTGTGGTTTTTTATGAAAGAAGACTCAGGTGTGGGCCAGCGCGGTGTTGGCGCACTGAGGATCTTTCACAGAAGGCATTTTGCTATTCACTGCGATACAGTAGTATCGCAGTAAATAGTATGATCGATCAGACTCCCTAGGTTTCAAGGTCCCTAGGGAGTCTGATCATACAAGTAAAAGTAGTAAAAAGTTTTTAAAAGTATGAAAACATAAAAAAAAAACACAAAAGTTCAAATCACTCCCCTTTCCCTAGATCAGATATAAAAGTAAATAAACAAAAGTAAGCATAAACACTTTAGGTATCCCTGCGCTCCAAAATGCCCAAACTATTAAAATATTAAATTTATCCCATACGGCGAATGGCGTAGCGGGGAAAAAAAAATCAAAATGGCCAAATAGCGTTTTTTTCAACACTTTGCCTCCTATAAAAAATTGAATAAAAAGTGATCAAACCATCAGATCTTTCCCCAAATGGTATCAATAAAAACGTAATGTTGTCCCACATAAAAAGACACCTTTCCAGCTCCATACATGTAAATATGAAAAAGTTACAGGTGACACAATATGGCGATGCAAATTTTTTTTTTCTATTTAGCAAAGATTTAAATTTTTTAAAAGGTATCAAAACATTACAAATACTATATAAATTTGGTATCGCCGTGTTCATACTGACCCGCAGAATACAGGTACCATGTCATTTTTACCACATAATGAATGCTGTAAAAATTAAACCCATATGAATTTGGTGCAAATGCAGTTTTTCTCCAATTGCACCTCATTCTGAATTTTTTTCCAGCTTCCCAGTACATTGCACAGCATATTGAATAGTGACATTACAAAGTACAATTTGTTTTGCAAACAATAAGCCATCATGTGACTCTGTGAACTGAAAAATGAAAAAGTTATGGCTCTTGGAATGTGGGGAGGGAAAAACGAAAATGCAAAAACAAAAAATGGCTCGGTCATTAAGGAACATTATATTGTGGGTACTGACATTAGTGCTCCCATTATTGTTCCTCCTCAGTATGCTCCTTAGCAGGGCTGTTTTAACACATTGATGGGTTCAGTGCAATGGTTTCATAGGTGGGCCCCCCCCCCATCGCCACCACTTAGGAATACCCAGTTGCACAAATTATAATGTCCCATTAGAGGCCCTAATACAATATAATGCCTCCCTAGTGGCGCCTTACACTATAATGTCCCCCTCCAGCTATCCCCACAGTTAATGTCCCCATCCATCTGTCCCCAGTTTAACCCTGTGCATGCAAATTAAATAGGAGCTTACATAAGAATATAATTTTCTAGCCTTCTATAAAAATTGTAACTCTATTGAATAATTATAATCCCTACACCTAACTAATGTGATAACTAGGGCCATGTTCAGATTGGTGTAACACGACCACTTTATTGCTCACGTATTATGGACACAACCTCTGAAGTTCTTGCGGTTCATCATTACTGGTGATAGAGAGTCTGATGACCTACTGGAGGTGCAGGTGTTTCGTTTGTACTGCGGGTACAAAAAAAAAAAAAGCACCCATCTGAAAACTGCCAAAACCTAGGATTTTATATGGTGACATTTAATGGGTAAAAATGTATTATCTGACTGACGGAACTGCCGTTTGTCAGAAATGTTTTATACGTTCATCGCTAGTGATAATCGCTATTGCTATTATTTTAGCGTGTAACGGATATCACTAGAGAGTCGGGAGGCGTATTTTACTCTATAAAGATCAGGTATGGACAGGACAGAGACAGTGAAAAAATATAAACTTTATTGGTGACTTTGTGCATGTGTTGTGTAAGTGTTTGGTGCCACACTTTTGGTGCTGCAACCTGGAGGATGGTAAACATCTGGGTCACAGCGCTAATAAACTTCCTGGTACGTTCAGAGGGGTATTATATAAGAATACCCCTGTGATTAGGCTCAGAGGGGTATAACATTATCCCTCTATGTGACAATCAGAGAGCAAAAGTATAGTATGCTCTGTGATTGATAGGAGAGGGGATAACGCAGACAGAAGTCCTCGCTACCCTCCTAGGGTCGCATACAGGTTATGCACAGACAATGATGAGTTATCATTGTCTCTGCAGTCTGCAGCTCCACTCCTCCCCCTCCTTCCTTAGCGCTAAGATGCTACCTGAGGCAGGAGGGGGGGGGTGACACATTTAGAGCCCCATTTCTAAGGATCTGTTAGGGCCACAAAGATGCAACTTGATTCATTTAAAAGATGAGAATCTCAACTTTAAAAAGATACCAAGATCGCCATGATAGACCTTACAGATTCAGAGCGATTCACTGTTAAAACGATGTCGGGAATTGAGACCTGCATTGGGATTTCAATGCCGAACATCGTTTTCACCAGCGAATAGCTCAGGATGTTTAAGGATGATCATGGTGATCTTGATATCATTTTAAAGATGAGATTCTCATCTTTAAAATGAATGCAAGTGTTTCTTTATAGCTTTAACTGATCCTGAGCAATTCACTCAGGTACAGTAGTGAAACCGGCAATTACCGGCTTTACTTCTGCACATAGACTGTGCAGAAGCCGGGTGCTGTCGCATTCATCTTCAGGTGGCACCCGGCGCTAATGAAATTTTAAGGAAGCCGGATGGAAAAACGCTGCAGGTAGCTCTTGTGCCAGCACCGATGCCATAGAAAACTATGGGATCCGTCCTGGCATCATTTTCCCTCAGGCTTGTGTGCACCACGCCGGAGGGAAACTGATAGCTGCGCTGGACATATGTGAACACACCCTTAGTGTTAGATATAGACCCTATACTGACCAACCTGTACAGAATACACTGAAACCATGAACTGCAACAACTCCATTCTAGTCAGTTCTGTAGTGAGACAGGTAGAATGGAGTTGCTGTAAGGAGGACCTACCTGCAGCAACTACAGAATATACTGAGACTATGAACCTACCTGCAGCAACTCCATTCTAGTCAATTCTGTAGTGAGACAGCTAGAATGGAGTTGTTGTAAGGAGGACCTACCTATAGTAACTACAGAATACACCAAGACCATGAACCTACCTATAGTAACTACAGAATACTCCGAGACCATGAACCTACCATTCCCTTAAGTCCTACAGCAGCACAATATGGGGTATCTCTGCCCCTGTGTGTTGTCTAGGACAGGTGGAACTTTTAATTAGCACCAAAAATGTGTTTACTAACCTGCCCTATAAGAGGGCACGAGAGACCTCCTTCACCTGTGTTTTTTTCTGTACTGTGTGGGACAGGTGGAGGAGGTCTCTTTTGACCTCTCTTGCTGTAAGGGTTTTTTTTTTCTTACCTCTCTTGAGGTGGTCGGTCTCGTTCTGTTGCCGGCTTGCGTCCATTCTTCTGCAGCGCTCTTCTGCCGGTAAATCTTCGGCCGGCGGTAGGCTGCGGCCTAGCCGAAAGTGACGTCGGGCTTTGCGGCCGGCCGGAACCCTTCTCAGCGTCCGGGTTTCCGTGGGGCCGCATTTCGCAAGTCTCCTTTGCGGCCTACTTCCGTTTTTTTTCGGCAGAGCTCAGGAGGGTAAGTAAGATTATATTGTTTATATGTGTTATATGAATTATTTATTCATATCGCTGGGTTTGCTCTGCAGGGAGTTTCTATGTATATTTTCTTTGTGTTTGGCTCCTACTCCACTTATAGTTGCCTTTAAAATGTGCCATAGTCCATTTGGGCTGTGGGCTATTTTTCTGGCTCTCCTTCTCTGCTAAGGAGTAGTAATATTCCGTTCTGTGATTCAGAGATTTCTCTACTCTACTACTGCATATACTGTTGCTGCGTTTTTTTTTTTGTGATGATCGACCTCCTTAAGGTACCCCTCTTTTTCTGGTTCTGGTTAAGGTTTGTAATTTTGGTATTGTTATTGTCTATGACTTTTTTGTGGTCTTTTTAGATGTCTTCTTCTGCTTCTGGCTCTGGTGATGGAGATTTTAGGAGGAAGAAATCCTCCAAGCGAAAACATTTAACCTGTTTAGACTGTAAGACTCCCTTGCCTGAAAATGGCACCTCACCTTGCCTACAAAAAAGGTGCATGACCTGCAAGCACATCCACACCGCTGACAGTGTACCTGTCCCACAGTCACAACAGGTGCACAGAATTAGGGGGACATTTTCCTGCAGGTCTTCCAATGTGGTGTACCTCATAATGTGTGTGCAATGTCCCACCACAGGCCTCTATGTGGTGGAAACAGGGCAGAGACTTAGTCAGCGAATGAACTCGCATAGATCCAATATTAATAACAGCAGAACAGATCTCCCAGTGGCCGCACATTTCTCCGGAGAAAACCACTCTACTGAAGATTTGCGGGATGTGGTTTTAATGGGACATTTTAAGATGCAGGAGGAGAGGAAACAATGGGAGTACAAGTTTATGCAAAAATTTAAAACTCTGCAATTTGGACTTAATATTCATGCCAGCTTCATGTCACACTATGTATGAACCATGATTTGAACTCAATATTCATGCCAGCTTCACTATGTATGAACTGTGAGGGTCACAAATCACCTCCTGATAGCAAACAGATAACAGATCCCTCTGTCACGCACCACAACTTTCCAGATTGTTTTTTGACCGGTTGTAAATAGCTTCTCTACTTAGATTGCATTTTGTTTTTGGGTTTTTTAAGGACTCTAAAATCCTTTGAAGAACATGTGTATAGAGTATAAATAATCTGTGAATTTTCAGTTCTTGTGTAACACCATGTCTGAAGAAGAGAGCTAGACTCTTGAAAGCTTACTTATCAAATATACTCAGTTAGCCTCTAAAAGGTATCGCCTAATTTCTTCACTCTTCCACTACTTTCAATGGCTAACACGATACAACATTATACTACTATACCTTGCCTGACGGTTACGAATTCTCCTGTTGTCACCAGTGTCGTGGCCCCTCTTCTTAGGAGCCATCCATACGTGAGGTTGTGACATGGGTGAAAGAACACATGGAGGATTCTCTCAAAGAAATCCGGAATTCTATCTCCCAGATCGCCAAGAGACCACGTCTTGAAAAACATCCTCTCTTGCGGGTCTCGGACGAAGATTTTCAGCTCGTGGATGAAACTTTGTCCTCTGATGACTCCGCTGAAGATGCCAGCAGACCTCTCTTCCCACTCGAGAAAATTAATAGGCTGCTGAAGTCCATCCGGTCTAAGGACCATGATGTTGATGGAGAAGCCACGTCTTGAAAAACATCCTCTCTTGTGGGTCTCAGACGAAGATTTTCAGGTCGTGGATGAAACTTTGTCCTCTGATGACTCCGCTGAAGATGCCAGCAGACCTCTCTTCCCACTCGAGAAAATTAATAGGCTGCTGAAGTCCATCCGGTCTAAGGACCATGATGTTGATGGAGAAGCCTCCACGTCCACCTATAGAGGGCCCAGAGTCTTCCAAGTGGACGAGACATTAAAAAAATTAATGTCTTTAGAATGGAAATTTCCGGAGAAATTTATAACAACATATAATGGATTGCATGGACATATTAGATCTATCTTTAGAAAAAATTGGAACGTTTTGCTTAATGACCAATATCTCAAAACAGAATTACCCAAGGACCCTGGGATAACTTTTAGGAGGGCTAGATCTCTAAAGAATCTGATCACCCCAAGTCGACTTAAAACTGTCACTAGGAAAATTAAACAAGTATGTTCAACCCCAGGCAGTTTTAGGTGTGGAGTGTGTTTTTTATTCGTGTCTGGATTAAAGAGTGATTTTGACGTACCATCTGTGGTGAAGCGCTGTGTCTTTCTACAAGCCTTCCTGTTCCTTGTCTCTTGGTGTGGGTTCGGATACAGGTCCGCTACTGGTATTCCTCTATCTCATCTTGGATGTCGCCTAGGTGACGTGCGGTTGTGACTCTAGCTGCTTCTACCCTCTCCGACTTGGTTGAGAAGGTACTGTACGGATAGAGGCTGTTGCCAACCATTGCACAGCCTAAGAAAGTGAGGAGGATTTCATCTATATACCTCCGGACTTTATTGGACTATACCTCAGTGTGGGCAGCTCGGTGCCACCCCCATATTCTTTCTTTGCATCACTATAGCTCTGGGTTTTTTGACCAGGAGACCCTTAGCTAGTGGACAACGGTGACCGGTGTGTCATCAAATACGTCCAGGCACCTACGAGCAGCATTTATATTTAAATAAGTGATTTTATTCTCCCTTTTTTTTTTTTTTTTTTTTGCTTTTTTCATAATACTGTAATCTGTACCAATTTGTTTATTATTATCCTCCTAATTATAATGGATTTTATTAGGAATAGATCCTGGGAAAGGGAGGATCTTGTTGATTATTATACTAGAGCCCCTCCTTTTACCCAGGAGGTAACTATTACACCTAATGTTAACATTTCGCCATTGGCTGTACCCTTAATTAGTCGCGATCAATTGAGTACCCTGTTTTGGGACCTTGAAAGACTACTATGTGATGAAACTAGACATAGTCTAGACCAAAAATTTTTGTTAATATATTTGAAAGAAAATATTACTCCAAGAGGGCTGAGAATTAGAATTTCATCACCCTTCCCCAATGATGTAACCTTCTCTAATGAATGGGATGAATTTTTACACCAGTGCACAATTGGTCTCGTTGACCGTTTATCTCATAAAAGGCTAACCCTAGCTAAAGATCTAGAAAATAAAATCTTGGATCTAACCAAAAAAAATCGAGGATAATAGTAAGCATCCTGACTTTACTAGAATGAGTGATGTACTCCATATACGACTCAGGGAAATAGTGAGAAATATGCTCGAAACTAAAAGTAACAAACTTAACAGAGACAGACACGACTTTCAAAATAATAATATCCAGTTCTGGACCACTTCCAGTAAAACGTTCGAACAGGTCCCTTTGAGATCATATACTGATCCAAATGCAAAAAAGGCTACCAACAATTCTGGATCCCTTAGGAAAAAAGCCATACAACAATATAGTGTTATGAGGGAACCAGGCCAATCCTCTAGAGCTATCCCCCAAACACCCTTATTTCCTAAAACTAAGACCCAGAACAAACCTAAGGTTACCACTTTTAGCGAAGATTTTAACGTAGCCCGATCATCTGGATCCGGACAAAACTTAACACAAACTACAGTCAAGACACCATTCAATAGTCTTCACATAGAATCTCAAATAAAGGATCCCCTTTTAAATAACAAACAAACACATGGATCCATTTCTAATTCATCTACAATTCCTTTAGTTGAATCAACACAAACTCTATGCTTACCAGCAACCACATTTGGGGATACACTAGAAAGCTCCAAGATTAACACAACTGTATCTCTATTAACACCTAACTCTCCCTCCATGGTTACTTCCAATACCAGTCCAGTTGCTAATATTTCACTTGAATCCATTTTAGATGATTCCCTTTACAATACCCCGCTCTCCCTCACACAAATAAAACAGGCCCTAGATTTATCTAACACTCAAGAGAAAGAGTCTTTTTTTAGGCCTTCCTCCTATATTGACCCCAACTATTATATACAGTCATATGAAAAAGTTTGAGCACCCCTATTAATCTTAATCATTTTTAGTTCTAAATATTTGGGTGTTTGCAACAGCCATTTCAATTTGATATATCTAATAACTGATGGACACAGTAATATTTCAGGATTGAAATGAGGTTTATTGTACTAACAGAAAATGTGCAATATGCATTAAACCAAAATTTGACCGGTGCAAAAGTATGGGCACCTCAACAGAAAAGTGACATTAATATTTAGTAGATCCTCCTTTTGCAAAAATAACAGCCTCTCGTCACTTCCTGTAGCTTTTAATCAGTTCCTGGATCCTGGATGAAGGTATTTTTGACCATTCCTCTTTACAAAACAATTCCAGTTCAGTTAAGTTTGATGGTCGCCGAGCATGGACAGCCCGCTTCAAATTATCCCACAGATGTTCAATGATATTCAGGTCTGGGGACTGGGATGGCCATTCCAGAACATTGTAATTGTTCCTCTGCATGAATGCCTGAGTAGATTTGGAGCTGTGTTTTGGATCATTGTCTTGCTGAAATATCCATCCCCGGCGTAACTTCAAATTCGTCACTGATTCTTGTACATTATTCTCAAGAATCTGCTGATACTGAGTTGAATCCATGCGACCCTCAACTTTAACAAGATTCCCGGTGCCGGCATTGGCCACACAGCCCCAAAGCATGATGGAACCTCCACCAAATTTTACAGTGGGTAGCAAGTGTTTTTCTTGGAATGCTGTGTTTTTTTGACGCCATGCATAACGCCTTTTTTTATGACCAAACAACTCAATCTTTGTTTCATCAGTCCACAGGACCTTCTTCCAAAATGAAGCTGGCTTGTCCAAATGTGCTTTTGCATAGCTCAGGCGACTCTGTTTGTGGCGTGCTTTCAGAAACGGCTTCTTTCGCATCACTCTCCCATACAGCTTCTCCTTGTGCAAAGTGTGCTGTATTGTTGACCGATGCACAGTGACACCATCTGCAGCAAGATGATGCTGCAGCTCTTTGGAGGTGGTCTGTGGATTGTCCTTGACTGTTCTCACCATTCTTCTTCTCTGCCTTTCTGATATTTTTCTTGGCCTGCCACTTCTGGGCTTAACAAGAACTGTCCCTGTGGTCTTCCATTTCCTTACTATGTTCCTCACAGTGGAAACTGACAGGTTAAATCTCTGAGACAACTTTTTGTATCCTTCCCCTGAACAACTATGTTGAACAATCTTTGTTTTCAGATCATTTGAGAGTTGTTTTGAGGAGCCCATGATGCCACTCTTCAGAGGAGATTCAAATAGGAGAACAACTTGCAATTGGCCACCTTAAATACCTTTTCTCATGATTGGATACACCTGGCTATGAAGTTCAAAGCTCAGTGAGGTTACAAAACCAATTTTGTGCTTCAGTAAGTCAGTAAAAAGTAGTTAGGAGTATTCAAATCAATAAAATGATAAGGGTACCCAAATTTTTGCACCGGTCAAATTTTGGTTTAATGCATATTGCACATTTTCTGTTAGTACAATAAACCTCATTTCAATCCTGAAATATTACTGTGTCCATCAGTTATTAGATATATCAAATTGAAATGGCTGTTGCAAACACCCAAATATTTAGAACTAAAAATGATTAAGATTAATAGGGGTGCCCAAACTTTTTCATATGACTGTACCACACCAAAGAAACTCCATTACAGACTCGGATATGCAAAATATCTGATTATTACAGTCCCCTGAGCCTAAAATGAAAGGAAAGACACGACCGGTCACAAACTTTACCTACCCAAGAAAGAGACGCAGAGGCTGCAGGGGAGGGAGGAAACACAGGAAAGACCCTGGACCCCCTGAGCCCCAGCCCCAAGAGAAACAAAACTTAACAACCTGTATTTTTAATTTATCTGACCACCAACTAACTCCAGCAGAGGAAAGTCTCCTGTCAAAGGGACTCTCCTTCTGCCCCTCTCAAAAGATCGAGCAGTTACAATTATTTGTGGATCTAAATAGATTTGTGAGGAAGCTCACTTTAACAAGGCATTTCACCATAACTAATAAAACTAGATCTGAGACTGCTGCCACTATGGATTCACAGTCAGATGCCCAAATGTCCACCCTCCAAAACAAACCCATTAATACAAATCTTAAACCTAAATCTACTTTCAATCCAACTTACCACAAAGGTCACCACATAGAAACCTTCTATGCCCTTGTTAGTTCAGATTTTAGGAAAATATCGCAACATACACAGGGTTCACATAATCTCACGCTACATGAAAGAAGAGCCCTCCTTGCCCTAAAGGGTAATAATGAGATAGTAATCAAAAACGCGGACAAGGGAGGGGGGATTGTGATTATGTGATTTTGATGACAATTACTACATTCCCCTTTATAAAGATCCCACAACCGAACATCTTCAGGAATTCACCACTTTAATTTTGGATGCCCATCGACAGGGAATCCTTACTATTAAAGAAAAAGATTATCTATTGGTGAAGAACCCCAGTCTGGCCCTCTTTTACCACTTACCAAAAATACACAAGGACCCCCTTAACCCTCCAGGAAGGCCCATTATATTGGGTCTGAACTCAATTAGTCGGAATTTATCACATTATGTTGATATCCATTTGCAAAAATATGTGGTCACCTTACCCTCTTATCTTAAGGATTCACCTAGCCTAATTGAAATATTACTGAAATTAGAATGGCAACCAAACTATCAATGGGCCACCTTAGATGTTAAAGCTCTATATAGCAACATACAATATGATTTGGGTATAGAGGCTATATCCTCTTATCTAACTGAAGATCCCCAAATGCCCACCAATCAGAAAATTTTCATTCTGGATAGCATACGTTATATTCTGACTCATAATTCATTTGAATTTCAAAATCAGATTTATCTGCAGACCAAGGGAACCGCAATGGGGACTAGATTTGCCCCTAGTTTTGCGAACTTATTCATGGGGGTTTTTGAAAAATCATTTATAGTTGGTCCCCACCAATGGACAAAATCAATAGTTCTATATAAAAGATATATTGATGACCTCCTTTTCATTTGGGATGGCACATCTGATTCGTTTTCCAACTTTACACAGTACCTTAATTCAAATACTTGGGGCCTTGATTTTACTGGCAAAATTAATCCCTCTGAACTTGAATATCTGGATCTCTTATTGATGAACATTGATAATACCATACAAACGAAAACATTTTTCAAGAAAGTTGACTGTAATAGTCTCCTGGATTTTAATAGCTTACATCACCGCAAATGGAAGGAGAATATCCCTTTTAGTCAATTTAAAAGGGTACGCAGGAACTGTACAAGAGATGAAGATTTTCTTCATCAAAGTAAAATCATATCAAAGAGATTTAATGAGAGAAATTATCCAAAATCTATAGTCAGAGCAGCACAAACAAAAGCTGACAACTTCACCCAATCAGAATGTCTCGTTCCCCGCTGTAAAAATACAACCAATATACCCACTTACAATCACAACTTTATAACAACATATAATGGATTGCATGGACATATTAAATCTATCTTTAGAAAAAATTGGAACATTTTGCTTAATGACCAATATCTCAAAACAGAATTACCCAAGAACCCTGGGATAACTTTTAGGAGGGCTAGATCTCTAAAGAATCTGATCGCCCCAAGTCGACTTAAAACTGTCACTAGGAAAATTAAGTATGAACAACAAGTATGTTCAACCCCAGGCAGTTTTAGGTGTGGAGTGTGTTTTTTATTCGTGTCTGGATTAAAGAGTGATTTTGACGTACCATCTGTGGTGAAGCGCTGTGTCTTTCTACAAGCCTTCCTGTTCCTTGTCCCTTGGTGTGGGTTCGGATACAGGTCCGCTACTAGTATTCCTCTATCTCATCTCGGATGTCACCTAGGTGATGTGCGGTTGTGACTCTAGCTGCTTCTACCCTCTCCGACGGATAGAGGCTGTTGCCAACCATTGCACAGCCTAAGAAAGTGAGGAGGATTTCATCTATATACCTCCGGACTTTATTGGACTATACCTCAGTGTGGGCAGCTCGGTGCCACCCCCATATTCTTTCTGTGGATGAAACTTTGTCCTCTGATGACTCCACTGAAGATGCCAGCAGACCTCTCTTCCCACTCGAGAAAATTAATAGGCTGCTGAAGTCCATCCGGTCTAAGGACCATGATGTTGATGGAGAAGCCTCCACGTCCACCTATAGAGGGCCCAGAGTCTTCCAAGTGGACGAGACATTAAAAAAATTAATGTCTTCAGAATGGAAATTTCCGGAGAAACCCTTTGTAATTACTGGTAGGTTTAAGACCTTGTTCCCCATCGCAGAGTCTCAATTGGATCAGTGGGGTCCTCCCCCTAAAATGGATATAGCGGTAGCCAAGTTATCTCGCCGCACTCCCATAGCATCTGAGGATGGAGCAAATTTACAGGATCCTATGGATAGACGGATGGAGAATACTCTCAAGAAGGCCTACTCAGCGGCCTCTGCCCAGACCTCGGTCGCTGTTGCGTCATGTGAAGTCTCAGCCAAACTATGGGCTGATTTGCTCCAGCTTGAGAGGGACATCGATTCTGGTGTCTCCAGAGATGAGCTATTTTCTTTTTTAAGTTCAACTTCTTTGGCGGCAGAATTTTTAGCTGAGGCCTCCCATTATCAACTAAGGCTGGCATCAAAGTCCTTGGCGGTTTCCACGGCGGCGAGGAAACCCTTATGGTTAAAACCTTGGAGAGCTGATTTTATCTCAAAGTATAACCTTTGTGCTTTACCATTTGAGCCAGGAAGAGTCTTTGGCAGTAGCCTGGACGAAATTTTAGAGGGCTTGGCTGATAAAAAAGGCAAAACTCTGCCTCAGTCTTTTAGGGGTAGATTTGGCCCTAACCGCAGCAGAGGTTATCCACCTCGACGTGGTCAGCAGTTCCAGAGGGGCTCTAGGTACTACTCTAGAGGCTCTGGACGGAGATTCCCCAAGACTGAGGATAGAAGGAAGCCCAGTTTTTGACATGAGAAGCTGTCTTCTGGTGGCTGAGATTCCTGTCGGGGGTCGTCTCTCTCTTTTCTTCAGCACTTGGCAGGAAAAAATTCAGGACCCTTGGGTCTTACAGTTAATTCAGCGAGGATATGCAATAGAGTTTCTCTGTCCTCCCTGAGATCGGTTTGTCCTAACTAGCTGTCTTCCTGCGTCTCAGCAGGGTATTTTGGAACCCTCCATTCAGGAGTATATCCACAAAGGAGTTCTAGAAGAAATTCCTTCTCTAGAAGAATGTTTGGGGGTTTATTCTCTCATTTTTCTAGAGCCAAAGCCAGCAGGCAGATGGAGGATGATAGATCTGAAGTATCTGATGAAACATTTCATCAGAAAAAAACAGTTCTGCATGGAAACCATAAACTCGGTTTTTTCTTTTCTTCTCCAGGGCGATGTTTTTGTCACACTAGATCTGAAGGATGCTTATTTGCACGTGCCAATTTACCCTCCGCACAGGAAGTTCCTAAGGAGTGCGGTTATAGTTTCCGGCCACAGGAAGCATTATCAGTTCTCGGCCCTCCCTTTCGGGATCTCTGCGGCTCCCCACACCTTTACCAAGGTGGTGGCTCCTATAGTAGCCGCCCTCAGGCTTCAGGGACTCTTTGTGGTCCCTTATCTAGATGACTGGCTAATAAAAGCCCAGTCAGTGTCTGTTCTGCTCCACCATTTACAGATTGCCATATCCCTGCTTCAAAGCCTGGGATGGCTCATAAATTGGGAGAAGTCAGAAATCGTCCCCTCAACCCAAAGGAAGTTTCTTGGTTACTTCCTAGATTCAGACCGCTGGAAATCTCCTTGACAACTGCAAGGAAAGAGAAATTAATTACAGCGGTTCGGCAACTTTTCAGGAGGCCGAGAGCATCCATCAGAACTTTGATGAAGATCCTAGGTCTGATGTCATCTTCCATCATTGTTTGTTTGTTTGTTTGTTTGAGTTGGAAGGGACCTCAAGGGCCATCGAGTCCAACCCCCTGCAAAAGCAGGAATTCCTAAAACATCCCAGCTATATACCTATCCAGTTTCCGCTTGAAGATTTCAATTGATGAAGAACTCACCACCTCCCGTGGCAGCCTATTCCACTCTCTCACTACCCTTACTGTTAGAAAGTTTTTCCTAATGTCTAATCTGAATCTCCTTCCCCTTAGTTTCATCCCATTACTTCTCGTGCTTCCTTCTGCTAATGAGAATAGGGTAGATCCCTCTGCACTGTGACAACCTAATCATGGCGGTTCCTTGGGCCTTATGGCATCTACGTCCTCTTCAGATGGAAATATTAGGGTCTCTTCCGGGGGTGGGGGGGGGGGTTGGGCCCCCCCCCGGGGGGGGGTCTCCCTGGGGGGGGGGGGGGGGGCCGGGGGGGGGGGGGGGGGGGGGCCACCTTGTTGGGGGGTGTTGGGTGGTGGGGGCCTCCGGGGGGGGGGGGGGGGGGGTTGGGAGGAAAAAAACCATAAAGGGAGTCTGGAGCACTCCAGAAAGAAGGACCTCGTCCAACTGGAAGGAGCTCAGAGCCGTATATCATGCCTTACTCCATTTCTCGCCTCTTCTCAAGGGAAGAGCAGTCAAGATCCGGTCAGACAACATGACCACAGTGCTGTACGTGAACAGACAGGGAGGCACCAGATCACCAACCCTCAATCCAGAAGTCTTTCATCAGATTCCCCTGAAACTACCGGTCTTCCGGAGATAGACCTCATGGCAACCCAACTCCAACCGCCAAGGTGGAGACATTCTGTTCCCTGTACCAGGAGGACAGTCCCTTGGCAGTGGATGCCCTGTCCATCCCTTGGAAGACCAGGCTGTCATACATTTTCCCTCTAATTCCTATGATATCGAGAGTATTGATAAAAATAAGACAGGACCAAGCCTCTGTAATAGCCATCATTCAAACAGACGGTTGTCCCAAGATCTCCTGGTTGCAAGATTCCTTAAAGGAGCGGTGAGACTGAAACCTGCAGTATCTTCTCCTATTCCCCAATGGGACCTTGCGACGGTCCTTTCAGGCCTTTGTGGTCCTCCTTTTGAACCTCTGGAAGCTGCGGAGCTAAAATTTTTAGCCTTTAAAACTACTTTTTTGTTAGCCATCACATCTGCCAAAAGGGTAGGAGAGCTTCAGGCGCCCTCTCCTCCAAAGAACCTTATATTGTATTTTTGTCGGATAGGGTCCACCTTAGGTTTTTGCCTGGTTTTATTCCTAAGGTTCCTTCACGTAATAATTGTAATCAACTGATTTCTTTGCCTGTTTTTCTTCCGGATCCATCTTCAGAGGAGGTAAAACTTCATACTTTGGATGTGGTAAGGTGTCTGCGAATTTACTTATCGCGGACACAATCTTTCAGGATAGCTAAAAATCTCCTAATCGTTTGGATATCCGCAGTTCCGAGGCAACTGCCTTTGGTCAGACAGTTCTTGAGGTTGTAAGGGGAGGAAACCCTCCCTAGGGGAATTACTTGCTATATTCCCATATTGTGCTGCTGTAGGACGTAAGGGAATCGTTGATTATATTGTTAATCTGTTTTCCCTTAGTGCTAATAGCAGCACAAGGCTTCCCTCCCTAAAATCTTGTTTTCTTTTACTTTATAAGTACAATTATAATTTACACGGGTGAGGGAGGTCTCTCGTGCCCTCTTATAGGGCAGGTTAGTAAGCACGTTTGTGGTGCTAATTAAAAGTAAAATCCCACCTGTCCTAGACAACACACAGGGGCAGAGATACCCCATATTGTGCTGCAGTTAGGACTAAGTGAAAACAGATTAACAATATAATCAACGAATAGTAACTATAGAATACGCCGAGACAATGAACCTACCTGCAGCAACTCCATTCTAGTCAGTTCTGTAGTGAGACAGTTAGAATGGAGTTGTTGTATGGAGGACCTACCTATAGCAACTACAGAATACACTGAGACTATAAACCTACCTGCAGCAACTCCATTCTAGTCAGTTCAGTAGTGAGACAGCTAGAATGGAGTTGCTGTTAAGGAACCTACCTATAGTAATTACAGAATACACCGGGACTATGAACCTACCTGTAGTAACTATATACTCATAAATCAGGCACACAGCGATATGTCAGAATTTAGATCTATGTCAGTTATGAATTGCCATATATTTCCATTATCACTTACAACAAGAACGTGGCGTGAGATATAATAAACACGTCAGGCCGAGGCGTCACCTCCCTGTTCAGACCATATTCACACAATGTCTCAGAACTGGTCTGGTGCAAATTATATATACAATGAGGAAAAAAAGTATTTAGTCAGCCACCAATTGTGCAAGTTCTCCCACTTAAAAAGATGAGAGAGGCCTGTAATTGACATCATAGGTAGACCTCAACTATGAGAGACAAAATGAGAAAACAAATTCAGAAAATCACATTGTCTGATTTTTAAAGAATGTATTTGCAAATTATGGTGGAAAATAAATATTTGGTCAATAACAAAAGTTCATCTCAGTACTTTGTTATATATCCTTTGTTGGCAATGACAGAGGTCAAACGTTTTCTGTAAATCTTCACAAGGTTGGCACACACTGTTGCTGGTATGTTGGCCCATTCCTCCATGCAGATTTCCTCTAGAGCAGTGATGTTTTGGGGCTGTCGCTGGGCAACACAGACTTTCAACTCCCTCCAAAGGTTTTCTATGGAGTTGAGTTCTGGAGACTGGCTAGGCCACTCCAGGACCTTGAAATGCTTCTTACGAAGCCACTCCTTCGTTGCCCTGGTGGTGTGCTTGGGATCATTGTCATGCTGAAAGACCCAGCCACATTTCATCTTCAATGCCCTTGCTGATGGAAGGAGGTTTGCACTCAAAATCTCACGATACATGGCCCCATTCATTCTTTCATGTACACGGATCAGTCATCCTGGTCCCTTTGTAGAGAAACAGCCCCAAAGCATGTTGTTGCCACCCCCATGCTTCACAGTAGGTATGGTTTTCTTTGGGTGCAACTTAGCATTCACTCTCCTCCAAACACGACGAGTTGTGTTTCTACCAAACAGTTCTACTTTGGTTTCATCTGACCATATGACATTCTCCCAATACTCTCCTGGAACATCCAAAAGCTCTCTAGCAAACTTCAGACAGGACCGGATATGTACTGACTTAAGCAGTGGGACACGTCTGGCACTGCAGGATCTGAGTCCCTGGTGGCGTAGTGTGTTACTGACGGTAGCCTTTGTTACGTTAGTCCCAGCTTTCTGCAGGTCATTCACTAGGTCCCCCCGTGTGGTTCTGGGATTTTTGCTCACCATTCTTGTGATCATTTTGAACCCACGGGGTGAGATCTTGCGTGGAGCCCCTGATCGAAGGAGATTATCAGTGGTCTTGTATGTCTTCCATTTTCTAATTATTGCTTCCACAGTCTTCCCAGCCTGGTGCAGGTCTACAATTTTGTTTCTGGTGTCCTTCCACAGCTATTTGGTCTTCACCATAGTGGAGTTTGGAGTGTGACTATTTGAGGTTGTGGACAGGTGTCTTTTATACTGATAACAATTTCAAACAGGTGCCATTACTACAGGTAATGAGTGGAGGACAGAGGATCCTCTTAAAGAAGTTGTTACAGGTCTGTGAGAGCCAGAAATCTTGCTTGTTTGTAGGTGACCAAATACTTATTTTCCACCATAATTTGCAAATCAATTCTTAAAAAATCAGACAATGTGATTTTCTAGATACGTACTGTACTGTAATGTTTTCTCATTTTGTCTCTCATAGTTGAGGTCTACCTATGATGTCAATTACAGGCCTCTCTCATCTTTTTAGAGTGGGAGAACTTGCACAATTGGTGGCTGACTAAATACTTTTTTTCCCCCACTGTATATGCATATATATATATATATATATATATATATATATATATATATATATTGTGGGGCACCGCTCAGGTAGATGCTTGGTAGCAGTTGAGGAAACAGGGACACAGAGACTGGATCACACTCAAGTTCAGGGTTTATTCACTTGTAAGTGAGTTAACAGGTTTTACCTTTACAAAGGCGCAAACAAAGAAAAACAAAACCTTCTTGACTGAGAAATAACTTATACAAAAAGACAATCCCTCTCTATACAAGAGCCTGGCTGCCAGACTCTCGTTCTGATTACATTAGACGGGTGGCATTATGGGAAAGGAGCTGGGGAGCTCATACGCCCTCTGTTGGATGTAACAGATCCTCAATTTGCTTTTGACTCACCGAGTCTTGAGACAGCAAAAGGGATTTTAGCCAAGCCAATTTCACTTATCTGCATACAGCGCTGTTTCAGGATTGTTGTCCCTCATCAGTACAGAGCAAAGTGAACTGGCTGGCTTTGTGGGAGGCAATGAGTGGGTTAGGGACAAGAATCTCTCACATTGAGGAGAGCACCAGTGAAGGTGTGTAGAGATTGAATTGCCTTTTGCCCTCTACTTAGCATCTACATATCACAAGGCATTATGGGAAAGGAGCTGGGGAGCTCATACGCCCTCTGTTGGATGTAACAGATCCTCAATTTGCTTTTGACTCACCAAGTCTTGAGACAGCAAAAGGGATTTTAGCCAAGCCAATTTCACTTATCTGCATACAGCGCCATTTCGGTATTTTTGTCCCTCATCAGTGCAGAACAAAGTGAACTGGCTGGCTTTGTGGGAGGCAGTGAGTGGGTTGTGGATAGGGACATCTCTCCTTGAGGAGAGCACCAGTTAAGGTGTGTAAAGTTTTGAGTTGCCTTTCGCCCTCTACTAAGCATCTACATATCACAAGGCATTATGGAAAAGGAGCTGGGAGCTCATGCGCCCTCTGTTGGATGTAACAGATCCTCAGTTTGCTTTTGACTCACCGAGTCTTGAGACAGCAAAAGGAATTTTAGCCAAGCCAGTTTCACTTATCTGCATACAGCGCTGTTTCAGGATTGTTGTCCCTCATCAGTACAGAGCAAAGTGACTGGCTGGCTTTGTGGGAGGCAATGAGTGGGTTAGGGACAAGAATCTCTCACATTGAGGAGAGCACCAGTGAAGGTGTGTAGAGATTGAATTGCCTTTTGCCCTCTACTTAGCATCTACATATCACAAGGCATTATGGGAAAGGAGCTGGGGAGCTCATGCGCCCTCTTTGGATGTAATAGATCCTCAATTTGCTTTTGACTCACCGAGTCTTGAGACAGCAAAAGGGATTTTAGCCAAGCCAATTTCACTTATCTGCATACAGCGCTGTTTCAGGATTGTTGTCCCTCATCAGTACAGAGCAAAGTGAACTGGCTGGCTTTGTGGGAGGCAATGAGTGGGTTAGGGACAAGAATCTCACAGGTGGCACAGATTTACCTTCATGCAGGTTCAGTTATACAGCTCACACTGCTCCTCAGTGTAGTGCCACACCTCCTAGTCCTGACACACACCCTATATCATGCCTTAATTAGTCAGCTGACCTCCCTGCTGTGGGCTTCTACCAGACACCCTTTAACTGCCTGGCTGGAACATACCTGTTCTCCCAAACCACACCCTTCACTTTCTCACATACCCTCCCCCCTCAGTTATGACCCCTCGGGGAGAACTCCAGACATTAAACAATGAGTCCGGGACAAGGCATCCGCATTGCCTTGCAGTTTCCCGGCTCTGTGCGCCACCAAAAAACTAAAATTTTGAAGGGACAGGAACCACCTAGTAACCCTGGCATTCTTGTCCTTGGATCTGCTCATCCAAGTGAGGGATGAGTGGTAGGTCACTAGACGGAACTGTCTACCCAGAAAGTAGTACCTCAGGGCCTCTAACGCCCATTTTATTGCCAGACACTCTTTCTCTACTATGCTGTAGTTCTTCTCTGCTGGTGTGAGTTTCCTGCTAAGGTAGATAACTGGATGCTCTTCTCCATTCACCTCCTGAGACAGGACAGCTCCCAGCCCTACATCTGATGCGTCTGTTTGTACCAAAAATTCTTTGCTGAAGTCGGGCGTAATGAGAACAGGAGACCCACATAGGGCCAGCTTTAACGCCTGAAAAGCACTTTCGGCCTGGTCATTCCACCGTACCATAACGGACTTTTTACCCTTTAGAAGGTCCGTCAGGGGAGCAGACACTGTGGCAAAGTTTGGTATAAAGCGTCTGTAGTACCCCACAATGCCCAGGAATGACCTAACTTGTTTGGTACTCATAGGTCGAGGCCATTTCTGAATAGCATCGACCTTGTTGACCTGGGGTTTGATTATACCACGGGCCAATCACATATCCCAAATAGCGTGTCTCCTCCATCCCCAAAGCACACTTCTTGGGGTGAGCAGTCAGGCCAGCTGATCTTAAGGAATTCACTACAGCTTGTACCTTGGGCAAGTGACTCTCCCAGTCATTGCTGAAAATGATGATATCATCCAGATATGCTGAGGCGTATCTCCTATGAGGTTTTAAAACTATGTCCATTAACCGTTGAAACGTGGCTGGGGCCCCATGGAGCCCAAACGGTAACACAAGATAATGGAAAAGACCCTCAGGAGTAATAAAGGCAGTCTTTTCTTTGGCACTATCCGTCAGGGGTACCTGCCAGTATCCCTTAGTGAGATCGAGAGTAGTGAAGTACTGGGCCCCTCCCAGTCTCTCAATAAGTTCGTCTACCCGTGGCATGTGGTAGGCGTCAAATTTAGACACCTCGTTCAGTTTCCTGAAGTCATTGCAGAACCGCAATGTTCCATCTGGCTTGGGAACTAGGACAATGGGACTAGCCCATTCACTTTTGGACTCCTCAATGACCCGTAACTTTAACATTTTCTGCACTTCCTCTGAAATGGCTTGTCGACGAGCCTCAGGGATCCGGTACGGTCTCGACCGTACTTTCACCTGGGGCTCGGTAACAATATCATGTTTGATTATGGACGTACACCCGGGTAGCTTGGAGAACACGTCTGTATTCCTTGCTACAAACTCTCTGGATTCTTCCTGTTGGCTTTTTTGTGAGAGACTCCGCTATTGTTACCCCTACTGCTTCCTCTGTAGTCCTAACCGCAGCCTGTGGCGACAGTATAGGAGGCAGTTTAGCTGGAGATCTTTCTGTAAGCAGACTCTCTCTGTCTTTCCACGCTTTTAGCAGGTTTACATGATAAATCTGCTCTGGTTTTCTCCTACCAGGCTGACGAACCTTGTAGTCCACCTCTCCTATTTTCTCCATCACCTCATAGGGTCCTTGCCACTTGGCAAGGAACTTACTCTCCACTGTGGGAACGAGTACAAGAACTCGGTCACCGGGTCTAAAGGTCCTTACCTTCGCTGACCTATTGTAAACCCGGCTTTGAGCCCTTTGGGCCTCCTCCACATGCTCTCTGGCTATGGACATAACGGCCGCTATCCTGTCCTGCATACCAGCGATGTGTTCAATAACACTTTTATGGGGGGTGGGTTCTTGCTCCCACGTTTCTTTGGCAATGTCCAACAGACCCCTAGGATGTCTGCCATAGACCAACTCAAAAGGGGAAAACCCAGTGGAAGACTGTGGTACTTCACGGATGGCAAACATCAAACATGGTAACAGAACATCCCAGTCCTTTCCATCCTTGTTTACCACCTTTTTTAACATGCTTTTTAGGGTTTTATTAAATCGTTCTACCAACCCGTCTGTCTTGGGATGGTACACAGATGTACATAACTGTTTGATATTAAAGAGTTTGCACAGTTCCTTGGTGACTTTAGACATAAACGGGGTACCCTGATCCGTGAGGATCTCCTTGGGTAGACCCACTCGGCAAAACAATTCCTTGGCAATCAACTTTGCCGACGTATGCCGTAGTGGGATGGCTTCAGGATATCGGGTAGCATAATCCATGATTACCAAAATATGCTGATGCCCCCGTGCGGACTTAACTAAAGGACCTACCAAGTCCATGGCAATCCTTTCAAAGGGCACCTCAATAATGGGCAAAGGTACCAGGGGGCTTCGAAAGTGTGCCTTGGGGGCATGCAACTGATACTCCGGACATGTTTCACAATACTCTTTAACTGCACGATATACCCCCGGCCAATAAAAACGCTGCACTATACGGTCCCGCGTTTTTGCAGCACCTAGGTGTCCCCCTAGCGCATTTTTATGTGCTAAATCCAGCACTGTCCGGCGATAAGGCTGGGGTATCAGTAACTGTTCTAAGGTCTCTCCTCGCACCTTGTCAATTCGGTATAACAACTACTGGTTGACAGCCACGCGGGGAAACACCTCATCAGCACCTGGGTGCTGAGACACACCATTGATAACTATTACATTTTCCCAGGCCCTTGACAGAGTGGGGTCCTGGAGTTGTGCAGAACCAAAAGCAACACGAGATACGTTCAAATCAGATATTAGAGGTTCGGTACTGGCTGCCTCGGCTTCACCTGCCATTACCTCTAGGGGAAATACAGAGCTACCACTTCCTTCTATCACGGTCACCCCTACGGCAGGAACCCTAGAGTCCAAGTCATCGGGTTCAGGCTCGAGGACCTTACTAGACAGTACCTGTGGTAAACTTGGGGGTGGGTTTTCTGACCCTTGTTTTCCCCGCCATAGAGTCCAAAACAGGGGAAAGTCCCGTCCCAGAATGAGGTCATGGGGCAAATTCTGGACAACCCCTACCTCGTGTCGGCTCTCCCCACAGGGGGTCTGGATAGCGACAATCACAGTCGGGTAGTCTCTTAAATCGCCATGTATGCACAGGACCCCGACTGTGCGTCCGGTGACAGTCCCGAGGTCGACACGGGACCCTTTTACGAGGGTCACCCGACTGCCAGAGTCCAGTAGTGCCACCACTGGGCACCCAGCCACGGTCACTTGGCATAGGTGGCGCCCATCATCAGTGTCCTAGGTGGCAGCAGCATAGGCTGGGGCAGCATAGAGGGACATCCTCTGACCCAGACCGCAGTCCATGGGCTCTAAGGCATGGGGACAATTAGCCGCAATATGGCCCAGCTCGTGGCAATCCCAGCAGACGACAGTTTCTCTCCTCCTCCCCTGGGTTACTCTCTTATCCTGGGGAGCTCGAGGGAATGCTGGCCCTCCGGGCCTTGGGGACTTGTGGATTCTGGGGGGACACCTTCCAGAGGGACTGTGTAGTCCAGTAGCATTCCACCAACCCCACCAATTCATTGGCGTTAGTTGGGTCTCCATGTCCCACCCACTGTTAGATCTTATCCGGTAAAGCCCTCAGGTACCGGTCTACGACGACCCACTCCACCACCTGGGCTGGGGTCAACCTTTCCGGCTGGAGCCACTTACGGACAAGATGTACAAGGTGGTGCATCTGTGACCTCGGTGGTAACGCCTCCTGGTATTCCCAATCGTGGACTCTTTGAGCCCGAACATGCTGGTCCACACCCAGCCGGGCCAGGATCTCCGCCTTCACCCTCTGGTAGTCACAAGCATCCTGTTCACTTAGGTCAAAATAGGCTTGCTGGGGCTCGGCGACTAAAAAGGGTGCCAACACCTCGGCCCAGAGCTGTCGTGGAAGCCTCTCACGGTTGGCCACTCTTTCAAACCCAGTCAGATAGGCCTCTATGTCGTCCTCTGCCGTCATCTTGGTCAGCGCTTTACGGACCTCTTTCCTGATGTTCCGCTCTGGCTTTGGTAGATCAGCCTTTTGCTGAGCGGCCAGCAACATCGACAACTGCTTGGTCAGAAGTCAATTGGTCTCTTGTTGTGCTGCATTAGCCTGTATCAGCTGCTTCACAACCTCCTCCATGGCTGTGGCTCTTTATTTCAGTTCTGTCAGCTACAGGACACGCAGCCCGTGTATGTCTCACTGCACATCTGCCCGCATTCTCCACCATATGTGGGGAACCGCTCAGGTAGATGCTTGGTAGAAGTGCAGGAAACAGGGACACAGAGACTGGATCACACTCAAGTTCAGGGTTTATTCACTTGTAAGTGAGTTAACAGGTTTTGCCTTTACAAAGGCGCAAACAAAGAAAAACAAAACCTTCTCGGCTGAGAAATAACTTATACAAAAAGACAATCCCTCTCTATACAAGAGCCTGGCTGCCAGACTCTCGTTCTGGTTACATTAGACGGGTGGCACAGATTTACCTTCATGCAGGTTCAGTTATACAGCTCACACTGCTCCTCAGTGTAGTGCCACACCTTCTAGTCCTGACACACACCCTATATCATGCCTTAATTAGTCAGCTGACCTCCCTGCTGTGGGCTTCTACCAGACACCCTTTAACTGCCTGGCTGTTACATACCTGTTCTCCCAAACCACACCCTTCACTTTCTCACTATATATATATATATATATATATATATATATATATATATATAATTATCTAATGTCCCTCTTGGCCAGTTCTGACTCCAGGATCCTCCCTATAGAAACTCCACTCTAGCTTCTCCTGTAGTGAGGTGACTAGATTGGAGTTTCTGGTGGCAGCTCCTGTAAGCAACTCCATTCTAGTCACCTCAGCAAAGAACTGTCTACATTGGAGTTGGTTCTAGAAGGTCCTCCCTCCAGCAACTCCAATCTAGTCATCTCAGTAATGAATTGTCTAGAATGGAGTTGCTCCTGGTTGGTCCTCCCTCCAGCAACTCCATTCTAGATCGTTCACTAGTGAGGTGACTAGATTGGAGTTGCTGGAGGGAGGACCTACCAGGAGCAACTCCATTCTAGTCGCAATCCTGCCCGAAAATCCAAAGTTGTCCAAAAGTTGTTACCTGTGAGGACCTGCGAAATTCTATTATCTAATATGGATCATGTGATATGATATCCATGATATGGAAGCCAATGGTGCTTTAGTGCTTATCTCAGGAACGGTGGGTCCTAGAGAGCTGAAAAAAGATGTTAAATCTTCAGAGGCACCTAATTTATGTGTCAAATTTGGTGCAAATTGGTACAGTCGTTTGGCTGTGTATATAGAACAGACAGACAACAGAAATTCATATAGATAAGATTGTCTAAAAGTATAATTGACTTTGTTACCTTTATCATCCAAATATAGTATGTGTTTATACTGTTAGACAGTATTGATTCATGTGTTCGCAATTTTTTTTTTTACTTTCTTGGATTAACCTTCCTTTACTATACAAAATAACAATGCATCATTTTAACAATATATATATATATATATATATATATATATATATATATATATATATATATATAATGTACATTTTAATCTTTGTGTTAGTTAACTAGCTTTCTTTTTTCTTTCCAGGATTCAATTAACTGGCACATAGAAAATGGAAAATTTCACCACCAGCACTATAGATTACATTTATCCAACGGATATTGAGTTTGAGGATATGCTTTGCAGTTTGGAAAGTGTCAGAGTGTTTTTGAAAACATTTGTGCCTCTTACATTTTCTTTTATATTTCTGTTTGGGCTTGTGGGAAATATGCTAGTAGTGATAACATTCATTTGCTACAAGAAAGTAAAAAATATGACTGATATATATCTTCTAAATATGGCGATAGCAGATATATTGTTTATTTTCACCCTTCCTTTCTGGGCAGTGTACTACTATGATAATTGGATTTTCAAGGACTTTATGTGCAAATTGGTAAGAAGCATTTATGCAATAAATTTTAATTGCAGCATGTTGCTGTTGGCATGTGTGGGTATTGATCGATATATTGCTATTGTACAGGTCACTAAGTCTTTACGACTCAAAAGAATGGCTTTAGCGTATAGGCGAGTTCTCTGCTTCTCAGTGTGGATTATTTCTGCCATACTCTCCATCATTACATACATTTTCAGTGCTTGCTATATAGTTAATGAAAACCACTTTGTCTGTGAAGCGCATTACCCTAAATATTTGGATGCATCTAAGTTGAAGTTAGCAGTTATAAGTATTGAGGTCAGTGTGGGATTTGTAATTCCTTTTCTTGTCATGTTATTTTGCTATGTATCAATTATTATTACCCTCTTGCAAGCAAAAAATTCTCAAAGACATAAAGCAATAAATGTAGTTGTCACTATGGTAATTGTATTTCTCATGTGTCAGCTTCCATATAATGTACTTCTTTTGAGAAAAGCTGCAAATTTGAGAACTCAAAAGCAAGACTGTCATGATACAATGAATGATTCATATTCATTATTTATAACAAAGACACTGGCTTATTTCCACTGCTGTCTAAATCCAGTGATCTATGCCTTTATTGGTGTAAAATTTCGAAATTATTTTTTTAAAATAATGCAAGATTTTTGGTGCTTTAGTAAAGTTTGCATGCCTACAACTCGCTGGTCAAGAACATCTTCTGACATATACTATTCAAGGAAAACAAGTGAAGTGTCTGCAAGTGAAGGTGGCTCATCCTTTACCATGTAATATAAAGGAAGTCTAAATGTCACATTTTTTGTCATTCTGATATTATAAAGAATTAAATCATATAAATATATGGTCTTATCTTGTGGTGACAACACATTGCAACTATGTTATCATTTACCTGGATGTATGAAGTGATGCAGTAGATTTCGAGCTCTGTAACTGAAAAAGAAGAGATTGATAAACACCATACTATGCAATGAATTAGCATATACACTCCTCAACATTGATTTTGCAACACAAAGAAGGAAAAGTTTTGGAATAATTGAAATGACAGGACATGTTAATGATGCAAACCCTAAAAAATGGAAACAAAAATTTTCAAAACATCTTACATTATGCAGTATCAAGTATGAGTGCCACACACAAATATATGGATTTAGATGAGTTTGGATGAAGACACAGTTCCATCAAGTCCAACCTATAACCCTACAGTGTTGATCCAGAGCAAGGCAAAAATCTCATGAGGCTGATGCCAATCGCCCCATGTCAGGGAAAAAAATTACTGACTCCAAATCTGGAAATTGTTATGAAACCCTGGATCAACTTGTCTTTATCAAAATAAAAAAAACCATAACCCATAATATTGTTCAGTTCATGAAAGGCAGCCAGCCCCTTTTTGAACTTGCAGAATGAATCCACCATCACCACATGCTGTGGCAGTGAGTTCCATATCCTCACTGCTCTTTTGCTTGTGAAATGTTCTTTCCTCTAGGCATAGAGGATGTCCCCTTGTCACTGGCCTAGGAGTAAAAAGATCATTAGAAGTGTTTCTGTGCTGTGTCTTCATGTATTTGTATGTTGTCATTAGATCTCCTTGTAGATGTGTTTTTTTTTTTTTTTACCTGAATAACTCCAAGTTTGTTAGTCTGTCATTGTACTCTAATTTACCCTTTCCTCTAATTATCTTAGTTGTCCGCCTCTGCAATATCTGTAGTTCAGTTATGTCCTTCATGTACACTGGGGCCCAAAATTACAGACCTTTGTCTGTGTGGACACATTATTGATTTTGAGGAAGAACTATGTTTTTGTCATGAGCTTCTATGTCTGTTTTGATGCCATACTAAATTATCAAAATTGACTTCTGACTTTGCAATTGCCAAACAAAGATGTCCAAGAGACACTGCAGGAAATGGTAGCACATTTAGTCCACACAGGTTTCTCATAATAGTAGAGCAACATGTGGACTAGCATTGTCCTGTT
Organism: Leptodactylus fallax; assembly: GCA_947044405.1. Lineage (NCBI taxonomy): Eukaryota > Metazoa > Chordata > Amphibia > Anura > Leptodactylidae > Leptodactylus > Leptodactylus fallax. Next base: position 272,751 of record CAMRHE010000833.1, read on the forward strand.
TGCACAGCTTCTGTTACCACTAGTTCCACACCCAAATCAACATCAAGTTGTTAGTGTACCTGAAATGTAGAATAGAGTGGTCCAGCTACCGTACAATATGCCTCCCATGGGTAGGACCAGTATGACCTTCCCTTGACCTTTTTGATGGTGTTCCAGTGTTCTGTAATCTTCAGCTATCTTTATGTCCAATTGAAAAGCTAGATTCATTGCTAAAGAGGTTACAACTCTATTCCAAACACCATCACCATCTTGCTATTCACTACGATAGCCTTTGAGAGTGGTGGTGTGGGGTCAATGAAGCACCTGTAGCTAGACATCTGGCTCATAGTTCAGAGCCATGTGAACGCCAATCCAATTTTGCAGTAAAGAATGGATCACTATACATCATTCTTCCGATCAAACAATCCGTCCATGCAGAGGTTTTCCTCCGCACACCTCATGCTGTTATTCCTGTCTGTCATTGTTCTCCCAACCACTGGGGCATGTTGAACAGTGTTGACATCTAGGCTTAGACACATAACGATCTGCCTCAGTGATAAACCAAGGTTTCTCAGTTCAGGGATACTGTCCCTTTCAGTTTGGGATGAGTAGCAATAACTGGCACCCTGATGAACAGGAGTCTTAATCAGATTTTTTAGGTTTCATGTGGCTAAAAATATTTGATTTCATTCTGGCTTTTAATAATAATAATAATAATAATAATAATAATAATAATAATAATAATAGTCCTTTAATAGTCCCACAATGGGGAAATTCAGTGAGTTACAGCAGCAAAGATAAGCAGATACAAATACAACATGTACAGGAATAATTCCAAGGTGAGAGGCATTACATTGATAGTAGACAGACAGATAAGAAGTAGCAGAGGAGAGGGGGGGATTTAACAGGCAGAAAGATACAGTGGGGAAAAAAAAGTATTTAGTCAGTCACCAATTGTGCAAGTTCTCCCACTTAAAAAGATGAGGCCGGCCTGTAATTCACCTCAACTATGTAGGTAGACCTCAACTATGAGAGACAAAATGAGAAAACAAATCCAGAAAATCACATTGTCTGATTTTTAAAGAATTTATTTGTAAATTATGGTGGAAAATAAGTATTTGGTCAATAACAAAAGTTCATCTCAATACTTTGTTATATATCCTTTGTTGGCAATGACAGAGGTCAAACGTTTTCTGTAAGTCTTCACAAGGTTGGCACACACTGTTGCTGGTATGTTGGCCCATTCCTCCATGCAGATTTCCTCTAGAGCAGTGATGTTTTGGGGCTGTCGCTGGGCAACACAGACTTTCAACTCCCTCCAAAGGTTTTCTATGGGGTTGAAATCTGGAGACTGGCTAGGCCACTCCAGGACCTTGAAATGCTTCTTACGAAGCCACTCCTTCGTTGCCCTGGCGGTGTGCTTGGGATCATTGTCATGCTGAAAGACCCAGCCACATTTCATCTTCAATGCCCTTGCTGATGGAAGGAGGTTTGCACTCAAAATCTCACGATACATGGCCCCATTCATTCTTTCATGTACACGGATCAGTCGTCCTGGTCCCTTTGCAGAGAACCAGCCCCAAAGCATGATGTTGCCACATCCTTGCTTCACAGTAAGTATGGTGTTCTTTGGATGCAAATTAGCATTCACTTTCCTCCAAACCACGACGAGTTGTGTTTCTACCAGTTCTACTTTGGTTTCATCTGACCATATGACATTCTCCCAATACTCTTCTGGAACATCCAAATGCTCTCTAGTAAACTTCAGACTGGCCCGGATATGTACTGGCTTAAGCAGGGGAACACGTCTGGCACTGCAGAATCTGAGTCCCTGGCAGCGTAGTGTGTTACTGACAGTAGCCTTTGTTTAGTCCCAGCTTTCTGCAGGTCATTCACTAGGTCCCCCCATGTGGTTGTGGGATTTTTGCTCACCATACTTGTGATCATTTTGACCCCACGGGGTGAGATCTTGCAATGAGCCGATGATCAAGGGAGATTATCAGTGGTCTTGTGTGTCTTCCATTTTCTAATTATTGCTCCCACAGTTGATTTCTTCACACCAAGCTGCTTGCCTATTGCAGATTCAGTCTTCCCAGTCTGGTGCAGGTCTACAATTTTGTTTCTGGTGTCCTTCCACAGCTCTTTGGTCTTCACCATAGTGGAGTTTGGAGTGTGACTGTTTGAGGTTGTGGACAGGTGTCTTTTATACTGATAACAATGTCAAACAGGAGCCATTACTACAAGGTAATGAGTGGAGGACAGAGGAGCCTCTTAAAGAAGAAGTTACAGGTCTGTGAGAGCCAGAAATCTTGCTTGTTTGTAGGTGACCAAATACTTATTTTCCACCATAATTTGCAAATAAATTCTTAAAAAATCAGACAATGTGATTTTCTAGATATGTTTTCTCATTTTGTCTCTCGTAGTTGAGGTCTACCTATGATGTCAATTACAGGCCTCTCTCATCTTTTTAAGTGTGAGAACTTGCACAATTGGTGGCTGACTAAATACTTTTTTTTCCCCACTGTATTTCATTTCTCTGTGTGTAATGATCTCCGCTTAGGTCGGTGTTGGTTGTACAGCCTAACCGCAGTGCCACATATTGGTGTTAGGTGCTTGAAAAATTTGATCATATAGCAACATCATCTTAGCAACACCTGCCACATCTTCTACTTCCATAACTTTACAGCTTGCTTTTTTATTTTTGTAATTTCAAAATTGAGGAGTGTAATTTAGGACATACTTGGAAAAATAAATATACTATTTAAAATGCTATTGATTATTTCAGCATTACACACAATATAAAACTGATAAGAATATCTTTCAATGATAAAATTTTAGTTTCATAGTTAACATTGTAATGCTAATCTTAAAGAGTAACTGTTAGTTGTAAATGAGCTGTTCAGGTGAATATAAAAACTGTAATATATGTTATTAGCGGAAAGTGCTCCTATTTGCTGTTATCAGCTTCTCTATTGCCTGGTAAACTGCACATTTCACAGAGAGAGTTTTGTCTTCACTGATGGCAAGCTGCAGTTCATAGAACTGTATGGAGGGGAGGGGGCAGGAAGAGAAGTGAGTGAAAAGCAGAGAGAAACAGGCATGCTGGAACAGATTACAGCAAGCTATCTCTCTTGCCAGAGCTTAATTCTAGGGCCAGGTCCAGGTTTGTGTGGGCCCTTGGGCGACAGAGCCTCAGTGGGCCCATTTTGGAGTAACTCATGCACACTACAGCAAAAAAAAAAAATCGAAATTGGGTGTTTTTTGCTGAGGTAGACCTACTGGAGTGGACTGTAATACAGTCCATTCCATACAAGTAGATGCAACCTGTTCACACATCAGAAAGTAAAGTGGAATTTGAGGCGGACATCTGCCCTGGATTCTTCATTTTCTGACTCCGACTCACGATGCAGAGTGTCAGTATTCTGTTGTGCCTTTCCACCACTGATGAGGCCCAAATTAATGAGTCTAACCAGTGCGGAGTCTCAATCCGCAGCCTCCGAATCAGCTGCAGAATCTGCAGCAAGATCCAGCAAGATTTTTTTTTTTTTTTTTTTTTTTAGTTTCCTGCTCCAATTAGTTTCAATAGGAGCAGAATGAGGGAGGAAGCTGTTGCTGATTTAGGTGTGAAATCCGCTGCAATATCAGTGCCAGATTCCACCATGTGAACAGGGCCTGATACTGTTAATATACTCCACAGTGGCCCCCACACAGTATTATATGCTCCGCAGTGGCCCCCACACAGTATTATATGCTCCGTGGTGGCCATCATACAGTATTATATATTCCACAGTGGCCCCCACACAGTATTATATGCTCCACAGTGGCCCCCACACAGTATTATATGCTCCACACTGGCCCCCGCACAGTATTACATGCTCAACATTGGACTCCACACAGTATTATATGCTCCATAGTGGCCCCTACACAGTATTTTATGCTCCCAAGAGCCCCCCCAATAGAGCCAGTGCTATTATTATACTCTTGGGTCCTCAGACCCCAGAGTATAAGCAGAGGCCAAGGGCAAGTGATTAAAAATAACAAACACATACTCACCTTACCTCACCTCCTCTAGGTATCCGGCTGTCTGCAGCATCCTTCTTGGTCCCTTTGGTCTTATGACCAAGGTCCTGCGCCCCAGACATCACTGCTGGGGCCTGTGATTGGGCCGCTGTGGTCACGTAGGACAGTCACTGGCAGGAAGAGCTCCGGAGAGGATGCTGAGCCCAGGACAAGTGAGTATAAGTATTTTATTTATTTTTTTTTTTAATTTTCAACTCCCCTGGGCGGCGAGCCCCATACCCCGTACTGTTATGCCACTGCAGAGTGGGCCCCCCTCAAAAGCTTGGGGCCCCGACACTTGTCCGGGTAAGCCGGGTGCTGACGCCGGCCCTGCTTAATTCACATGTATATTGCTATACATGTGTGTTATAGAAAGAAAGAAATATTACTATTTCCTTTAGCAGTTTGTTTCACTGGGCTCCTCCTTCTATTCATCCTTGCCTCCACATAGACCTCAATGTAATCTGACCTGTGAGGGAGCTAAACCTCACAGGTTAGGTTTCACTAAAACCAATGAAATAAGCAGTTTAAAAGGCGAGAGAGTAGCTGATAGGAGCACTTTCCTCTGATAATAAATATATATAGAATCTTTTTTTTTTCTTCATCTGGACCATTCATTTGAAACAAAATTGAAACAAAAGTTACTCTTTAAAGTGTAGCTCTAACTTGAAGCACAAAAGTAACAAATCTTCTAAGTGAAAAATAAACAAATGTGGATATTTGTAAAATTATGAAGGATCAGCTGAAATCCCAAAGCAATGTAAAAGTGTGTTCATGCTCTCATTTAAAGGGGGTCTGTTAGCAATAAATTATTTCTAAACAATAACTTGTGAATGATGTTTCTATAGTTTCCAAATATGCCTATTTTTATTCAGTTTTGGATTCCATTTTCATTTAAGTTTATGTTCTATTCATGTGCAAATGAGGTAAAAGGCACAAAAGTGTTTGAAAACTGTAGAACCTCCACGGGATTTATAACAAATTTTATGCTGACAGACTTCCTTCAAATTTATTACATCCATTTTCAAATGAAAACAGCACACTGAACTGTCAAATAGCTGTTTTTTAAAATAAAATAAAGTTTCCAATTTAAAATTCTGTTTTGTTATACTTGAACTTCTATGAATTTGGTCTTATATTACAATATTACAATATATGGCAACTTTCATGGGAAAAACAAAGTATAATCTCATTGATTTCTATGGTTTTAAATATCAGTACTTATTAATAAGGGAAATGAATATTCCCCTTACGTCCGGCAGCAGCACAATATGGGGTATCTCTGCCCCTGTGTGTTGTTTAGGACAGGTGGAACCTTTAATTAGCACAAAAAAGGTGCCTCCTACTCGCCCTATAAGAGGGCACAAGAGACCTCCCTCCAGTAGTGAAAAGTCCACATCTTTCGTCAAACTCATTTTGACAGGTGCCCAGCACCTTTTTATATCTCATTAACCCCGCCCCCTTTTAATCCACCAGCCCCTTTTATCTTTAATATAAGATTTATATTAAAATAGTGTCACCTGTATGAATCTCATTGTATGAAGTTCTATTATGTTTGATATAAATTTTATTAAAATATTGTCTCCTGTATGAATATTAGTAGTGTTTAACGGAACCTACCATGTACCCCTATGTTTGGTGGGGACAACATATGTAGAGCAGGCTATACATTAAACAACTATGGTATTTGTGTATGTTTGTGCAGAGAGGTCTGCTCCGGTGGCTTGCTGAAAGCAGAATGAAATTTTTAGCACCTTCGCTACTCAAAAGTATTACGTCCACAGGCATGACTTACTTCTGACAATATCATTGTATGAAGTTCTATTATCTTTAATGTAAATTTTATTAAAATATTGTCTCCTGTATGAATCTCATTGTATGAATCTATTTAAATATTATGGCTTGTATGTATCTCATTGTATGAATCTATTAAAAGTTTATTAACCTCTTATAATCTTTAATGATAAAAGCAATAAAAACAGACTGACAAAACATTTAAAAGTTTTGAAATTTTTATTAATACCAAGCAGGTTATATGAAGTATATAGGACACATTAGTAATATAGCACACCTTAGTATGTCTTTATAGCATAGGAATAAAAAATAACATGTTTTTGTTACAATTACTATAATCCATATAATGTTTATTAAGACATATATCTATTACACGCTTATACACAATTAAATATGTTTACAGACTTAACCATGTAGAGTGTACCAGAGGTAAAGCCCTTTTTTTTAGGCAGGAGGCTTGCTCGTGTCAGGCCTATGGGTGTAGAAGGAAAATTAATACCAAGTCTGTTTTGTGGTGTCGTTGTATCAGAAGACTGTGTTAGATTCATTTTTAACCCATTTAGAATTTCTCTAGTACTCGAATTGCCAACGACAGTAGAGGGAATATTTAACTCAGCCATTGCGTGCATAAATGTATCCCATCCAGGAGGTATATTCCTCTTGTTCATGCTGTGGCTTTCTGTTGTATTACGTACCAAGTCCAGCATATTAGATCCAGGAATTACATTCCCCTTGTAAATAAATTCAGCGTTATCATTCCACGATGCAATATCAGACTTTTGTAGCATCCTGTTTAATAAAAATTCTGCATTTTTTTTAAAACGCGGATTGACCTGGTTTACAATTTCACGGGTTGTATCAGTCTTATCTGGTGTTAATTGTGGTTGTTGTTGGTGATCAGGAGTTGAAGATACAGCAATATTTAAAGTCGCTAGTTCTTTTGCGTCTTGTTTAGCATGAGCAAAGTATCTTTGTAGAACATCTGTATACCTTTTTATTTTAAGATCATCTGGTATGTTTCGGACCTGTAAAACCCTATTAATTTCCTCATCGAGAGCTTGAATAGTGCTCTGACGAATGTTGGGTGTTGGTGGAAGAATGTTCTTTAACTTATTCAACCCACTTTTGGGAACCAAGTACATTTTTTCAGCATGTTACATTATCTTCCAGCAATAAGACTTGTTATTAAAGGGATTGCAAAACTCAGGAGTGTTCCTATAAATCCACCAGTCTGATTCACTATGTGCCTCTTTTTCTTTACGGCTAGAGTTTTATCCCCCAGCTTTCTTATAGCTTTACCCCACTTTTTTAGGACCCTTCTTTGGCGTTCTTTTAGGGATATCCGTCATTTTAAGATATTTAAAGCGATCTCACCTATGGCCTTAATTAAATCGTTGTTGGCATTTTTCAAAATAGACTTTCTTAGTTCCGGTGGTGCTTTTACAAAAGTTTTTAAGATATGCCAGTTGCGTCGTATTCTCTCAGACATCTTGCCTGTACAATGCACAGTGCACAGAATGCTGATGATTTATAGAAATTCACTTATTAGAGTCAATTTTCTTCTGAATATACGCAACAGGTAAATCTGGAAGGAACAAGCCTGTTCTTAATCGTAGCTCTTCTGGAGTTGGGGCTCTCAAATATACTAACAAATACCCGTAAGGAGCACGTGTGGCATCCTCAAAAGCTTCTAAAAAGAAATGTGATTTCCCCGGCTACATCTGTCTCGCTAGTGATACAATTTGCAATTTATCACGGGGATTATTAAAAAGTACCATATACTTTGTGTTTAAATTTATGGTTCTACTTTTCTTCCCCTTACAGAATATATTCTGTACTAGGTAGATTATGCTTAAATTTCTGTGATGTACATACTTGGTAAATGCTTTTTCTATCTCACAATTTTCACTAGCGCTCTCCATGAGATCATCAACAACAGTCAAATTTACCTTATCAGGTGGAAAGAGGTCATCGTCTACAAATGTATGCGGGAGACCTTCAATAAATCTGATATTTGGAAAATTTTGAGACAATTCATCATATAGTTTTTGCCAGCATGCATAAAACCAAACAATATTATCGGGTTTGTGCAGTACTGTGTAACAATTGTTTCACAAAATAACTCTTTCCAGAATTTGACGGCCCAGCTAAAATACAGGAGAAAGGCTGTTGTAAGCGTATGTCCATGTTACTAATAACCAAAAGGTCTCGCCGCAAATCCCTCTAAAAAGAGACTCCTTAAAAACAATGCGCAATAACGTGCTTTTTTTTGCAGGTGGCTCTATTGTTTCACTGATACCGAGCTTCTTAAAAAGAGCAGCTAAAGTATCTGAAAAAGAGCAATGTTGTAGCGTTATAACATTATTAGAGACCAAAAGGTAATGTTGTAAAATCATCTAATAAATGTCTCTTTGTATAGACGCGCTTTTGTGTTTTACGCAAAGGTCTTGTAATATCCCAAAACTTCTTATTTCGCACAATAGCTGGTTGCTCTACAGTTATGTATTTCTGGGTCTTAGTGGATGAATTGCGGGGGTAATCCAAAACTAAATCTTTCAAGCTGTCAAAATTAATATGTTGTGTGTTAGCAACATTCAGAGTTATACCCTTAACTTTTAATACGGTTTTACCATTGTTGAGTTTATAGCCATAGGTTTTGGGGCCTGCAGATACAAACTCAGTAATGTATGTACCGTCTGGTATTTCACTGGTTAATTCCCCCAGATAATCACCTAAAGGCGGATTCCACTCACCCTCACGTTGTACAAAAATGACAGAGTCCGTGTCGTGATAAAGACACCTTTCTTGGAGTCTGTCCAGAACAGAGTACAACTCTAGTCTGGCGTAAGCAGTGCTAAGACAAGCTATAAAGATGTTTGTGTTTTTGTTGATGGTGTGATGACCCTTTACATACTTCCAATTTACATTAGCTGTTTCATCATCAATAAAATTCAGCTCTGAATACTCATAGTATGGTAGAAAGGCATATCGAAAAAGTTCCTCAGGGTCACTTACTATGCTGGTGCATGACAAATTTGATCGCTGAGCAAACTTTCCCCATAAGGAATTTAGAAAAAGTTTCGAAATTTGTCTTTTAGCAGGGTTCACAGCAATACTGTCAGCCTGTAATTGGACGCCTTCTTTTGAAAGAAAGGAGTCTATGTATTGTTTTTTCTTGATTTCATCAGTACACCAGCTAGAGTAGCCAGAAGCCTCTTGCTTATCCCTAAGATGCAACTTAATGTATGGGGCAAACAACTCGTCTGTAGTTTTAGGAAAATGCCAGACCTCAAAGATGTGTGCGATCCTGTACCCTTTTTCCAGAGCTACCTCAAGCTCTATACTGTCTATACTATACTGTACCTGTCAGAGACCTCTCTTCATCTCTGTGCATGCAGGGGGTGGCCTGTGAATTTACAGCACATGTATAACACAGAGGAAACATTAATTTTTTGTTAATTTTCATAGGGAGAACAGGGAAAAACAAATCTCTGGGTGGGTAGACTGTTGCTTTGACAATACCAAAGCAGTGTTTTACATAACCAAAATTATCATAAATGATTTCGGGGTGGCCCACAGGATATGTTTTTGTTTTGTTAACAAAGGGGTACAGGCTGCTGAAATCATAATAATTTATGGTCTCCCCTATAGCCTGTTTATGATAAAGCTTAACAGCATTGGTTCTACCACCATACAATGCATCACGGGGATCTAAAGATTGTGGGAACCGCATTTTTGTAAGATAGGATTGAAGGTTAGAATCTTTTTTAATCATCTCATTCCAATCATGTTCCCATAACACACGAACTGTGTAACCACAACTCTGTAAGTAACGCTTTTTACATAAAAAAGTGTAATATAATTGGCCATAGATCGTGTTAGTAAGTTTATTAGTGTCTCCTTCATTATAACATACGGGGCATCCATGGTAAAAGCAACCCTGAAATTCAAATGCTATATGCTGACCATCAACAAGTGCATAACCATCTAAAAAATATCTCCCCACCTGTTTCTCTCCGTCTTTTAATGCGTGCTGTATGTCAATATTTTCTGTGTGAGCCACATACATGAGCCACTGGATAGCTGGTGTTGAATAACGCTTTTTCACCTTGTGGTAGTTATCTGCTGGCACAATGGCTATTGTGTTTTTGGGAAGAAATTTAAATCTATACATAGCCATACATACAGATGCTAGAGTGATGAGCTGAAAAGGATCAACACATTTGGTCACCTTAACACACTTCTTTTCACGTTTACAGTATTTTGAAAAGTTTTTACGAGTCATCGCCATAACTCTGTCCCTATACCTTTCACAAGCCTGTCTTAGCACCTCGACATCTTGCTTAAAATAAGATTTTAACTCAGCCTTGAAATCAAAAGTGTTGTTTTTCTGCGCTTCATACCACACAATGAAATCCTTTTTCTCACTAGGCATCATATACTCCACACCATAATACTCAATAGCTGGTAAGGGACCCACATAGTTTTGATTGTTTTCTGTATTAAAAAAGTGTGGAAAGTAACCTTTTGAATCCGAAAAGCCCATTGCTTCAGGCAATTTACTCAACTTCATGGGGATGAAAGAAGGTGCTAAAAATTTCATTCTGCTTTCAGCAAGCCACCGGAGCAGACCTCTCTGCACAAACATACACAAATACCATAGTTGTTTAATGTATAGCCTGCTCTACATATGTTGTCCCCACCAAACATAGGGGTACATGGTAGGTTCCCTTAAACATTACTAATATTCATACAGGAGACAACATTTTAATAAAATTTATATCAAACATAATAGAACTTCATACAATGAGATTCATACAGGCGACACTATTTTAATATAAATCTTATATTAAAGATAAAAGGGGCTGGTGGATTAAAAGGGGGCAGGGTTAATGAGATATAAAAAGGGGCAGGGCACCTGTCAAAATGAGTTTGACGAAAGATGTGTACGTTTCACTACTAAAAGGTCCTCAGTCCTTTACTTGTTGAGCTCGTGGTTTCTAGCTCCTCTGCTGCGGTTTGCGGTGTCTGGTTTTTTTCCTGACGAGCTTTTTTTTCTCTTCAAGTGACCGATTTAAAAAAGTAAGGTACCCCTTGGTTTTTTTCTTCTTGTGCGATGCTTGGCAATCTTCCATTCTTCATTGTCATGTGGCTTTTGATGTTTCAGATGTAATTTTCTGCATCATGTAACGGCGATGGGCTTAGGAGGAAAAAGTCCTCTAAACATGAACACCTAATGTGTTTGGATTGCAATACCCCTTTACCTGACGGCTATGATTTTACCCGCTGTCGCCAATGTCGCGGTCCTCCGCCGGAAGAACCTTCCATACGAGAGGTTGTCACTTGGGTAAAGGACTATATGGAGGAGTCTCTTAAGGAGATCCATTCTTCCATCGCCCAGATTCCCAAGAGACCGCAGGTTGAGACACAATCTTCCTTACGGATTTCTGATGAAGATTATCAGATAGTGGACGAGACACTCTCAAAAAGTCTGATGATTCCACTGAAGATCCCAGCAGGCCGTGCTTCCCACTCGAAAAATTAAGCCGGCTGCTGAAGTCCATCCGGTCAAAGGATCGTGATGTTGACAGGGAAGCCTCCTTGTCCACCTATAGAGGGCCTAGGGTCTTCCAAGTGGACCAGACATTACAAAAATTAATGTCCTCAGAGTGGAGATGTCCTGAAAAACCTCTTGTGGTTCCTAGGAGGTTCAGCACTTTATTCCCAGTTGCTCAATGGGATCAATGGGGTCCTCCTCCCAAGGTGGATATGGCAGTGGCCAAATTGTCCCACCGCACTAAGGTACCATCAGATGATGGAGAAAATTTGCACGATGCCATGGACAGGCGCATCGACAATACCTTCAAGAAGGCTTATTCAGCTGCCTCGCCCCAGACCGCTGTGGCGGTTGCTTCTTGTGAAGTGTCAGCCAAATTATGCACTGACCTGGTCCACCTCAAAAGGGACATCGACTCTGGAGTCTCCAGAGATGAGCTTCTAGGGTTTCTAGGCTTGGTTTCCCTGGCAGCTGAATATTAGCGGAAGCCTCCCACCATCAATTAAGGCTGGCGGCCAAATCCCTGGCACTTACCAAGAAGACTGCAGCAGGAAGACCTCTATGGCTAAAACCTTGGAGAGCTGTTTTCCCGTCAAAATATAATTTGTGCACATTGCCCTTTGAGCCAGGTAGAGTCTTTGGCAGTGCCCTAGACGAGATCCTAGAGGGCTTGGCCGACAGGAAGGGTAAAACTTTACCCCAGGCCTTCAGAGCTAGGTCTGATTCTGACCGTGGTAGAGGCTATCTGCCTCGTCGTGGACGGCAGTCCCAGAGGCTCTAGATATTCCTCTAGAGGCACCGGCCGGAGATTCCCGAAGTCTGATGATAAAAAAGAGAAGCCTAGCTTTTGACATCAGAAGCAGTCTTCCTGTGGCCGAGTTTCCTGTCGGAGTTTGTCTCTCCCACTTTCTCAACTGCGGGCAGGAAAAAATCCGAGACCCATGGGTCCGGTAGGTAATCCAAAGAGGTTATGCAATCGAGTTCCTCCATCCTCCTTAGGATCGGTTTGTGTTAACTCGCAGCCTCCCTACAATGCAGCAGACTACATTGGAATGCTCCATCCGAGAGTACATTCACAAGGGAGCCTTGGTGGAAGTCCCTTCTCTAGAAGGAGGATCTGGTGTCTATTCTCCTGTCTTCCTGGTGCCAAAACCGTCAGACAAGTGGAGAATGATCATAGACTTAAGGTACCTCAACCGCTTCATCAAAAAGAAGTGGTTCCGTAGGGAAACCATAAAGTCTGTCACCACCTTTCTCCTCCAAGGCGATGTTTTTTGTGACTTTGGATATAAAAGACGCCTATTTGCATATTCCTATTTACCTCCACACAGAAGGTTTTCTAAGGATTGCCGTAGAAGTTTCCGGCCACAGGAAGCACTTTCAATTCACAGCACTACCCTTCGGGATCTCCTCTGCTCCCCACACCTTTGGGATCGCACCCTTCTTACACTCAGCAAGAAGATTCGACTCTCCCCCAGGACCCGTTTTTCCCTCAACTGGTGGTTACACCTGAAAGACGGAAGGTCCACCGTCCAACCCCCTTGGACCCTGTTGACTACAGATGCATCCCTCTCGGGATGGGGAGCCCATTTGTACGAAAACTCCATAAAGGGAGTCTGGAGCGCTCCAGAAAGAAGGACCTCGTCCAACTGGAAGGAGCTCAGAGCTGTATATCGTGCCTTACTCCATTTCTCGCCTCTTCTCAAGGGAAGAGCAGTCAAAGATCCGGTCAGACAACATGACCACAGTGCTGTATGTGAACAGACAGGGAGGCACCAGATCACCAACCCTCCTCAGGGAGGCAGATCTGATATTTACATGGGCAGAGAAAAATCTAACCCATTTATCTGCAGTTCACATCAAGGGCTCTCTGAACATAGTAGCGGATCGGTTGAGTCGGGGTCATGCCGTATCAGGAGAATGGTCACTCAATCCAGAAGTCTTTCATCAGATTACCCTGAAGTGGGGTCTTCCAGAAATAGACCTCATGGCAACCCGACTCAACGCCAAGGTGGAGACGTTCTGTTCCCTTTACCAGGAGGACAATCCCTTGGCAGTGGATGCCCTGTCCATCCCTTGGAGGTCCAGGCTGGCATACATCTTCCCTCCAATTCCAATGATACCGAAGGTATTGATGAAATTCAGACAGGACCAAGTCTCTGTGATAGCCATCATTCCATTCTGGCCAAAAAGAGCTTGGTTTTCCCAACTCATGGAGATGAGTCGAGGGATATATTGGAGGCTTCCCCCCATCCAGAACCTGGTTTTCCCAAGGATCTCTGAAGTGCCAGGATCTCTGGAGATTCAACCTGACAGCCTGGAGGTTGAGCAGTCCCTACAGCAGGATAGACGACTGTCAGAGGCAGTCCTGAAGACCCTTTCTTCTGCAAGAGCAGACTCTGCCAATAAGAACTACCAGAGGACAGCCAAGATTTTCATGGAGTCGTGCTCCAAGATGGTTAATAATAATCTAGAACCTTCTACGGCTGATATTTTCAATTTTCTTCAGGACGGTTTTGATAAGGGCCTTGCCCCTGCCACTTTGAAAGTGCAGATTGCGGCCCTCTCCACTCATTTGAACAGACGTCTGTCTCAGGATCCTCTGGTTGCAAGGTTCCTTAAAGGAGCAATGAGGCTAAAGTCTCGGTATCATCTCCAGTTCCCCAGTGGGACCTTGCGGTAGTCCTTGCAGGCCTGTGTGGTCCTCCATTTGAACCCTTGGAGACTACGGAGCTAAAATATTTAGCCTACAAAACCACTTTTTTGCTGGCTATTATATCTGCCAAAAGAGTAGGGGAACTCCAGGCCCTCTCTTCTAGAGAACCGTACATTTTGTTTTTTGCAGATAGGGTCCACCTTAGGTTTTTGCCTGGGTTTAACCCTAATGTCCCCTCATGCTATAATAGCAATCAGCTAATTTCGCTACCTGTGTTTTTCCCCACTCCAACCTGTGAGGAGGAAGAAAAGCTCCACACCTTAGATGTGGTAAGGTGTATGCGGATTTACCTATCCCACACTCAACCACTTAGGAAGGCCGAAAACCTACTAATCAATATGCAGGGTAAAAACAGAGGCCACAAGGCTTCCAAGCCTACTCTATCCACATGGATCAAGGAGACAATTAAGTCTTCCTTTCTTATTCAGGAGTTACTCTCTGCAGTCTTTCTACGGCCACTCGACCAGGACTGTGTCGACTTCTTGGGCTGAGTATCGGTCCTTACCATTGGACCAGATTTGTGCGGCTGCATCATGGTCATCTCAGTTGACCTTTGTTAAACATTATCGTTTAGATGTCCGTAGTTCCCAGACAACTGCCTTTGGTCAGACAGTCCTTGACGTTGTAAGGCGAGAAAACCTTCCCTAGGGGAATTATTTGCTATCTCCCCATATTGTGCTGCTGTCAGACGTGAGGGGAATCATTGATTGTAATGTCAATCTGTATTCCCTTAGTCCTGACAGCAGCACAAGGCTTCCCTCCGTAGAAGCTTGTTTCCTTTTTACTTTATAATTTACACAGTGGAGGGAGGTCTCTTGTGCCTTCTTATAGGGTGAGTAGGAGGCACCTTTTTGTTGCTAATTAAAGGTTCCACCTGTCCTAAACAACACACAGGGGCAGAGATACCCCATATTGTGCTGCTGTCAGGACTAAGGGAATACAGATTGACATTACAATCAACGATTTTATTAAGATTTGATGGAAAAATTAAAACTTACTCTAGAGCCACCATTTAGAAGGTAGCTTCCTATAGATCAATGCCTACTTTTCTATGAAACCTAGAGAAATTAGGGGGAATTCATCAATCCCTCTGCCAGTTTTCTGGTGTAGAGGGATGAAATTGCGGTGCACATTTTGTTCAAGGCCTTGTTTGTCGGAGTAGCAGGGCAAAGATCAGGGCGGACCATGTTTGGGGTGAAACGCCCGAAAGGCTCATTATAACTCACTGACTTGAGCTGTAATGTTATGACACCATGTCTGATGAAGGAAGCTAGACTTCCGAAAGCTTACCATCTAATATACTCAGTTAGCCTCTAAAAGGTATCGCCTGATTTCTTCACTCTTCCACTACTTTCAATGGCTAACATGGTACAACATTAACTTGAGCTGTAATGGAAATCTACGCTGTAGATTTGTAATCTGGTGCTAGGATGTCCAATGTCTGTCTGGCTGCAGCCTCTTCATAAATATCTCTGTTCCTGCACAAGTCAGAACCTTTTTTAAGACTGGCGTACATAGTAACATGGTAGATGAGGTTGGATGAAGATACAGGTCTATCAAGACCAACCTATAATCCTACAGTGTTGATCCAGAGGAAGGCAAAAACACCCATGACAACTCCATACTTCAAATCCAGTAATCAGCAAACCCTGGATCAACTTGTCTTGATCTAAAAGCCGTAATCTTCAATATTTTTCCGTTCAAGAAAGGCATCCAGGTCCTTTTTGAATTTGCACAATGAATTCACCATCACAACATTCTGTGGCAATATGATCCATAGTGATGCTGGTGAAATTTTCTGTTCTTTAACAATAGAGGATGTCCCCTTGTTGCTATTACAGGCCTTGGTTTAAAAAGCTCATAAGAAAGGTTTTTGTAATGTCACTTCATGTATTTGTATGTTGTTATTAGATCTCCCCGTAGCTGTCTTTTTTCTACAAAGTGTGGGTGTATGGAAAAGAGAAAGAGAGTGCTCATAGGGTGAAAACGTTTACACAAGTAGAAGGGCACTCTTGGGTCTTTTAGATGCGTGCTCATCTATTCTAAAGTGGGTTCAGGATTCCCATGTGCTGTGAGGATGCTGCCATACCAGGATCCCACCAGATACCTCGCCCTTCTGGTCCAGGTGGTTTGGATGTAGATAAAGGAACGAAAGAGATCTTCCAGAATGGCTCCAGCCCAAACACCTCTTTTTCTGCATGCACCCACAAACCCTAACCCCTGATGGGCGAGGGACCTGTGGCAGCCTCCACTTGCTTGCGATCACCATCCACAGAGGGCAGCCAGACAGCAGGGGAGAGGAGAGGTGAGTATTAGTTTTTTTTTTTATTCTCTCAGGATCCATTATGGCTATGAAGATCAGCATGGATTCATTTTAAAGATGGATGAGATTCTGCTCTTTAAAATGATTCCAAGATCTTCATGATATTCCTGTCAGATCCGGAGCAATTCACTGCTGAAAACGCTATTGGGCATTGAGATTCTAATACAGATCTCAATTCCCGACAGCATTTTTAACAGCAAATCGCTCGATCTGTAAGGACTATCATGAAGATCTTGGTATGATTTTAAAGAGGAGAATCTCATCTTTAAAATAAAGACATGGTGATCTTTATAGCCCTAATGTATCCTGTGATATGGGGCTCTAAAATGTCCACCCCCCCTCCAGCCATCTTAGCCAGCTGCATGAAGGAGGAAGGAGGGGGGGGGCTAGGAGGAGAGCTGCAGCCTGCACAGATGATTCATCATCATCATCATCATCTGAGCATAACATGTATGTGACTCCAGGAGGGTGGGTTAGCAAGGCCTTATTAGAGGGGTATTCTTCTGTAATACCCCTCTGAACATAACCTAACCAGGAAGTTTATTGGCGCTGTGATACAGATGTTTACCATTGTCCAGGTCGCAGTGCCAAAAGTGTTGCACCAAACACACAACACATTCACAAAGTCAGCAATAAATTTTACATTTTACTTTGCGCAGTGGCAGTATCATGGCCTATGAGGTTTAACCGATTGCTTCTCGGCCTTTTGGCTAAGATCAAGTGTAGTATCTGTTCTTATCAGAACAGGGTATCCTTGTGAGCTAAGGATACAAGTTCCTACTTGTTTTTTATGCCTGGGGTCTGAGAAGGCGAGCCCTTTAGCGTGACTTCGTGGGCAACACCATCGAAGACAGACGCCAGCAAGAGAGAAGACACCTAGGAAGACACCGAGCAAACACCCCTTGAAACTTAGGGAGAGAGATCGAGACCTCGTGAGACTTCGAGAGGAGACTTCTGGGAGTATTCAGATTAGGAGGCGGAGCCTATCGGGAGACTCTGGAAGGAGACTTCAGGGGACTCCGATCTTTGCCCAAAAGCTTTTCGTGGGACAGCTTGACGTCTAGATGCGATAGCTACAGGAGTAGCTATCCCAAGAGGGCGGAGCGACAAGCCGGGGGCGCGGCCAAGGTGGCTCAGGTTCCAGCAACCATTTCTCAGAATGTCTCTCCAGCTGCCTCCACCAGCCAGAAGGGTGGCCAGAAGCCCACTCAGGGTCCTCCAACCTTGGAGCCCTGAATGAGACAGACGGTCACCTTGAGGCTGTGGGAGGTGGACGGAAAGCGGCCTAGCATGACGGAGAAAGTTTTCTGTCAAAAAATGGTCCTGGAACAGGGGTTCACTAAGGCTGAGACCCTGGCTGTCCACGCCTTTGTGACGGGAATCTTCTTTGTCACCTTTACCTCGGTTGACATCTGTAGGAGATATTGGGAAGCGGTGAAATCAGCGCTGCCGGATTCCCCTTTCAGAAGGTTCGTGGGCAGCTGGCCAGTGCAGCAGAACGAAAGGCGGATAACGGTGACAATGAGAAACCTGCACACCCCAGGAAGCGACGTCACAATTTCCTGAGCCGATTCTGCACAGTGGTCAAGGAGCCTTCCAAGATCCTCAACAGTCTGGGCTTCTGGAACAGCAAGTGTTTGGCTCCACAGAGACCCCCTCATATATGTAATCTTAATGAAGCACTTTATTATGTTTATATATATTATTTATTTTTGTTTTTGTATATGTTGATATATAGTTATTTGTATGTATCTTATATGTGATTGCAATTTATCAATTTTTGTTTTATACATTCACATGTATTTTGTATTCTATGGTATGCTAATGGTTAAATTTGGTAATGGGTGGGGATCATTTGTGTTTAAATTCAGTTTGGAGTTCATCTTCAGGCAGCCATGACTAAGGGGCTAGACGCCCTGAAACGCGTAGGCTTGGTTACAGATCCTCTTCACATATAACTGTTGTTACTTTTTTTTTTCTTTTTTTTTTTTATATGAATTAAAAGTTATATTTTATTTAAATTTCTGGATGCTGGAACCTGCTTTTATTCTCTATTTTCCTAACATTCTGGTTTGGTTCACACAAAATAGGTAAGAACGGAAACTGCTATTATCATACCGGAGTACCGGAGACCCGGAGGGTCTCATAGGACCCCAAGTATAATGATCGGAGGCCCAGGGGAGGTGAGCGAACATAGTAAACAATGTTACTTACCTCTCCCACGCTCCGGTGCGACTCCGTGCTGTCTTTGGCCCTCTTCAATGACCTCACGTGGGTCAGGCCGGCATTGAGACGCATAATGACGCTGGCGTAACCGTCTGACATCATCGAAGAGGGACAAAGACTGAGCAGGGATTCACGCCGGAGCCCGGGAGAGGTGAGTATCATTTTTTTCATGTTTGTTACCTCCCCTGGCCCTCCGATCATTATACTCGGGGGTCTGAAAATGGAATGCTCTAGCCTGGACAATCAGATTAACTCCCAATTTCTACAGCTTCAAGTGCAAGCTAAAGACACATCTTTCACAATTCTTAATGTAAACCCTTCCACATTTAGAATCCCTAAAATGAACCCTCCTTTGTTCATGCTCCTGCATTACCTCACAGGATATGAAACCATATCGGACTGTAACCTTATATGTCCAGGCAACATCTGCACATTAAAGGAAACTGACTGGTGATTAGTGTTGAGCGAATCTGTTGAAGTTTGAGTTTGACGAGTTCAGTCGATCTTTGCCCAAAAGATCGGTTCGGGTACCCGAACTTGACCCGAACCCGAACCCCTTTGAAATCAATGGGGACCTGAACTTGGTGACCCAAAATGGCTGCAAAATGGGTATAGTAAGGGGTAGGTGGCTGCAAAATGGGTGTAATAACAGGGCAAGTGCCCTGCAAAAAATGGGGTAGGAAAAATACTTAAAATAATAACATAAAATAAAAAAAATATATTAATTAATTAATTAAAACACATAAATAAATAAAAACAAATAAAATAAAATAATAATTTTGAAACAGGTTGTAGAGGTCCAGGAGGAGGAGGAGGTGGATGTGGCGGTGTACAGATAAATTCAATAAATTAGAATATCTTTGAAACGTTCATTCATTTCAGTAATTCAATCAGCAGTCTTCCATGATTGTGTGTCCTACTGAACCAGACTGAAGGACGATTTAAAGGCTTAGGAAACCTTGGCAGGTGACACACTGAATTTACAATACTGAACTTTTTTACAATATTCTAATTTTCTTAGATTTGGGTTTTCATTACCTGGAATCCATAATCAACATTTACAGAAATAAAACACTTGAACTAGAACACTCTGTGTGTAAAGAATCTAGAAAATAGAATGCACCTGTAAATGGAAGAGGTGGAGGAGGAGGTAGCCAACACTTTAACCACTCACTCAAGCACTGGCACAGCCAAGTCCTGTGGGGTCTATGCCTGGTTCATCTTAATGAATGTAAGTATGTCCACGTTGGCTGTGGATAGGTGGATCCTCTTGATGGTGATGACACCCCCTGCGGTGCTGAACACATGATCTGATAGGACACTTGCCGCAGGGCAGGCCAGCACCTCCAAGGCATAGAGGGCAAGCTCTGGCCACGTTTCCAATTTACCAACCCAGAAATTGAACGGGGAGGACCCATTACTCAGTACAAGGAGACGTGTCAACAGATACTCATCCACCATGTGAGTCAAAGTATGCGCTAGGAGACAGTATGGGTACACACACAGGTATTGTTACTGCGCTAGAAGACAGTATGCATATACAAACAAAGTTATTGTTACTGCTCTAGGAAATGGTATGGGTACATACACAGTTTACTGTCACTGCCTTGAAAAGGGCAATTCTTATTTATAGGCTAACTGTCCCTCACAGTATCAGGCTCCTCTCCCTAGCTAGCTGCACTGCCCTGAAAAGGACAATTATTAAATTTAGCTAAGGCCCTGACTGTCCCTATCTCCAGCTGCATCCCCTCCCTACCGAGCCTAACTAGCTGGAATGGCGACGGGACCTGTGACCCTGCCTCTTATACAGAGGGGTCACATTTCCCGCCTGGCCAATCACAGTCAAGCCCATACTGGGCATGTCTGTGGGCTTAAAGCTGGTTGATCAACCAGCTTTAGGGATAAGCCGAACCCGAACCCGAACTTCAGTGCTGATGTACCCAAACCCACGAAGTTCGGCACAGACCCGAACTTTGCAGTTTGGGTTCGCTCATCACTACTGATGATGGCTCAATACAGGTTTATCTATGTGTAATGAAAGTAACCTCTATCACAAAAATGGATGGACCTCCGATGCTGCTCCTGCTACTTCTTGTGTCACCCCCTATACCTCATAGATTTTAAGCTCTTGCAAGCAGGGCCTTCAGTCCCATTGTGTGCATTGACTATTACTCTGTAATGTATATTTGTGTCTGTACTAGAACCCTACAATTTGTAAAGTACTGCGGAATATGTTATAAATGTAACACCCCTTTTGCCCACCGCCTTGCCTGGGGTGTATGTGCTTGTTCTCACCTCTCTATAGTGCCTCCACCCAAATCTTGTTTGAAGCTCTCCGGGAATGCAGGCAGTTGTAGTACTTCTGCCAGGGGCTGACTTGGGAAACCCCTGCCCGAGCTTAGTACACACTCCCCCCAATTTGAGGATGACACAGGTATGCAACCAGTTTACACAAAATACTAAAATTTAAAATTTAATTTAATGCAGAAATATAAACAACTCCCCCTAGTGATCTTTCTGCAAGTGACAGGCCACACTCATCACAGAATATCTGTAAGTGACTCACTCTCTATTTAGCTATCTGCAATACTGAAGGGGGTGGCCACCCTGTATTGTCACAGTTCAATCGTTGGGTCCCAATCGTTGGTGCACGTAAAAGGTATAAAACTTAGAAGTCCACACAGCAACAGTTCAGTCACACTGGAACAACGGCAACAAAATTCCTGGAGGTATTTCCCTTGGATCTCTATCTCACCAGAATCCATGCGGGAGCATTCACATTAAGGAGAGGACGGGAGCATGGTGGTGCTGGCAGTCTCCTTCTGTGTGGGTGCAGCTGCAGTCTCTGAAGACCCACAAGCCTCTCACTTTCCGCTCTCTCAGGTAAAGATGTCTCCCCTGCTCCAGTCTCTTTCCTCCCCCCGCTTCCCTTCCTGCGTCCTTCCTGCCTCCTGCCCCCATGATGTCATACAGCCCGTGTTATGTGTTAAAGAGAAATTCCTGTAGGTGGCACTGTTCATCTCTGGAAGATTTAGAGGAATGCTTGATTGTGTTCTTTCCATAGCATCCACAACACACAAAGTGTCTCTTGTGCAGGTTACATAAATATATATAAATATATAAATAAAATGTATTATTATTATATTATGTTACTATGTTATTCAGCATCCATGACTATGGTTATGACATCCTACATGCCCAATATATACTCTAGATCAGTGTTTCCTAACCTTTCCAGACTCAGAGACCCCTGGAAAAAGAAAATATCTAGGGGCAACCCTACCAAATAATTTTTGCTAAAATACAAAAAACTAATTTTGTATGTGTCTTTTTAGGACAGTTTGTGAAGTTACAGCTGGAACATAAATTTGTTTCACTTGTAGTTTTTGGTTTTCTAAATTTACATTAAACCTGCATGCATTTTTCCGTTGCAATTATGATGTAATTATAACAGCATCACAAGCAGTCCTTCTGAATGCAACCTCAAAGCTACACCATCCTATATTTTCCACCCAGCACATACAAAAATTCACCTTTTAAAATCACTAACCTCTCTTAGTGGCCCCATATAGTATCATGCTCCCCAGTGGCCCAACACACAGTACCTGCTCCCCAGTGGCCCCTAGACACCAAATAATTCTCCCACTGCCACCCACATACCTAATATTGATTCCCAGTGGCCCCCAGACACCAACTAAGGCTCCGCACTGCCCCTCAGAACCTAATAATGATTCTCAGTTGCCTTCAGGCAAATAGTAATACTCCCCAGTGACCCCCAGGCAAGTAGTAATGTTTTCCAGTAGCCCCCAGGCAAGTAATAGTGTCCCCTGTGACCCTCGGACAAGTAATAATGTCCTCAGTGAACCCCAGGCAAGCAATAATGTCCTCCAGTTGCCCCAAGGTAACTAACCATGTTCTCCAGTGGCCCAAAGGAAACTAACCAAGTTTTCCAGTGGCCTCAAGGCCAGTGTCTTCCAATGGTCCCCAGACCAGCAATAATGTTCTCCAGTGGCCCATAGGCAAGCAATAATGTCCCCCAGTGCTCCCCAGGTAAGCAATAATGTCCCCCAGAAAAGAAATATTGCCCACCAGTGGCCCCGGGCAAGTAATAATGTCCCCTGTAACCCCCAGGCAAGTAATAATGTCCTCCAGTGACCCCCAGGCAAGTAATAATGTCCCCTGTAACACCCAGGCAAGTAATTATGTCCTTCAGTGGCCCCCAGGCAAGTAATAATGTCCTCTAGTGGCCCCCAGGAAAATTATAATGTCTTCCAGTGCTCCCAAGGTAACGAACCATGTTCTCCAGTGGCCCCAAGGCAAGTAATAATATCCTTCAGTGGCCCCCAGACAAATAATAACATTCTCTAGTGGCCCCAGGCAAGTATAACGTCTCCTGTGACCCACAGGCAAGTAATAATGTCTTCCAGTGAACCCCAGGTAAGCAATAATGTCCTTCAGTGGCCCCAAGGTAACTAACCATGTTCTCCAGTGGTCCAAAGGAAACTAACCAAGTTTTCCAGTGGCCCCAAGGCAAGTAATAATATCCTCCAGTGGCCCCAAGGCAGATAATAATATCCCCCAGTAGACCCCCAGGCAAGTAATAATTATTATTATTATTGTTTATTTGTATAGCACCATTAATTCCATGGTGCTTTACATTTGAGGGTTCACATACTGTACACAAAATTTACAAAACAAATATAATACTAACAGTGACCAACTGGCACAGTGGGATACAGAGCCCTGCCTGCAAGGGCTTATAATCTATGAGGGAAGAGTGATAGAGACAGAAGGTGGGGGTAGAGGCTGTTCAGGTGGTGGTATGGTGGCAGTAGTTTTATTTGAGGTTGTAGGCCTTCCTGAATAGGTGAGTCTTCAGGGCCTTCTTGACGCTTGTGACTGTGGGGGACAGTTTTATGCGTCTTGGTAATGAGTTCCAGAGTGTTGGGGATGCACTGGCGAAGTCTTGGAGATGATTATGTGAAGAGTGTATAAGAGCAGAGCGGAGTAGGAGGTCTTTGGAGGATCAGAGGTTACGTTTGGGCAGTTAGCGGGAGATTAGGTCGGAGATATATGGAGAGGACAGTTTCAGAGTCTAAGGTTATCCCAAAGCTGCGGACCCGTGGGACTGGGGTAAATGTGGTTCCATTAACTTTGATAGCTAGGTCAGGTAGGGGGGCCGTGCGAGAAGGGGTGAAGATTATGAACTCCGTTTTCTCCATGTTGAGTTTGAGAAAGCGAGAGGAGAGAAAGGAGGCTACAGCTGCTAGACATTCTGGGACTCTGGACAACAGAGAGGTAATGTCTGGTCCAGAGAGATATATTTGGGTGTCGTCAGCATAGCAATGGTAATGGAAACCATGAGATTCTATGAGTTGGCCAAGGCCGAGGGTGTAGATGCAGAACAGGAGAGGTCCTCGGACAGAGCCTTGAGAAACACCTACAGAAAGAGGGGCGTGGAGGTGGTGTGTGAGTGGGAGATGCTGAATGTACGTTTGGTGAGGTATGAGGAGATCCAGGAAAGGGCCAGGTCTGAGATACCAAGGGATGAGAGCGTTTCTAACAGGAGGGAATGGTCGACAGTGTCAAAGGCAGAGGAGAGGTCGAGAAGGAGGAGGACAGAGTAGTGACGTTTGGCTTTGGCAGTTAGAAGGTCATTAGTGACCTTGGTTAGGGCAGTTTCTGTGGCGTAATGGGGTCTGATAGATGGCTGGAGAGAACAGGTTGAGGGAGGGTTTCTTAAAACCTTCCTCTAGTGTTAGGGTCGTGACCGACCCGTTTTAGGTTTTAAATGCATACAAATTCTACATACATTTGTTTATTGCATCAAGACTTTTTGACTTTTTCAGGAACTTATTTTTAAACAAAATACAATAAAATAAAACTATTTTACTAAATTGTAAAATGCTCTTATTAAAATTATAACATTTGTGTTGTTGGGGTCAATTTTGACCCAGGTCTAATATAAGAGTAAAAAAACAATAATAAGTCCCAAAACTGAACTCATAAACACAATATAAACCAACAGCCCACAGCCAGCTCTACCTCCAACAACTTGAGTTAGGGACCTGTCCAGGAATGTATGGCCAAATCAGCTTACAGTTGGTACTTTGCAGAGTATACATCTTCAGTTTACACCATGCAACAATGAGGAGAAGATTAGATGCAAGCCAAATTCTGGATTATATCTTGGATGATAATGAATCAGAGGACACACAGCAGCAAACTGATACAGATGAACAGGTTTCTGAGGAGGAAGATGATGTGGAGTATCAAGCGGAAGACACAGACAGTTCTGATCAGTCTGATGAGGAGGTCACCGGTGCTGAAGCTGCTCCCGCTGAAAGATTCAAATACAAAAGTGGCAAGATCATTTGGAGCTCAGTACCTCCAGATGTACATGGCAGGGCAGATGCTGCAAATGTCATAAAAATGACCCCTGGGATCACAAGGTTTGCTGTGACAAGAGTAAGTGACATCAAGACATGTTTTGATCTGTTTATGCCATTGTCAATAAAAAAAAGTCATTATTGCTATGACAAACCTTGAAGGAAAAAAAAGTCCACGGCAACATGTGGAATGACCTTCATGATGATGACCTGGATGCCTACATTGGTGTTCTTCTCCTTGCTGGAGTGTACAAATCCTGCAATGAGGCCACTGATAGTGTCTGGGACGCATCGACAGGCAGGAATATTTTCCGGGCAACAATGTCACTTCAAAAGTTTCAAATGATATCAAGAGTCCTCAGATTTGACAATAGAGACACCAGAACAAAATCTGACAAACTTGCTCCCATCAGGGATGTTTGGGAGAAATGGGTGCAGCTCCTTCCACTGATGTTCAACCCAGGGCCAGAGGTGACAGTTGACGAACGTTTTCTCCCTTTCCGCGGAAAATGCCCCTTCCGGCAATACATGCCAAGTAAGCCAGGCAAATACGGCATAAAAATCTGGGCAGCATGGAATCTACAGATTTACACAGGCAAGTCTGCAAGCGGCATCCCTGAAAAAAACCAAGGAAAACGTGTAGTCCTCGATATGACTACTGGACTGCAGGGTCACAACATTACTTGTGACAATTTTTTTACCAGCTATGACCTTGGACAAGAACTTCTCAGGAGGAAAATCACCATGGTGGGCACAGAGGAAAAAAAAACAAACCTGAGCTGCCCGCTGAATTGTTGCAGATGAAGGACAGGGCTCCACTTTCCTCAAAGTTTGTTTTTACAGACACCACCACTGCTGTTTCATACTGCCCCAAAAAACGACGGAATGTGGTACTGATATCCACACTTCACAAAGATGCAGCTGTGTCATCAGGAAGTGACAAAAAGCCCAGAATCATCCTGGACTATAACAAAAACAAAGGAGGAGTGGACAACCTGGACAAGCTGACTGCCACCTACACTTGGCAGCGAATGACTAGGAGATGGCCAATGGTTGTATTTTCCAACATCCTTGATGTGTCAGCATACAATGCATTTGTGTTGTGGACCCACATTCACCAAGGATGGAATTCAAAGAAAAAAAACAAGCGGAGGATGTTTCTTGAGGAACTAGGAAGATCCCTTGTCAAGGCGCAAATTGACCAAAGGGAACGGGTGCCCCGAGACCCAGCCGCTGCAGCCTTGGTCCGACAATTCCAGAGCTCAACAAGTGCTTCACCCACACCCACAGAAACACAAAGAGCATCATCACCAGCATCCTCCTCAACCAGCCCTGCCTCAACATCAACCACAACAGCCACAACCCCAGTGAGACCACCTGATTCTAAAAGAAAGAGGTGTCAGGTCTGCCCTAGCAATAAGGACAGAAAGACAAACACATCGTGCTTCGCCTGCAAAAAATACCTCTGCAAAGAACACACAAAAAGTGTCACTTTTTGCCACACATGCATCTAAATACTAATGCATCTAAAAACTAGTACTTGATTTCTGTTTTGATTTGCTTGATTGATTGTTGTTTGTTTGTTTGACCTAGAAAAGCTACTTTTTATTATTATTGCTATTAATGTTAATATAATTTTCATCTTTTATTTGTATTAAAGTTCTATAAAAAAAAAAAATCAGTTTTTTGCCTTTTTCATAAAGTAGTTAGATATGGGTCAAAATTGACCCGTAACACCCTAGATGTTACTAGAGTTAATAATATAAAATATATATATGTATATTTTTTTTACATTTAAGAAATGTGTTCTAAAACCCTTCAGTAATAGTCAGGTAATATAACAAACTTTTTTAAGTTTATATTATTCTCTTGAGGTTCATTTGACAATATTTTTATATTGAAAATGAAGGGTACGCTCTCAAATGAAAGGCCCAGGGGGCCACAACAAAAATATTAAAATCAATCCTTCCATGGATGAGAAACCCTAACAAGGTAACTAAGAGGTAAGAAACAAATTGGATCATAAATAACTGTTTTTAGGGTATCCTAGGGGTGATTTAAATCACGGGTCAAAACCGATCCGTTAACATAAGAAAGAGTAACAGAAAGCTAACACTAGAGGAAGGTTAAGTATAGGTGTGACGGTAGCATGTTTGAAGGCGGAAAGGAAGGATCCATTGGTTAGGGATAGGTTGAAGAGATGGGTTTATGGCAGTAGTAATGACTTCAGAGAGTTTGGGGATGAGATGTGACTGGATTGAGTCAAGCACGTGTAAGATGGGGAAACAGCCCTCATGTATGTAACTGTTTCTGTAGATAAGTTTATTTTTTTTATAAACTGACATTTGTTTGTTTGACCACAAGAGGCCACTGTTACCTCAGAAATAGAAGAGACTGTAATTCTGTAATTCCCTGGTGTAGTGACGTGGAGACCCTGTTCTGCAGAGGAGGAACAAGAAGGGAGAGAGAGTGTGTCTGGCAGCCGTCTTATCTGTGTATGCTTCTGTGCTTTTAGAAGAAGAAGGGCTGAAGTGAGAGGAAAAAACATTCTTAAAGGATTAGAGACATATAACAAGAGTGTGCTGAAGCAGAGACTGTTCCAGGGTTTGTTCAGACAGCATCCTAAGGAGAAGATTGCTACCAAGGACCGGCTGAGAAGTGGCCCTGTCAGTGAGACCGCATGTTTGGATGAGCCCTGCTTTCAGCGGTTCCATAGAGAAACTACAAGGTACCCAACAAATCTGAATCAGTAAAAGAAGTAATCGTGCACGCACCGCATTACATTTTTGGCGCAAATTGCTTGGGACTGAATAAGGGCCTGTAGTTAGACTAGTTAGGCATACTCATCTTCACAGGCCACACTAATGGTGAATTATCTACCTATTTGGTAGTAAGGACTCAGAGAGTTCTATTGAGTTGTAACTCCCAGAGAGGAGCTTCTGAGGGAGTCTAAAAGCGACATTTTAAACATTGTCATATTTCTTTGGCTTGCAAGCTGACCTACTATGATATTTACTTGGTTATACTTTGTTTGTGGGGAATAGGGGTATTTTGATAAGTTTGTAAGCTCTTGTGTTATGCCGCCGGTGCCTCTATCACACTCATTGAATTGTTCCTGTGACTAGGGTGATAAAAAGGTAACAAGCGGCTGGTTAGTAGCAGGCTGCAGATAGGTAAAAGCTTGGAGTTTATTGGAGCTGCACATAGGAGGGCACTGCGCTGTACAACACCAGGGTCTCAGCTTACTGGCTGAGTGTATGTAAATAGTTAGTAGTCTTTTTCTGGTAAATAGGTGTTACTACACAAAGTAAAATCTTGTTTTTGTTTACTAAATTGATTTGGAGTCGCTTCCTTTGTTCGTGACTTCGCTGTATCCTGGGGAGCCCACCCCGATACATGGCTTACACACGCAGGAGGTGAGGTGGGATTTAGAGATTAGGGTGGAGAGCTTTTCATCAGTGACGGTTTAGAAACAGGTTAAAGAAGAAGAGCACCGAGCAGTTGGGTAGAGTGGTTGTTGGGGTTGTAGGGTGAGACTGTCTCTGATGGTGTCAATTTTGCTTTTGAAATAAGAGGCAAAGTCATCAGCTGTGATAAGTGATGTCGAAGGGGGCGCAGGAGGGCGGAGAAGGGAGTTGAAGGTAGTAAATAGCTGTTTGGGGTTGCAATTAGGGCAGATACTAGTATGGAGAAGTAGACCTGTTTTGCAGAGGTGAGTGCATTCTTGAATGTGAGAACTGCCTCTTTGTACCTAAGGAAGTCCTCCTGGGAGTGGCTTTTCTTCCAGAGGCGTTCTGCAACCCGTGAGGCACCTCTCAGGTTTTTAGTCAGGTCAGTGTGCCAGGGTTGCTTATTGATCGGTCGGGCTCTGGTGTTAGTGAAGGGGGCCACAGCGTCAAGGAATGAAGTGTTGGTAGTATTGTAGAAGTCAGCAGCGGTATCTGCGTCCTGAAGTGAGGAAATGTCAGCGAGCGGTAGGGGAGAGTCTGAGAGCGTGCGGATGTCAAGGCGGTAAAGGTTCCTACGGGGGCATGTTGGTTTAGGGGGTTGGGGGGTCTATTACAGAGGAGAGGGCAGAGAATGTCATCAAGTTGTGGTCAGAGAGCGTGGACAGAGAGTTAGAGAGGTTGACTAGAGAGCAGAGGCGGGTGAATATGAGGTCCAGCGTGTGCCCCTTTGTGTGGGTGGCAGAGGAGGACCATTGAGAGAGACAGGAGACTGGAAGTGGAGGGGTGGTTTGTGTTAATGGGGATGTTGAAATCACCCATGATGATGGTGGGGGTGTCAGTGGATAGGAAGTGCATTAGCCACGTGGTGAAGTGGTCAATAAAGGCAGCAGTAGGTCCTGGCAGTCGATATATGACGGCCAGTTGGAGGTTGGAGCGCGAGTAAACGCGAACAGAGTGCACTTCAAAGGAGTAGAGGGTGTGAGCAGGTAGCGGTTGGATTGGGGCGAAGGAGCAATTGTCAGACAGGAGTACGCCTACGCCTCCACCAGGTTTATTGTTGGGGCGTGTGCGAGAATTGCAGACCTCCATAGGAGAGGGCAGCAGGGGAGGTAATGTCTAAGAGTGTTATCCATGTTTCTGTGATATTAAGAAATGATAATTTATGAGAAATGAAGAGGTCGTGGATGTAGTCAAGTTTGTTGCGTACAGAGCTTGCATTCCATAGTGCATAGGGCGTGGGGAGGGGCAGGAGCGGGTAAGATAGGTGTAAGATTTAGGGGGTTCCATGCGCTGATGCCGGTTGTGCGGAAAGATCCGACAGCAGGTTGTGTGTGTCATGGGCAGAAAGCTTCTAGGTTTGTGAGTAGCTGTGCAGAGAAGGTCAGATGGTGGGGTAGAGTAGTTGGAGAGATAAAGATATTCTTAGCGACATGGCTGGTTTGGGGTGGAATAGTGGTTTTTACAAGTATGGGAAGAACAACAGTGATTATAGTGAGAAGCATTTCTGTAGATAATAGCTAGGTTTTGTTTTAGTGGGTTGTTGTTACCTTCAGTTCCCTTCTGGTCCATTTCTGGACTAATTCTGGTCTGGACACTTTTGAGATGCACTGTGAAGATGCAAATTGACCTAGGTCAAATTGACCACTCGACTTACATTTATACTAACTAGGAATACATTTGTTTCATGTGTATCAGGTGTGAATAGGAGGTGTGGAAATATGCAGATAGAATCAGAGACATCAGGAAGGGACAGGTGAGAAACCAGCAGGGGGATGGAGACATTGGTTTCAAAGTTAATACAAAGTGGAAAATAGCGTACCAACAGATAGATTTAATAAAATCAGCAAGCAGAGGTATATTATGAATGGAGCAGGAGAGGTTCAGTATATGGGTCCAGATGCAGTACACATACCAGCAGATAGATATAATAAAATCATACACCAGTGGCCCCCCAGGCAACTAATACTGTCCAGCCCAGTGGCCCCAGGCAAGTAATAATGTCTCCCAATGGCCCCCAGATAAGTAATAATGTCTCCCAGTAGCCACCAAGCAATTAATATTGTTCTCCAGTAGCCACAAGGCAACTAATACTGTCCCCCCATTGGCCCCCAGACAAGTAAAATTGTCCCCCAGTAGCCCCCACACAAGTAATAATGTCTCCCAGTGGCCCCACACTGTAGTTGTGCTATATAAATAAATAAATAAATAAACAAACAAACACTTATCCTTGGTCCACTGGTGCTTTGAGGTCCGCAGATCGATGCCTCAGGTCTTCAGCAGACATCACTATCTGAAGCCTGAGTAATAGAGTAGGAAACTAAAGCTTTGCTGCTGCATCATTCTGTTCAACTACATTGGCATCCTAAGAATACCCGTGTAGTTAAAAGGGAACGTGTTGCAATTTCCACACCGAATTGTCACAGCACCTCTGGGTGCTGCGGCACCCCGGTTGTGAATCACTGCTATAGATTAATATAAATATTAATTAATTATTTATTAATTAATAACTAAATATTATTAATATTAAATATTAATATTAGGTTCTTTGAGAATACATGGCAAAATTACCATATCGCAAATCCAGAGCCAGCAGCTTCTGCTCCTAGGGTAAGGTGCCATGCGACATTCAACCTCCTGGACTTCCACAGTTGTTAGACCTTGTCTGCCCGACATATATGCCAGATTAATTGTATACGTTTACCATAGCAAAATCACCATTTCAGAAAACCAGAGCTCGCAGATTCTTCCTTCTAGGGTTTCTTGGGGTGCCATGAGACATACAACCTTCTAGAGTTCTGACACCTTGTATGTCCAAGAAATACACTAAGTTACTGTCAATTGTGCTCCATAGAGAATGCATGGCAATATACCATTGAAAAACTTCCAAATAAACCACTATAGGTATCAGATCGAAACAATGACCAATATGAAGAAATTCCAAAATCCAACTGATGATTAAAAATATAAAACATAACTTTTAATAATAATGCGGATAAAACTCGACATTACAAAACATCGTTCATCATAAAAACACAGCATATAATCAACAGGTGCTCCAAAAGAACAGCTACACCTCGTATCTCTGTGGGATAACACCTGGATAAGTATCGCCTGGATCCTTCCCTTGAGAAGAGTAATATTTCACCTTCTAATTCTTACAAGATATTTGGTGTTGGGAAGCTGACCCAGGCCTTTATTCTAATTGTCATCTCTGGATGGGAGGATTGCAGGATGGATGAAGTGGCCCATCCAAAAATGTAGTCTTAGGCTAAGGTCCCACATTGGGAAACACAGCTAAATAAACGGCCTTTGAAAAACCGCAGTACAAACGTGTTCATTTTTATTTTTGTTATTATTTTCCACAGAGTTCTTTGATTTGTTGGTGCTTTTTTCTCTGACTTTTTTTTTCTCTTCTTATTAAATCTATGGGAAAAGGCTTGTCATTCTGCAGTTAAAATGAACGTGCAGCGTTTTAGAATAAACAGCTTTTCCTGCAGCTCTTTGTTTTTTTCCGAAATGTGTGGATGAGATTAATCAGAATCTCATTCACTTTGCCGCAACTTTTTTTTTTGCTCTCCCTCCAGCCGCAGCCACCACCAGCTCGGAGGGCTCAATTTATTATGAAGGCATGTGAAAACTGATAGCCATGACCCTAGGGACTTACCCTAACAAGGTCTTTTAAAAATGAATAATTGGTTTGCAGAAACCAGGGGGTCCTCTCCACAACAGGGGGCCATACCTCCGATGGTCACCCTTCCAGACCAGGGGGCCATACCTCCGATGGTCACCCCTCCGCACCAGGGGGCCATACCTTCGATGGTCACACCTCTACACCATGGGGTCATACCTCCAATGGTTACCCCTCCGCACTAGGGGGCCATACCTCTGATGGTTACCCCTGCACTGGGCTACACCTGAGATAGTTGCCCATTACTGGCCAAATTATAAGTAGCTTCAAGGACCCATAAAAAAATTATAAATATAAATTTATTTTAAATAGTGCAAATTATAATGCACAACAATAGCTAAGGTGTAGGATTATATTTAAGGTAAAGTATTAAGAAAACACATCAGTAAATAACTACATTAACCCTACAAGGAGGTGACCTTTTTTGGATCACTTTTTAAATTTCTATTTGCACCACCATATTGTCATGACATTTTCTGCTGTTTTCAGGCGGACCCCAATGACATTTTCTGCTGTTTTCGGGCGGACCCCATTATAGTCTATGGCAGGGGTAGGCAACCTTTTTTGTTCAGCTTGCCAATTCAAAATAAAAAATAAAAGATGAGGTTGTCGGAATGCCGAGCAATAATTTTAAGGCTGACGACACCTACACTAAAGTCATATAGCACAAACTGTAACATAGGGGTGCTGTTATACTGTGCTCCCAGCCACATGCGTTTACCGCTATTTGCCTTGATACACCTGTATGTTTCCATTAGAAGCAATGTAAGTACATGTGTAACCAACAATTAGTGGTAAATGTATATGATTGGGAGCAGAGTGAGGTAACACCTGTAGGATGGTGACACACTATGTACCTGGATGCTGCATTCACTTTTCTGAAATGCAGATTAATTCAGCCACTTTTAATTCCTGGCGGTGTAGTAACAGCAAAACCACAGCCAGGAATTAATGGGTGTCACACTACCCCAAAGTGACAGCACTGGTGCCCACAGTGTGTCACCACCTGAAAAGAAACACCCTAAGGCTGAGGCCCCATGTTGCGGAAACGCAGCTTTTTTTTGTTGCAGATTTTGCTGCTTTTTTTTCAGCCAAAGCCAAGAATGGCTACAAAATGAATGGGAAATATATAGTAAGCTCTTATACTTCTATTTTCTGTTCAATCCACTCCTGGCTTTGGCTCAAAAAACCGTAACAAAATCTGCAACAAAAACGCTGCGTTTCCGCAACGTGGGGCCTCAGCCTTAGGCCTCCTGCACACCAACAGGATAGAGGTGGTTTTCACTGACCTATACATTAAAAATGAATTGACAAGGCCACAAATGCAGACAAGTATAGGATCTGCTCCATAATTTGCAGCTCTTCAACTTGGCCCAGACACACAGCCGGAAATAGAACGGCTGTGTGTATGGGCCCATTGAAATGTATAGGTCCGTACTTTTATCCACAGTTGTGGATAAAAAGTATGGTAATGTACATTACAGTTTAGCAACTCCATGGGCCTCAGTTAACCCTATCATGTCCCTCACGTTAACCCCTGTGTGCTTTACAGGGGTTACTGATATGTGAGACATATGGAGGTAATAAGTAAATATCTTCATCATTGAGGTCCTTTATTAGTACCTCCATATGTCTCACATATTAGTAACTCTATGTGAGGCACACAGGGGATAATGTGAGGGACATGATGGGGTTAATTGCATGGAGTTACTAAAACTACAACCCCAATTCCAATGAAGTTGGGACGTTGTGTAAAACATAAATAAAAACAGAATGTGATGATTTGCAAATCCTTTTTAACCTATATTCAATTGAACACTACAAAGACAAGATATTTAATGTTCAAATGGATAAACTTTATTGTTTTTTTGCAAATATTCACTCATTTTGAATTTGATGCCTGCAACACGTTCCAAAAAAGCTGGGACAGGGGCAACAAAAGACTGGGAAAGTTGAGGAATGCTCAAAAAACACCTGTTTACAGCATTCCAGAGGTGAACAGGTTAATTGGAAACAGGTGAGTGCCATGATTGGATATAAAGGGAGCAAGGATGGGGCAAGGTTCACCACTTTGTGAACAACTGTGTGAGCAAATAGTCCAACAGTTTAAGAACAATGTTTCTCAACGTACAATTGCAAGGAATTTAGGAATTTCATCATCTATGATCATCATCAAAAGATTCAGAGAATCTTGACAAATCTCTGCTAGTAAGCGGCAAGGCCAAAAACCAACATTGAATGCCCGTGACCTTCAATCCCTCAGGCGGCACTGCATTAAAAACCGACATCATTCTGCAACGGATATTGCCACAAGGGCTCAGGAACACTTCAGAAAACCATTGTCAGTGAACACAGTCTGTCGCTACATCTACAAGTGCAAGTTAAAACTCTACCATGCAAAGCGAAAGCCATATATCAACAACACCCAGAAACGCCGTGGACTTCTCTGGGCCTGAGCTCATCTGAGATGGACTGACGCAAAGTGGAAAAGTGTCCTGTAGTCTGACGAGTCCACATTTCAAATTGTTTTTGGAAATCATGGACATCGTGTCCTCCGGGCCAAAGAGGAAAAGGACTGTTCGGATTGTTATCAGTGCAAAGCTCAAAAGCCAGCATCTCTGATGGTATGGGGGTATGTTAGTGCCCATTACATGGGTAACTTGCACATCTGTGAAGGCACCATTAAAGCTGAAAGGTACATACAGGTTTTGGTGTAACATATGCTGCCCTCCAAGCGATGTCTTTTTCAGGGACATCCCTGCTTATTTCAGCAAGACAATGCCAAGCCACATTCTGCTCATGTTACAACAGTGTGGCTTCGTAGTAAAAGAGTGCGGGTACTAGACTGGCCTGTCTGCAGTCCAGACCTGTCTCCCATTGAAAATGTGTGGCGCATTATGAAGCACAAAATATGAAATTCTGAATCATTCTCATAGAAGGATTCGAACTATTCACTTCCTGTCTGGAGAACCACTCCTTGAAGACAATACCTATCCTTAGGTATCTTTTATTGGTGGATTCTGCTCTTGCACAGAAAAAAGGTCTTCAGGACGACTTCTGACAGTCCACTAGAGACTGAGCAACCTTCAGGCTGTCAGGTTAAATCTCCTCAGATCCTGGCACTTCTGAGTTCCTTGGGAAACCATGTTCTGGATTGGGGGAAGCCTCTAATAGATCCCACGACTCATGAGCATGAGTTGGGAAAACCAAGCTCTTTTTGGTTATCACAGAGGCTTGGTCCTGTCTGACTTTCTTCAATACCCTTGGTATTATGGAAAGTGGAGGGAAGATGTACGCCAGCCTGAACCTACAAGGGATGGACAGGGCATCCACTGCCAAGGGATAGTCCTCCTGATGTAGTGAGCAGAACGTCTCTACCTTGGCATTGAGTCTGGTCACCATAAGGTCTACTTCTGGAAGACCCCACTTCAGGGTGATCTGGTGGAACACTTTTGATTGAGAGACCATTCTCCTGATATGGTAAGACCCCAACTCAACTGATCCGCTACTATGTTCAAGGAGCCCTTGGTGTGAACTGTGGAGAGATGGGTCAGATCTTTCTCTGCCCAGGTGAAAATCAGACCTGCCTCCCTGAGGAGGGAGAATTATCTGATGCCTTCCTGTTTATTACAGTCACCATGTTGACAGACCGGATCTTGACAGCTCTTCCTCTGAGAAGAGGAGAAGAATGGAGGAGTGCCAGGTAAACTGCTCTGAGTTCCCTCCAGATCGATGATGTCATCCTTTCTAGCCTGCTCTAGACTCCTTGTACGTTTTTCTCGTACAGATGGGCTCCTCATCCTGAAGAGGATGCATTGGTCAACAGGGTCCAAAGACGTTGGACCGTGGACATTCAACTTTCAGATGTATCACCAACTGAGAGAAAGACGGGTTCTGGGAGAAAGTCTGATCCTCTTGTTAAGACTCAGAGGGCTATGATTTCAGACCCCTAGTACTTCCGACTGGAGGGGACGCATATGCCATAAAGTCCAAGGAACTGAATTGGCTAAGGCTGACATGAGGCCAGGACTCTCATAATTGTTCTTATGAACATCCGACGCGTCTTCAGAAGATATTATTTTTCATTATGATAACCTGCACAGCGCCATCATACTCTGCAGCGCCCTCACGGACACTGACAGATATAGGGCACTGTCTCATATAAAACTCACAATCTATATTCCCCATCAGTATGTCCCATTAGTGTAGGAGGAATCCGGAGACCCCAGAGGAAACCCACGCAAACATGGGGAGAAAATACAGTTTCCTTGCAGATGCTGTCCTTGGCAGGATACGAACCCAAGACTGTAGTCCTAACCACTGTGCCACCGTATCAGAAGTGCTCTGATTATCTCTTCTCTCCTTATCGGAGTTAAAGAAATTTCTAGGCGGGCAGAGTCAGACGAAACAGGAGTACTTGTCGCCACAGGAGGCAAAAAGTTGGCGTCAAAGCCAGGCTTCTTTCTGTCCCCTTCCTTGGGGAACTTACGTCCAGCCCCTCTGGGCTGATATCTAGCATGCCTCTGATATTGGAACGTAGATTGAGGCGGCTGCACTGATAACTTCTGCCCCGGCCAGAAATGTTTTATATTAGAGGACCTTTCCCTTATTAAGTCGCCGCTGCCACCGAAAGCAGTCAGAATAGTATCAAACAAAAATGTACAGCCTATCAGAGAGACAAACTTAGGAAGAAGGTTTAAATAAGTAGGGAGAAGACCATACTTACCCATAAAACTTAACAACAGTGTCTTTAACCGGTTAAGGACCGGGCCTAAAAGTGCCTTATGGGCCAGGCCTCATTTTTCAAAACTGACGTGTCACTTTATTTGGCAATAACTTTGAGATGCTATAACTTACACAAGTGATTTTGAGGCTGTTTTTTCATGACACATTGTACTTCATGTTAGTGGTAAACATTGATCAATATTTTTGTATTTATTTATAAAAAATTAGGAAATTGGAGGGAAATTTGGAAAAAAATAGCAATTTTCAAAATGTGAAATGCTCTGCTTTTCAGACAGATAGTCATACCACCCGAATACATGAATAAATATTATCTACCATATCTCTGCTTTATATCGGCATCATCTTTTAATCATCCTTTAATTTATTTTGGATGTTAGAAGGTTTACAAGTGTAACAGCGATTTTCCAGATTTACAAGAAAATTTCCCAAACTCATTTTTTAGGGACCACTTCAGTTCTGAAGGGGATTATAAAGGCCTATATATTAGAAACCCCCATAAATCACCCCATTTTCAAAACTGTACCCCTGAAATAATTCAAAACAGCATTTGGGAAGTTTGTTAACCCTTTAAGCATTTCACAAGAATTAAAACAATATGGAGGTGAAATTTAGACATTTCATTTTTATCCAATAATACATTCATTTATCCCTAAAATTAACACATTCACAAAGGGTTAAAGGAGAAAATGCATCTCACAGTTTGTTGTGCAATTTCTCCCGAGCACAGAAATACCCCACATGTGGGTGTAAAATGATTTTTGGGCACACGGCAGTGCACGGAAAAGAAAGAGCGACACTTGGCATTTGAAAAGCAGATTTTGCTGGAATAGTTTTCAGGTGCCATGTCTCATT
The DNA here is from genome assembly GCA_947044405.1 of Leptodactylus fallax. Classification (NCBI taxonomy): domain Eukaryota; kingdom Metazoa; phylum Chordata; class Amphibia; order Anura; family Leptodactylidae; genus Leptodactylus; species Leptodactylus fallax. The sequence continues at coordinate 310,529 of CAMRHE010000833.1, forward strand.
TGCAGAGCCCCTAGAGTACCAATACATTGTAAACCACCTAAAAGTGAACCCATTTTGAAAACTACACCCCTGACAGAATTTATCAAGGGGTATACTGAGCATTTTGACCCCACAGCTGTTTCATAGATTTTATTAACATTGAGATGTGTAAATGAAAAATTACTAAAACATCACTTTATCCCCAAAGTTTTCATTTTCACAAGAGGTTAAAGGAGAAAAAGCTGCCCACAGTTTGTTACACAATTTCTCCTGAACACAGCAATACCCCATATGCGATCGTAATTTGCTGCATGGGTACATGGCGGGGCTCGGAATGGAAAGAGCGCTATTTGGCTCGGAATGGAAAGAGCGCTATTTGGCTTTTGAAGGGCAGATTTTGCTGGAATAGTTTTCAGGTGCCATGTCCCATTTGCAGACCCCCTAGAGTGCCAATATAATGGAAACCCCCAAAAGTGACCCCATTTTGGAAAGTACACCCCTCACAGAACATATCAAGGGGTATAGTGAGCATTTTGACGCCACATGCATTTCACAGATTTTATTAACATTGGGACATGAAAATGAAAAATTACTTTCTTTCCAATAAACCATCAATTTAGCCCCAATTTTTTCATTTTTACAAGAGGATAAAGGAGAAAAAGCTCCCCAAAGTTTGTTACACAATTTCTCCTGAATACAAGAATACTCCCCATGTAGTTGTAATCTGCTGCATGAGTACATGGTGGAGGTCAGAATAGAAAGAGCGCTATTTAGCTTTTGGAGGGCAGATTTTGCTGGAATAGTTTTCGGAAACCCCCCAAAAGTGACCCCATTTTGGAAACTACACCCCTCAAGGAATTTCTCAAGGGGTACAGTGAGCATTTTGACCCTACAGTTGTTTCACAGATTCTATTAACATTGGAATGTAAAAATTAAAAATTACTTTTTTTTTTCCAATAAACTGTCCATTTAGTGACATATTTTTAATTTTTACAAGGGGATAAAGAAAAAAAAACCCCACAGTTTGTTACACAATTTCTCCTGAACACAGAAATGCCCCAAATGTGGTCGTAAACTGCTGTATGGGTACATGGTGGGGCTCAGAATGGAAAGAGCACTATTTGGCTTTTGGAGGGCAGATTTTGCTGGAATAGTTTTAAGGTGCCATGTCGCATTTGCAGAGCCCATAAAGTACCAATACAATGTAAACCCCTCAAAAGTGACACCATTTTAGAAACTACACCCCTCAAGGGGTAAAAATGGGGTAAAAATATTTTCCAAAAATTATTGTACAAAGTGAAAATTGACAATTTTAAATAAATATGCCATTTTGGTGCCCAATACGTTGTACCCACTTTGTGGCATCAGAGACATACACTCCTAAAACTATTAAGTGGGCTATCCCGGGGGAAAAAAAAATTATATATGTGGGTGTAACCTGCTGCTTGGTCACACAGCAGGGCTCAGGAGGGAAGGAGCACTGCGCTTTTTAGCTTTTGGAGTACAGATCTAGAGGGACTTTCTGGACGCTATGTTGTTTTTGCAGAGGTGCCAGTAAATTGGAATTCCCCAAGAAGTGACCCCATTTTGTAGGGGCAATTTTAGGGTCTTTGCCAATTTGACATGGTGTCCAAAATCCAACAATCTAAATCTATGCTCCAAAAGCCACATAGCGCTCCTTCACATCTGCCCCCTGCTGTGTACCCAAACTCCCTAAACCCTGCAGTTTACGCCCACATGTATGACACTGTTGTACCCAGGATAACGTACTTGGTATAAACTGCTGCTTGGGCACAGCCCGGCACAGAAGGGAAGGAGCGCTATTTTGGTTTTTGAAGCACAGTTTGGTTTTTGGACACCATGCCACTTTTGCAGAGCCCCTGAATTGCCAGTAAAGTGGAATCCGCAGACTTGTGACCCCATTTTGGGAACTACACCCCTGAAGGGATTTATCAAGTGGGGTAGCGAGTATTCTTAACCCTTAAGTGTTGCATTCATTTAATTTCAATAAATGAATGCGCAGCTGATAATGAAAAGGGAAAATTACAATTTTTCCAGGGATACGCCATTTCAGTGCCCAATATTTTGTGCCCAGCTTATGTCAGTAGGCACAAACACTCTAAAAACTGTTAAGTGGGTATCCCGGGCACAACATCTTTTGGAGCATTCATATCTGATACAAGCCGGGCACAACGTATTATGCATTGAAATGACATATTCCTGGAAAAATTGTCATTTTCACCTTTCACCATCAGCTGCGTATTCATTTCTGGAAAATAAATTATAGCAACACTGTAAATAAAAATGCTCACTGTACCCCTGGATAAATTCCTTCAGGGGTGCAGTTTCCAAAATAGGGTCATGTGTCAGGGGATTCCGCTTTACTGGCATTTCAGGAGCTCTGCAAAAGTGTCATGGCGACCAAAAGCTAAACTGTCTAAATCTGTGCTCCAAAAACCAAATAGCTCTCCTTCCCTTCTGTGCCTGGCTGTGCCCAAACAGCAGTTTATACCCACATGTGACATTATGTACGTTATCCCGGGTACACCAGTGTCATACATGTGGGTATAATCTGCAGTTTGGGCACACAGCAGGGCACAAAAGGGAAGGAGCGCTATGTGGCTTTTGGAGTGCAGATTCAGATGTTTGGTATCTGGATGCCATGTCATGTTTGCAGAGCCTCTAATGTACCAGAAAAGTGGAATCTCCTAGGGAGTGACCCCATTTTGAAAACTGCACCCCTCAAAGAATTCATCAGGGGGTGTAATAAGCATTAGTATCCCAGATGTGAATGCACAGCGGATAGTGAACAGTGAATATGTAAGCTGTGCGGAGTACATGGGGAACACGAAATTCCCTACTATATCCCCAGTAGCTCCTATGATTGGGGGGGGGGGGTCACTCTGGAGGTCACTTCTGGTTTATTATCCCTCGTAAGCTCTAAATCTGGTTTGTACCCTGATATAGGCTCGCACCGCTTATACATTCCCTTCCTGCCACAGCCAGTTGTGTTCTAATGATTTGGTGATTTTTGGGGTTTTTGTCTTCACATTGTACAAGCTATATTCTTTAATTTTCGGATGATGTAGCCATATGAGGGCTGATTTTTTGCGGTATGATATGCATTTTTTTTGGGTGTCTATAACTTATTGAATAAATTATATTAACTCTTTCTGGGTGGATTAAAAAAAAATATCAATTCTGGAATTGGTTTTTACCTTTTAATTTTTTTGCCGTGTGTCGTACAGCATAAGTAACATGTTACCTTTATTCTGCATTCATATAGTTTTTTTATGCGTTACTAATTCTGCAGAACAAAAACCCATTTGTGGACATAAATCAATTGTTTTTGCATCACCATCTTCTGAGATGAGTAACATTTTTAATTTTCGGTTCACAGACTTGGTTTAGGGCTTATTTTTTGCGGGAGGATATGCGCTTTTTTATTGGTATTGTTTTGAGGTACATATGAGTTTTTGATCACTTTTTAGAGCATTTTTTTGTAAGCGAGATAGTCAAAAATAGTTTTTTTTTTTTCGATGTTCACCGTGTATGTTAAATATTGTTTCAGTTTTATTGTACAGGTTGTTATGGATGCGGCGATATCAAATATGTGTTGTTTTTATTAATTTTATTTTATTTTTTTATATATAATTCATTTTATATAGGAAAAGGGATTTTTGGGGGCTTTATAACTTTATTAATTTTTTTTTTTTTTACACACTTTATTTTTTTTTAAAGTTTTTTTTTACATTTTTTACCTGTCCTATAAGGACACCTGACACACAGGACAGAAAAAAACACAGTGAGGGGAGGTCTCCTTGGCCTCTTATAGGGGAGTATCATTTAATTAAGTATGCAAATTAAAAATTCCGCCTCTCCTACCAGCACACAGGGGCAGAAATACCCCATATTGTGCTGCTGTTGGACGTAAGTAGAATGAGTGTTGTTAAAAGGAAAGGTGTAACACAGTGGTAAACATGCCCCTGTCCCAGTCTTTTGTTGCCTCTGTCTTAGCTTTTATGAAACATGTTGCAGGCATCAAATTCAAAATGAGTGAATATTTGCTAAAACCATTCAAGTTTGTCCGTTTGAACATTAAATATCTTGTCTTTGTAGTGTATTCAATTGAATATAGGTTGAAAAGAATATGCAAATCATCGTATTCTGTTTTTATTTATGTTTTACACAACGTCCCAACTTCATTGGAATTGGGGTTGTAAATTAATAACCCCAAATGCCTGACATTAATAGGAATAGTAACCCCAGCATGTACCTGGAGTTTTTTTTTTTCACTTTGCTGGCAGGAGCTTTCTTCCTTCTTCTCCTCCTCGGGGAGCCTTTGCAGGATGCAGATTGCGCTCATCACTATAGTAGGGTCCAGGCAGGATCCTTGTACTGTAGTAATGAGCACCACCTCTGGGCTTTCCTCACTCCCTCTCTTTGGTGAGCAGGGAGGAGAGCAAGAGAAGAGGGAGTGTTGTATATCTCTGTTGTAGCAGAGCACTGAAGGGACGCTCCATCTTCATTTAATACATAAAGGTCCCATGCTGGCTGCCATGCCAACAAAATATGCCACATGTGCCACTCTTCCACTCTTAACACGCATGCCAGGGGTTGCCAACCCCTGGTTTTTGGGGTCCGCGGGTTTCGGAATGTAAGTGCTTTTTTAAGCTGATTAGGTTTTCATTTGGGGGGTCCGCAAGCGGAACCTCCAATGGAAACCCGAACGCATGTGTGAACCTAGCATAAGTGAGGAGCCACCTAATAATATACGGTATGAATGGTCAGAAGAGAGAGATCACCTGCATGCTTCTCTTGAGAAGAGCAATATTACACCTTCTAATTCTTACAAGCTATTTAACGTTGGGAAGTTATTCCACCTGCTGAAGTTTCCTAGTTCTGGCAATTTGCACGGCAGATATTTTTCAAGGTTAATGTCTTCAGAGCTCCATAGAGAATGCATTGGGAAAATCAACATTTGGAAAAATCCGAACAAGCTGCTTTTTCTGCTAGGGCTTAGTGTGGTGCCATGAAACATTCAACATTTTGAATTTTCACGGCGCTGGAATGTTCGACGCCAAAGATAATTGCAAGAATAATTTCCTAGCCCCTGCTACCTCTTGTGTCACCCCCTCTACCTCATAGATTGTAAGCTCTTGCAAGCAGGGTCCTCAGTCCCATTGTGTGAATTGACTATTTCTTTGTAATGTATCTTTTTGTCTGCACTTGAATCCTACAAATTGTACAATGCTGCGGAATATGTTGGCGCTATATAAATAAAATGTATTATTATTATTATCCTAGGCGTTCTTTATTGGGAGGGCATATGCAAAACCTCCATTAGGAAAAATCCAAGCGAGCTGCTTCTTCTGCTAGGGTTTGGTAGGGTACCATGAGACATTCAACCTACTGAATGTTCCCAGTGCTGGAACCCTGCATGCCAGAGATATTTCCAAGGTTAATGTCTTAGGGGAACTATTGAAAATGCATGGGGAAAATCAACATTTGCAGAAATCTGAGCTAGCTGTCTTTTCAGCTAGGGTTAGTGGGGTGTCATGAGACATTCAACCTGCTAAAGTCACAGTTTATGACTTGTCGCTCCATAGAGTTTGCATGTGGAAATTCAACCTTTGGCCAAACTGAGCTAGCCTCTTCTTCTACTGGGGTTTGGTGGGCTGCTTATGAGACATTCAAGATGCTGAATTTTGACGGTGCTGGCACCTTCCATGCCACAGGTATTTGCAGGGTCAATGTTATATGTTCTCCATTGAGAATGCATAAGAAATTCATCATTTGGAAAAATCTGAACTAGCCTTTTTTCTACTAGGGTTTGGTGTGGAGCCATGAAACTTTTAACCTGCTAAAATTTCATGGTGCTGAGAGACCAAGCAAAAACAGTGATTGCTTACAAATTGTGTGCCATTGCCATCATCCCCTGGGGCACTTCAACACCTCAGGCTTTCAAACTCACATTCCTAATGGCTGTTATCTTGCAGCCCAGACCCACCACAGTTTGGTTCACTGTTCATTGCTGGTGTTCTGTTACGCCTCTATTACCTCCCCCACTTGCCACTCCCAGTTGTTTGTGGGAATTAATGTCCAAGGTCTGATAAGAACAGATACAACACTTCATCTTAGTCAAAAGGGAAGTAACATTAAACTTGTGAGGTATTAATCTGTAGGGAACTACCTTCCAAAAGGTGGCGCTAGGAGGAAATTTCTCTTTTCACCAATATGGACTTATTTTTATGCCTCTAAGAAATCCCAATAAGGATTTGTATTCCTGACCCAGAATTCTCAGCAGACCATGTATGGTTTAAAAGGACACCACTGTACCAGTCTCTCTCTAATGAGAGACATTACCACTTCTGACCCACATCTAGACCTGTTACATAGTCAGCATCTCACTCTGTGGTGATGAACAGATAAAGGCTTTGAGCAGGTTTCTGTACTGTCATCTTTCACGCTGGAGAGTTTTCCAAAAGCAATGTCATAAGTATTCCATAGCTAAAACATTACCAAAAATTCTTGTATGATGAAACCCGAGATTGCAGCTGATTCTGTTAGGGTTAGCAGAGGTGTAATGAAACATTCAAACTCATGAAGTTTCCTGCTTGTGCTACCTTGCATGATGTTGGAGATATTTAAAAGGATAATGTTATGGGAGCTCCATAGACTAGTCATGGGGAAAATCACCATTTGACCAAACCTGAGGGAGCGGGCTTCTTCTGCTAGGGTTTAGTGGAGTGCCATGAGACATTCAACCTGCCAAAGTTTTCCATTGCAAACACCTTGCACATTGGAGATATTTTCAAGGTTAATGTCATAAGTGCTTCATAGAGAGGTCAGGAGCGCTCATGGGGAAAATCACCATTTGGCCAAACCCGAGGTAGTGGCTTAGTGGGTTGCCATAAGACATTCAACCTGCTGAAGTTTTCCGTTGCTGGCACCTTGGTCACCATGCTGAACCCATGGGAAAAATCACCATTTGGCAAAACCTGAGCTAGCGGCTTTTTCTAAAAGGGTGAGTGCTCACAAGCTGTGAAAGGGAAGTACAGTGCAGTGTGCCAAACTCAGTGGGATACCATCCTCAGTAAGTTTAGGTACCCCAGGAATCACCATCCCCTGGGGCACTTCAGCACGTCAGGCTTTGAAGTTCACGAACCTAACGTCTTCGATTCTACAGCCCAAACACACTGCAGCGTGGTTCTCTGCTTCTCTATTCCTGACATTCTGTCAACTCTGTATAGTAGGGCACGACTTACAAGGGCCGAGAAAAGTACTAAACAGTTTTAAATAAGAACAGGTACTACACTTGATCTAAACCAAAAACAAATCATAAAGGCTTTTCAATGACACCTAAGGAAACAACCCAAAAATCTTAACTAAATCAACATGACTCATCTAAAAAGAAGATACTCCCTTCCAACACCAACTGTTTGAAAACATTTTACCATTCATTAGTACAGAGCAGAATGCTAGCATGGTTATGTGACAAGTCTCAATGTGGGTCAGAATGGGTAATGTCTCTCATTAGGGAGAGACTAGTAAAGGAAATGCAAGCATTGGATTGCAATGCATGCCCTGCATAATAAAAATAAGACCTCATTGGGACTTACTAGAACATGAATGCCCTGATAATAATTCTGGGTAAGGAGTATAAATTAGACTTTGTGGACGAAACAGAGGAATTTGATCTCTCATCAGGGAGAAACTGGATCAGAGAATTTTTAAACAATGGATAACCTGCTAAGAATTCTGGGTAAGGAATACAATTAAGTCCTCTTTACGACTTATTAGACCATGCAAGTCCTGCTGAGAATTCGGGGAAAAGCATACAAATAAGACTTCATTCATGAAAAAGAGATATTTCCTTCTAACCCTACTAATTGAAAAGTAGATTTCTCTATATTACCACATGATTTTTAAACGAAGGTAAAAAAAAAAAATACTATTCTCATAAACTTGGAAGAATAACTAAACCAGAGTCCTCCAGAGAAAAAAATAGTTCCCATCCAAAGACAACACAGTCATGCATTTATTACAAGGACATTCTAAAAGAACATGGGCCCCTGAGAAAACCACAACCTTCCTAACCAAAAGGCACCCTGTTGAAACAGGGGGATCACTAGCTTCTGCCTCAATGTGGGCTCTCACCCACATGCGTACTACCTTGGACCAACATCTGCACCAACCTCCACATAAACAAAGGCAGGTTATGCAACAAGAAATTGAAGAGTCTCACAACGCTATCTCCTGGACTTCAGGAGGATCCCAAAATGGAACCACCACTCACAAACAGCAGTTTCAAGGTTTTATTGTACTGCAACAACTCAGCTCTCCATGTGAGTAAGATGGGTTATGGCTCTCATTAAGGAGAGACTGGTAAAAGGGCCTTATTAGACAAAGCATGCCCTGCTAAGAATTCTGGGTATGGAATACCAATAAGACTTCTTTGGGTCGATTTAGACCATGCATTCCCTGCTAAGAATTCTGGGTAAGGAATACAAATAAGACCTCCTAATTGGGACTTATTAGACCACGTATGCCCTGCTAAGAATTCTGGGTAACAAATACCTCATTGGGACTTATTAGACCATGCTAAATATTCTTGATGAGGCATACAAATAAGAATTCATTGGTTAAAAAGAGAAATTTGCTCCTAGCCTAGCACCACCTATTGGTTTTCAAACATACCTAAGGGCAAAATCTGGCAATAATAGCCAAGCCAGGAGGAAGAGATTCGCATCCACAGACAACAGAATTATGGGTAAGGAATACAAATAAGTAAAATAAAATAAAATTAGTAAAATAAAAGAGGAAATTGCTCTTAACACCAACTATTGGAACATAGCTCTGCATAGATTAATACCTTGCAAGGTTAATGTTATGCTCCAAAGAGAATGCATAGGGAAAACCTAAGCTGGGAACTTCTTCTGCTAGAGTTTGGTGGGATGTCAAGAGACATTCAACCTGCTTAAGGTTTCCGGTGTTAGTATCTTGCATGCTGGAGATATTCTCGAGGTTAATAGATAGAGAACTACTTTGAGAATGCATGGGGAAAAATAACATTTGGAAAATCCAAGTGAACTGCTTCTTCTGCTAAGGGTTTGGTGGGGTGCCATGAAACATTCAACCTTCTGAATTTTCCCTGTGCTGGAACCTTACATGCCATAGATAATTGCAAGGATAATCTCTTATAATAATAATAATAATAATAATAATAATAGTCCTTTAATAGTCCCACAATGGGGAAATTCAGTGTGTTACAGCAGCAAAGATAAGATAAGATAAGCAGATACAAATACAAAATGTACAGGAATGTTCCAAGGTGAGCGGCATTACAATAATAGCAGACAGACGGATAGGACGTAGCAGATGGGGGGGGGGGGGGTGATTTAACAGGCAGAGAGATATTTCAGCTCTCTGTATGTAATGATCTCCGCTTAGGTCGGTGTTGGTTGTACAGCCTAACCGCGGTGGGGAGGAAAGACTTCCGATAGCGCTCCTTCTCACACCTAGGGTGGAGCAGTTGGTCACTGACAGTACTGCCCAGCGCAATCACAGTCTCATGCATGGGATGGGACTTCTTCTTCTGCATGGAGCTCACCACGGACAGTATCCTTCTGTCACCCACCACCTGCACTGGTTCCAGTGGGCTCCCCAGGACAGAGCTGGCCCTTCTAATCAGCTTGTCAAGTTTATTTCTGTCCCTGGTTGATATGCTGCTCCCCCAGCAGGCCACTCCAAAGAAGATGGCTGATGCCACTACCGAGTTGAAGAAAGTCCTAAGAAGTGCCCCCCGGATTCCAAAGGCTCTCAGCTTCCTAAGCAGGTAGAGCCTGCTGTGGCCCTTAGGTGCGACATTGAGAGTACATAGGGAAAAATCACCATTTGGAGAAATCTGAGCTAGCGGTCTTCTGAAGTTTCCTGATTCTGGCAATTTTCACACCAAAATCCATAGCGTTTGCATTAGGAAAATCACCATTTTGAAAAATACGAGCTACCCACTTTTTCTGCTAGGTTTTGGTGGGGTGCAATGAGACATTCAACCTGCTGAATTTTCCCAGTACTGGAATAAATGCCCATCAGAGATATTTGCAAGGATAATGTCATATGGGGAAAATCATCATTTGGAGAAATCTGAGCTTAGCCAGGCTTTTCTGCTATGGTTTGGTGGTATGTCATGAGGCATTCCACCTGCTGAAGATTCCTGGTTCTAGAACTTTGCACGCTGGAGATATTTGAATGGTGGATGTCTTTAGCGCTCCACAGAGTTTGCATGTGAAAAATCAACATTTGGCCAAAACTAAGCTAGTCTATTCTTCTAGAAAGGTTTGGTGGGGTGCAATGAGACATTCAACCTGCTGAATTTTCCCTCTGCTGGAACCTTGCATGCCAGAGATATTTGCAAGTTTAATGTCTTAGGCGGGCCATTGAGAATTCATGGGGAAATCCAATCCAGCTCCTTCTTTCAATAGGGTTTGGTGGGATGCAATGAGACATTCAACCTGCTTAATTTTCCCAGTGCTGGAATCTTGCATGCCAGAGATATTAGCAAGGTTAATGTCTTGAGTGCTCACAACAAGAAAAGGGAAGACGCCGATTGGCACATCGTGTAATAAATTCTCACCAACTGGGAATATTTTTACAGGGTCTATTTTCCCTATGTTTGAACCTTACACGCCATAGATAATTGCAAGGATAATGTCTTAGGCATGACTTTGAGAGTACATAGGAAAAATCACCATTTGGAGAAATCTGAGTTAGCGATATTTTCTGCAAGGGTTTGGTGGGGTGTCATGAGAAATTCATGAGAGTACGTGGGGAAAATCATCATTTGGAAAAATCTGAGCTAACGGTCTTTTCTGCTAGGGGTTGGATAGACATTCCACCTGCTGAAGTTTCCTGGTTCTGGCAATTTGAATGCCACAGATTTTTGAAAGGGTAATGTCTTCGGAGCTCCATAGCGTTTGCGTTAGGAAATCACCATTTGGAAAAATACGAGCTAGCCGCTTCTTCTGCTACGATTAGGTGGAATGCCATGAGACATTCAATCTTGCTGAATTTTTCCAGTGCTGGAACGATGTAAGCCAAATATATTTGCAATATTAATTTCATATCACCATTTGGAATAATCGGAGCTACATTCCTCCTCTGCTGTGATTTGGTGGATGGCCGTGAGACATTCAACCTGCTGGAGTTTCCCAGTGCTGGTCCTTGTACGGCATAGATATTTGCAAGGATACTATACGCCATTGAAAGTGCATGGGCAAAATCACCATTTTGAAAAATCTAAGTTAGCAGTCTTTCTTGCGAGGGTTTAGAAGAATGTCATGAGACATTCCACCTGCTGAAAATTCCTGGCTCTGGCATGCAAGGGTAATGTCCTCGGAGTTCTATAGAGTTTGCTTTGGGAAAATCAACATTTGGCCAAAACTAAGCTAGCCTCTTCTTAAACTAGGGTTTGGTGTGATTCCATGAGATATTCAATGCTGCTGAATGCTAATTTTTTCCAGTGCTGGAAGCTTGCATGCCACAGATATTAGCAAGGTTTAAGTTGTAGGCGCACCATTGAGAATTCGTAGGGAAAATCAACTTTTGGAAGATTTCGAGCGAGCCACTTCTTCTGCTTTTAATTTGCTGAAATTTCCTGGTTCTGGAATATTGTACGCCAGAGATATATCCAAGGATAATGAAATAGCCGCGCCATTGAGAGTGCATGGGGAATATCACCATTTGGAGAAATCTAAGCTATCGGTCTTTTCTACTGGGATTTGAAGGAGTGTCATGAGGCAATCCAAATCCTAAAATTTCCTAGATCCCTAGCACTATGCACGCTGAACATATTTGCAAGGATAATGTCTTTGGGGCTGACTAGAGATTGCATGGGGAAAATCTCTTGCACTCATGCCATGACATTACACTGTGAATATATTGGCACCGGGAAACTTCAACAGTAGGGAGGTAAAGTGGCAGCCCATCAAACCCTAGCTGAAGAAGTTGGTAGCTCGAGTGTAGCGAAAAAGTGATTTTCTATATGCAGCGCTCATGACCTTACTCTTGAGATTATCTCAGGCATGCAAGGTGCCAGAACTGGGAAACTTCAGCAATAGAGAGTTCTCATGGCACCCCATCAAACTCTTGTCGGAGAAGTTGGTAGCTCAAGTTTGGAAAAATAGTGTTTTTCTTCATGGGCTGTCTTTTCTGCTAGGATTTGGTGAAGTGTCAAGAGACATTCCACTTGCTGAAGTTTCCTGGTTCTGGCAATTTGCACGTCAGAGATTTTAGCAAGGTTAATGTCTTTGAGCTCCATATCTTTTGCATTAGAAAAATCACTATTCGGAAAAATATGAGCTACCAGCTTCTTCTGCTAGGGATTGGTGGGATGTCATGAGACAGACATTCAACTTCCTAATTTTTCCTTGTGCTGGTACTTTACATGCCAGAGATATTTCCAAGGTTAATGTCTTTGGCGCACCATTGAAAATGAATGGGGAAAAACAACATTTTGAAAAATCCAAGCGAGCTGCTTCTTCTACTAGGGTTTAGTGGGGTGCAAAGAGACATTCAACCTCCAGAATTTTCTCTGTGCTGGAACCTTACACGCCATAGATAATTGCAAGGATAATGTCTTAGGCGCAACATTGAGAGAAAATATGAAAAAAAAATAATCACCATTTGGAGAAATCTGAGTTAGCGGTCTTTTTTGCTAGGGTTTGGTGGTGTGTCATGGTGTGTCATGAGACTTCCACCTGCTGAAGTCTTCTGGTTGTGGCAATTTGTACGCCAAAGATTCTTGCAAGGTTAATGTCTTTGGAGCTCCATAGCGTTTGCATTAGGAAAATCATTTGGAAAAATACGAGCTAACTGCTTCTGCTAGGGTTTGGTGGGGTGTCATGAGACATTCAACTTTCTAAAGTCTCCTGGTTGTAGCACTTTGCACGTAGGAGAGTTTTGCAAGGTTAATGACTTCGTCGCTCTATAGAGTTTGCATGTGGAAATTCAACATTAAGCCAAAACTGAGCTAACCTCTTCTTTTACTAGGGTTTGGTGGACTGCTATGAGACATTCAATCTGCTGAATTTTCCCTGTGCTGGCACCCTGCACGCAACAGATATTTGCAGAGTTAATTTCATAGGTGCTCCATTAACAATGGATAAGAAAATCATTTGGAAAAATCTGAGCTAGCCTTTTCTTCTACTAGGGTTTGATGAGGAACCATGAGACATTTAACCTGCTAAAATTTCACGGTGCTGAGAGACCAATCAAAAATGGTGAATGCTCACAAATTGTGTGCACTTCAACACCTCAGGTTTTCAAACTCACAATGGCTGCAATCCTGCAGCCCAGACCCACCACAGTCTGATTCACTGTTGCGCCTGTTACCTCCCCCACAGTTGTGGAGAATTACTAAACAAGGTCTTATAAGAACAGATACTACACTTCATCGTAGTCAAAAGAGAAGCAACATTAAACTTGCGAGATATTAATCTATAAGGATCTACCTTCCAAAAGGTGGCACTAAGAGGAAATTCCTTTTTTTTCACCAATATGGACTTATTTGTATTCCTTAGCCAGAACTTATTTGTAATCCTTATCCACAGTGCTTAACAGGGCATGCATGGTTTAATAAGTTCTTGTACCAATATTTCCCCAATGAGAGACATTACTGCTTCTGACCCACATCCAGACCTCTCACACAACCAGCCAGCACGTTACTCTGCAATAATGATCGTCAAAAGCTTTGAAACTGTGGTCTGTGGATGTAAACCTTTTCATTCTGATTTTGATATTATTCCAAAATTATTCCTTTAGGTATCTGTGAAAAACATTTGTTAATCTATAAAGAACTAATTTCCAATAGGTGACACTAACATCAAATAATTCTTTTCCACTGAGGTCTTATTTGTATGGCTTAGGCTAGGTTTACATCTTCGTAGGCAGACCCGTAATCGTAAGCAGACCCGAACGACTGAGAGCCCAGTGTGATCCTAGCCTTACCCAGATTTCTTAGCAGGGCATGCATGTTCTAAGAAGTCCCAATAAGGTTTTATTTGTATTCCTTACCCAGAATTCTCAGCAGACCATGTATGGTTTTAAAGGACTCCTCTCTACCAGTCTCTCCCTAATGACATCTAGACCTATCACAAAGCCATCACCTCACTCTGTAGAGATGAACAGATAAAGTTTCTGAGCAGGTTTCTGTGCTGTTACCTTTCACGCTGGAGATTTTTGAAATAACACTGTCATAAGTGTTCCATAGGGAAAGCATTTGCAAAATTTCTTATTTCATGGAACCTGAGATCACAGCTGGTTCTGCTAGGGTTTTCAGAGGTGTAATGAGACATTGAACTTCAAGAAGATTCATACTTGCACTATCTTGCATGTTGTTGGAGATGTTTAAATTATAATGTTATGGGAGCTCCATAGACTAGTAATGGGGAAAATCACTATTTGGTGAAACCTGAGAAAGCAGCTTCTGCTAGGCTTTAGTAGGATGCCATGAGACATTCAACCTCCTGAAAGTTTCCCAGTTGTAGCACCTTACATGTCGGAGATAAAAGCAAGATTAATGTTATAGGTGCTCTATAGAGAATGTCTCTAAACCATATATTGGAAAAATAAGGTGTACCCCAAAATCAAAAAGAAAAAAACCTAAGTGGGTAGTCAGTGGCCACTAATAGGGTATATTTAAAATGTATAACTTTATCGTTTAACAAGTTAAAAAATATAGAAAACTCTCCACATGTTATAAAACGTATATATATATATAGTGGGTAAGCTTGACCAATACAGCAAAGAGAAAAAAAACCCTATTTATTGGTATTTGTATCAACAGGGATTCATCATTTGCAACTCAGCAAGAACAGGTGGAATAATTATTAAATTCAAAACTTATGTCAGCATGACCATGGGCAGAACCCAAACAGTCAACACATATAGTGACTATCAGTCCAAAAAATGTCTTGAACCACAGTGGGAATAGCAAAGTGGTCAATGTTTATAGAAGACTACAACCCAATGTGACTCTTTTTTCAAGAGAAGCTCTGAAAACACCCACTATAGAACGTTTGCTGCTCTAGTAAAACAAACAAACCAGAGCAGATTGTACCCTGTGTTTTAGACAGTCTCCTATTGCCAGAGAACATTGCACATAAAATCTAAAGGAAAACACCTAGCCAAAGTTTAGGACCGTCTCCTATTGCCAAAAGGCATTGCCAATAGTAGACTAATCTGTAAGAAGACACGTAACTCGTTTCCAAGTCACTAACATATCGCAGCTATTCATCAGAGGTGTATAATTTGTATATAACTGAAGAGCTATGGGGGGCGTGGCTACCTGGAGGAGCATACGGATGTGTTTGTGTGAGCTCCTGACGATATATCAGAGAATCCCTTGGTTATTGCAGACATCCCAGCCTATACCTCAAATTTTCCTGCCTAGGGATTTCCCTCCAAGTTCCAGGATCAACATTAGAAGCAAATTCGGGAGTTTTTCTCGCGGAGAAAGTTATATTAGAAAGAACTGCGGCCTCTCGTGTTACTCCCACGCCGACCACCATCTTGTGCACGGAGTGTGGCGGTGATCATTTTGACCCCACGGGGTGAGATCTTGCATGGAGCCCCTGATCGAGGGAGATTATCAGTGGTCTTGTATGTCTTCCATTTTCTAATTATTGCTCCCACAGTTGATTTCTTCACACCAAGCTGCTTGCCTATTGCAGATTCAGTCTTTCCAGCCTGGTGCAGGTCTACAAGTTTGTTTCTGGTGTCCTTCCACAGCTCTTTAGTCTTCACCATAGTGGAGTTTGGAGTGTGACTGTTTGAGGTTGTGGACAGGTGTCTTTTATACGGATAACAATTTCAAACAGGTGCCATTAGTACAGGTAATGAGTGGAGGACAGAGGAGCCTCTTAAAGAAGAAGTTACAGGTCTGTGAGAGCTTGAAATCTTGCTTGTTTGTAGGTGACCAAATACTTATTTTCCACCATAATTTGCAAATAAATTCTTTAAAAAAATCAAACAATGTGATTTTCTAGATATGTTTTCTCATTTTGTCTCTCATAGTTGAGGTCTACCTATGATGTCAATTACAGGCCCCTCTCATCTTTTTAAGTGTGAGAACTTGCAAATTTGGTTTTTTAAAAAAAATTTTTTCCCCCACTGTACAGTCATGGCCAAAAGTTTTGAGAATGACACAAATATTATATTTTCACATGATCTGCTGCCCTCTGGTTTTTATGTGTGTTTGTCAGATGTTTTTATCACATACAGAAATATAATTGCATTCATATTATGAGTAACAGAAGCTTATATTGACAGTTAGAATGAGTTAATGCAGCAAGTCAATATTTGCAGTGTTGACCCTTCTTCTTCAGGACCTCTGCAATTCTCCCTGGCATGCTCTCAATCAACTTCTGCACCAAATCCTGACTGATAGCAGTCCATTCTTGCAGAATCAATGCTTTAATTTTGTCTGAATTTGTTGGTTTTTGTTTGTCCACCCGTCTCTTGATGATTGACCACAAGTTCTCAATGGGATTAAGATCTGGGGAGTTTCCAGGCCATGGACCCAAAATCTCTATGTTTTGTTCCCTGAGCCATTTAGTTCTCACCTTTGCTTTATGGCAAGGTGCTCCATCATGCTGGAAAAGGCATTGTTGAGCGCCAAACTGCTCTTGGACGGTTGGGAGAAGTTGCTCTTGGAGGACATTCTGATACCATTCTTTATTCATGGCTGTGTTTTTAGGCAAGACTGTGAGAGAGCCGATTCCCTTGGCTGAGAAGCAACCCCACACATGAATGGTTTCAGGATGCTTTACAGTTGGCATGGTAGTAGTAGTAGTACTGGTGGTAGCGCTCACCTCTTCTTCTCCGAATAAGCTGTTTTCCAGATGTTCCAAACAATCGAAAAGGGGATTCATCAGAGAAAATGACTTTACCCCAGTCCTCAGCAGTCCACTCCCTGTACCTTTTGCAGAATATCAGTCTGTCCCTGATGTTTTTTCTGGAGAGAAGTGGCTTCTTTGCTGCCCTCCTTGAGACCAGGCCTTGCTCCAAGAGTCTCCGCCTCACAGTGCGTGCAGATGCACTCACACCTGCCTGCTGCCATTCCTCAGCAAGCTCTGCACTGCTGGTAGCCCGATCCCGCAGCTGAAACACTTTTAAGAGACGGTCCTGCCGCTTGCTGGTCTTTCTTGGGCGCCCTGGAGCCTTTTTGGCACCAATGGAACCTCTCTCCTTGAAGTTCTTGATGATGCGATAGATTGTTGACTGAGGTGCAATCTTTCTAGCTGCAATACTCTTCCCAGTTAGGCCATTTTTGTGCAGTGCAATGATGACTGCACGTGTTTCTTTAGAGATAACCATGGTTAACAGAAGAGAAACAATGATGGCAAGCACCAGCCTCCTTTTAAAGTGTCCAGTGGTGTCATTCTTACTTAATCATGACAGATTGATCTCCAGCCCTGTCCTCATCAACACCCACACCTGTGTTAATGGAGCAATCACTGAAACGATGTTAGGTGGTCCTTTTAAGGCAGGGCTGCAATGATGTTGAAATGTGTTTTGGGGGATAAAGTTCATTTTCTAGGCAAATATTGACTTTGCAAGTAATTGCTGTTAAGCTGATCACTCTTTATAACATTCTGGAGTATATGCAAATTGCCATTAGAAAAACGGAAGCAGTAGACTTTGTAAAAATTAATATTTGTATCATTCTCAAAACTTTTGGCCATGACTGTATGCTCAGGATAGACCATAAATATCTGATAGGTAGGGAGCTGACACACGGTCCCATAAGCTGTTCAGAGCCACTTCCAGTGGCCGTTCTGTACACAACATAGAGCTGGAAGCAGAAAGCTCCATCCGCTGTATAGCAGCCCGGCACCTTCACTGCAGCTCAGCTCCCACTGGCTTCAATAAGTGCTGAGATACAGTGAAGGTGCCCGGCTAATACACAGTGGACAGAGATTTCTGCTTCTGGTCCTCTATTGTGTACAGGACGGGCGCCAGAAGTGCCTCCATACAGCTGATCGGTCCAGGGTCAGCCCAGGACAGATCAGGTATCTATGGCCTATCCTGAGGATAAACCATAACAAATTATGCCTGGACAACCCCTTTAATATATCCCCCTAATGCGCCACACTTTAAAGAGGTTGTCCACTATAATTTTTGTCTTTTTTCTAATTAGTCTGGGGGAGGTGAATCCCCCCCAGAAAAAAAAAACAAACAAAAACATACTAAACATACTCACCTGTCCCAGGTGCTCCGATGTCAGCAGGTCCCAGCACGGTCCGTTCCTGCAGCTCCACTGTCTTCTTTTGCCGGAAGTCCTCACTGGCTGTGACGTCCCAGGTCCCTTCCTTTAGGCTGCTGATTGGCCTCAGGGGTCATGTGACGTCACAGGTAGTCACGTGTGCAGGGGGAACTTGCGCAGGAAGAAAATAGAGCGGACAGGAGAGAAAGTTTTTTTTTTTTTACCTGCCCCGGTGTAATTAAAAAAAAAAAAAAAATGTTATCCTGCACAACCCCTTTAATGTCCCCCAGGCTATTGGCCTCCATCACTGCCCCCCTCCCCAATGACCCCATCAATGGTCCCCATACAGTATAGGGGACCAGTGAAGGGGCCACTGTACGGGGAGTAATACAACTCTCAACAGACCCAGAGCATCTGGAGATGCTGGGGGTTGTAGTTATCAGAGTGGTCAGTGAAGTTAAAAGATTTGGGGGCAAAATAGGGAGAAAAGTTGTATTTTGTTTGCGTGGTTAAGTTGTACTTACCTTTCATACTGCTGGTCTGGGCTCCAATGCAGAAACCCGTTGCCGCGCACAGCATCAGTACGTCAGTGTGACGCTTGCAGCAGTTGGATTGGTTCCAATGGATTCCCATCAGGATCCCCCTACCCACTCCCTAGAGTGAATTCTTGATAGTGACGGTTACGGGTGCTGCAGCGATATCTCAGATACTTGGAAGAGATACAGCTTTAGTACCCACAACTGCAGTTATCAAGAACACGGTGAATGAGCAGCGCAGCACCCAGCATGTAAGCAATACTGGGACAGTATAATATGCTCCGCAGTGGCCCCCACACAGCATTATATGCTCCGCAGTGGCCCCCACACAGCATTATATGCTCTGCAGTGGCCCCCACACGGCATTATATGCTTTGCAGTGGCTCCCACACAGCATTATATGCTCCGCAGTGGCCCCCACACAGCATTATATGCTCCGCAGTGGCCCCCACACAGCATTATATGCTCTGCAATGGCCGCCACACGCCATTATATGCTCCGCAGTGGCCCCAACACGGCATTATATGCTCCGCAGTGGCCCCAACACAGCATTATACAGTGGGGAAAAAAAGTATTTAGTCAGCCACCAATTGTGCAAGTTCTCCCACTTAAAAAGATGAGGCCTGTAATTGACATCATAGGTAGACCCCAACTATGAGAGACAAAATGAGAAACCAAATCCAGAAAATCACATTGTCTAATTTTTAAAGAATTTATTTGCAAATTATGGTGGAAAATGAGTATTTGGTCACCTACAAACAAGCAAGATTTCAAGCTCTCACAGACCTGTAACTTCTTCTTTAAGAGGCTCCTCTGTCCTCCACTCATTACCTGTAGTAATGGCACCTGTTTGACATTGTTATTAGTATAAAAGACACCTGTCCACAACCTCAAACAGTCACACTCCAAACTCCACTATGGTGAAGACCAAAGAGCTGTGGAAGGACACCAGAAACAAAATTGTAGACCTGCACCAGGCTGGGAAGACTGAATCTGCAATAGGCAAGCAACTTGGTGTGAAGAAATCAACTGTGGGAGCAATAATTAGAAAATGGAAGACATACAAGATCACTGATAATCTCCCTCGATCAGGGACTCCATGCAAGATCTCACCCCGTGGGGTCAAAATGATCACAAGAACGGTGAGAAAAAAATCCCAGAACCACACAGGGCGACCTAGTGAATGACCTGTAGAAAGCTGGGACTAATGTAACAAAGGCTACCGTCAGTAACACACTACGCCGCCAGGGACTCAGATCCTGCAGTGTCAGGCGTGTCCCCCCGCTTAAGCCAGTACATATCCGGGCCCTTCTGAAGTTTGCTAGATAGCATTTGGATGTTCCAGAAGAGTATTGGGAGAATGTCATATGGTCAGATGAAACCAAAGTAGAACTGTTTGGTAGAAATACAACTCGTAGTGTTTGGAGGAGAGTGAATGCTGAGTTGCATCCAAAGAACACCATACCTACTGTGAAGCATGGGGGTAGCAACATCATGCTTTGGGGCTGTTTCTCTGCAAAGGGACCAGGACGACTGATCCGTGTACATGAAAGAATGAATGGGGCCATGTATCGTGAGATTTTGAGTGCAAACCTCCTTCCATCAGCAAGGGCATTGAAGATTAAAAGTGGCTGGGTCTTTCAGCATGACAATGATCCCAAGCACACCGCCAGGGCAACAAAGGAGTGGCTTCGTAAGAAGCATTTCAAGGTCCTGGAGTGGCCTAGCCAGTCTCCAGATCTCAACCCCATAGAAAACCTTTGGAGCGAATTGAAAGTCCGTGTTGCCCAGTGACAGCCCCAAAAGAGGAGATCTGCATGGAGGAATGGGCCAACATACCAGCAACAGTGTTTGCCAACCTTTTGAAGACTTTCAGAAAACGTTTGACCTCTGTCATTGCCAACAAAGGATATATAACAAAGTATGGAGATGTTTTGTTATTGACCAAATACTTATTTTCCACCATAATTTGCAAATAAATTCTTAAAAAATCAGACAATGTGATTTTATAGATATGTTTTCTCATTTTGTCTCTCATAGTTGAGGTCTACCTATGATGTAAATTACAGGCCTCTCTCATCTTTTTAAGTGGGAGAACTTGCACAATTGGTGGCTGACTAAATATTTTTTTTTCCCCACTGTATGCTCCTCAGTGGCCCCCACACAGTATTATATGCCCACAATGGCCCCCACACAGTATTATATGCCCACAATGGCCCCACACAGTATTATATGCTCACAGTGGCCCCCACACAGTATTAAATGCTCACAGTGGCCCCCATACAGTATTATATTCCCACAATGGCCTCCACACAGTAATATATGCCCACGGTGTTCCCCACACAGTAATATATGCCCACAGTAGCCCCCACACACTATTAGATGCGCCACAGTGCCCCCCCCCCCCCAGAGCCGGTGCTATTATTATACTCTGGTGTCTCCTCAGACCCCAGAATATAAAAAGTAGAGGCCCAGGGGAAGTGATTAAACATAACAAACACTTATACTCACCTTTTCTTACCTCCCCAGGGCATCCTGCTCCATCCTGCTGTCTTTCCCATCTTACTAGGTCTCCTGGTCCCCACGTCCCGTGCCCCAGATGTCACCGCTGGGGCCTTTGAATGGACCTCTGCGGTCATGTGGGGCGTGATGACGTCATTACACTGGCGCGCCCCATGTCACCACTGAGGCCTACTCACAGGCCCCTGCAGTGAGGCCGGAAAAGCACCGGAGACGATGCTGAGCCCAGGACAGCCAGGTGAGTATTTTTTTTTTTTTTTTTTTGTCACTTACCCTGGGCTAGCATCTAATGGAAAGGGTCCCGGCCCCTTTCCATTAACAATAGGTATAGCGGTCGGGGAACCAGGCTTTCCCCGACCACTATCATGGTAGTCCGGGGCCCTGGCCATTTCCAGCTGGTCGCGGGCCCCATACCCTTCCGGTTGCAGTCGCAGCCCTTATGACAGTTACGCCACTGTCCATTGGTCAGGGGCCCGATCGGGATGGTCAGGGGCCAGATCGGGCCCCTGACCATCCCGATCAGACCCCTGACCTTTACATTGGCAAAATGAGTACTAATAGTCGGGGCTCGGGGCCCACCAGGGGATTCAGCAGTTCCCCGGTGGACCAGTCCGACCCTGATGGTGTTGTGACGAGGGTAGTGAGTATTGATGTTTTTGATTACGCCGGCCCTAGAGCTTAGTTTAAATTGGCGAGCATACACAGCCCTATTTCACCCATCTTTCTTAGGTGTTATTTAATGTCTGTCTTCAGGATTTTCATATTACTGTTTTATACAAACTTATTAAGATGTTCTGAGACACCTGGGGTTCATGCCCCTTGTCACGGTTCAGGTTTAATAACCTTTAGAATCCTATTTTGGTTTAGGAAAATTTTCTTTGCTAGATATTCTTGATGTTAGGTAAGCCATGTGAAAATAGTACTGCAAGAAAAGTATTGTCATGCTTATCCACAATCCTTAAGGACTAAGCAGTCGGTGTGATGCAGGCCAGACACCGCACAGATATTGTCTCTTCTTTTGAGGTTATCTCTATTACAAAATTTGTTTATTTTACTGTTAAAACTGCCTTTGAATTTCTTTCTTATGTTTTCCTTAAACTCAAACTCACACACTTAGGTGTGGGTTACAAGGGCACTTATCATCTAAGAGTACAGCGTTTTTTGTTACCACAATCTTCCTTTTACTGTACACTTTTCCCCTCCCTCCCCCTACTTCCTCCATACCGCCCCCCCCCCCCCCCCTTTATTTATTTATTTTTTATTTTCCAATAATCACTAGTGGTTCGCTCCAGTAATCACACTATTGCGATACCCCCTCCTTCCCCTTTAAATATTGAGTGGCCCGAAGTGGCGCAGAGGGTTAGTGAGGGATCTCTACGTAGTGAGACATAGAAGACATAGAAGCGAAACTTTAGTATCCATTGCCACTTGTTCCAGAATGGCATCTTTGTGTCTTACCACATTCAATGTGAGAGGCATGAACTCACCAAACAAGAGACACTCCATATTGCGCCTAATGCGTAAAACCAAAACTGATATCCTCCTTCTCCAAGAAACACATTTTAAGCTAGGCAAAATACCACACATGCCGAAGAGGAAACCAATGGTTCTATAGTTGTCACCCCCAGTCCACCTCTAAAGGCGTAGCGATTGCAATTAGAAACACGGTTCCCTTCACTTGCCAAAAGACGCACTCTGATGCCAAAGGTAGATTCTTATTCCTCAAAGGAACCCTAGCCCCAAATCACAAACAGATAGACCGGCTGTGCTTGGAATTACATGATCTAGAGATCTTTGCAGAGGGGGAGATAGTGTTAGGAGGTAATCTCAATCTATCACTAGACCCGGTCTTGGACACCTCGTCTGGGAAGTCACCTATTGCCCAGAGAGGATTGAGACGAATTCATTCCATGTTGCAAGAACTACATCTTCTGGACATTTGGCAATTACAAAATCCCAACACTAAAGACTTTTCCTTTTACTCCATACCACATAGGTCCTATCAAAGATTGGACTACCTCTTTTGCTCTGCCTCTTTAGCGGAATGTACCTCCCGTGCAGAAATTGCTTCTATTAGCATTTCAGATCATGCACATGTATCTGCTACCCTAACTGTCACCAACCTCACCCCAAAACAATGGTCCTGGAGACTAAATGAATCTCTTCTAGATAGAAAGGAAGTGAGAGAGGAAGTGTCTAGACACCTGGAAACCTTTTTCAACATAAACTCCTACCCAAATGTGCCCCCTACTACTGTATGGGAGGCGCATAAATCATACATAAGAGGGTTCCTGATTTCTAAAGCATCAGCACTTAGACTACAACAGAAGGAGATAGATTGTTTGCAAGCCCAAATTTCAGCCCTGGAGAAGATCCATAAACTGCAAACCTTTACACGAGTTCATGAAGAACTAATAGGGAAAAACTTTAGGAGCTTTTGAATAGATCAGCTGCAAAACAACTCTTATACTCTAAGGCCAAATTACTTGCCCATGGTGACAAGGGAGGTAAACTCCTATCAGCCATGATTAAGAAAGAAAAAAGCAAATCCCATATTGAGGCAATTAGGAGAGGTGATGACTCTGTGGTAAGCGACATTCCTCACATCACGGCTAGTTTTAGGGATTTTTACATCGACCTATACAATCTAGCCAAAACCAGACCAGATGTAGAACCATTGGATAGATTGACCCGCACTAAAACATTCCTTCAAGATTTATACCTCCCATCCCTGGATACAACTGATATTAGCTCCCTGATGGCCCCAGTCTCCACGGATGAACTAGCCAAAGTCATTAGCAGTTTTCCAATGGGAAAAAGCTCCTGTCCTGATGGTTTTCCATTAGTATACTATAAAAAATTTCAAGAATCTCTGTTACTCCATTTTGCTCTTGTTAGAAGTGATCCTCCATCTTGAATCTGTCATCCATTTTGTATTCTCTTACATATAAAATGTATAAGTATGATTTTCTGTGAGGACTAAAAGAGGCCCCTCCAAGGCTTATAGGAATGTGGTATGGAATGTTTATGCGTACGTTGCTAATCCTTATCTTGGAGGTCTCATTTTGAGAAGATGCACCTGACATATGTATACGTTTCTTATCTCTTCTTTGAAATTTATATGCATGTAACCAAAAACTATTAATCTTGTAAGATCTGGGCAAATTGCCATATTTTTGCTATAAAGGTTGATCACACCTCACAATAAACTAGAATTCATTTGACACGCTACCTGTGTGTGTCTATGATTTCTCTGAGCTCGTATGAAGACCTAATCAGAAACTCTACAACATACCTTGGGGTCCATTGTTATCCCTATCAAACCTGGTGCTTCAACTTGGGGCTCGAGAAATAAGGAGATGATTTGCTGAATTCTCGGACCTAGAAGGATTGCAGAAGTTCCTGGAACCACAGATCCATCAAAGTCAGCGCTGCAAGGTAAGAGCTTTTATCTTACCAATCTGATCTGTGTTTCTAAGTGCTTTTGTTTTCCTGTCCGAGTGTGAGGTAAACACGTGTCAATTCTCGAGTCTT
Source organism: Leptodactylus fallax (assembly GCA_947044405.1). Lineage (NCBI taxonomy): Eukaryota > Metazoa > Chordata > Amphibia > Anura > Leptodactylidae > Leptodactylus > Leptodactylus fallax. The sequence goes on from CAMRHE010000833.1 coordinate 335,363, forward strand.
TACAAGAACCTAAAGAGCAGTATGTTGTATGAGTGTTATTAGATGGAAGCTTGGGCTGAAGCTAGTTTAATCACTTGCTGTATTCTTGTATTTATTGTATTTCTCATTTGGGTTTTGTGGAAATTGACTAGTCACGTGAAAAAGGGAAATAGTGATCCCTGGAATCCTCTAACTGATCTTTAAAAGTCTCCTTTGAATAAGATACAGTGTATATTGCACTGGGGAAATCTTATAGGAATTAGGGGCGGAATAAGACAGAGGGAAGGAAAAAAGAAAAAGTATTCCACATAAACAAGATGGGAGGGGCACAGAGTCAGCAAATATGGAAATCAGCCCAAGAGGTAGTTGAGGAAAGACAAGTGAGATGATTGCACTTAAATATGGCTATAACTCAAAGATGTATTTTGATCTCTGGGTATCGTATCTCCCTCTTACTTCCATTTACTCATAATGTGCGCAGACCTAATCCTAGATGTATGTTGTCAGTAGTGGCAACCATGGAACAATAGGGCTTTGTATCCATCCCAGAATGGCTCTATTGAATTCCTATATAGCCCTGGGTGATCAAATACACATGCATTGTTCAGCCTGGGCTGTTGATCAGACATGGTTGATAACATATAGAAGGCATTTTATCATTCCACTTAATCCTATCTACTTACAAAGTATCTGGACTTGAGTGTGTTAGTCAGCCAGACTTGCCGTCGCCGGTGACCTCATTCTGGGTGGTGTAATCAAGGGTATAAAAGATGAGGTAAGAGGTCAGTGAGGAGGAGACTGTGCTGAGACTACAAGAGAATACTATGATGAGACTACTGGGATATACTGTGATGAGCATGCAGGCTGGAATGCTGTGTTGATGCTGCTGCTAGGAGCCTCCACTGGTTATTCACACATACCAGAGCATGTGTGAGTGTTGGACTACAGAACCACATCAAGGATATGTGTGGTAAAGTAATTATTTCACCTTTATTCCCTTTTTATTTTAAGTACTGTATATTGTAACTAGTAACTGTTAATACTTGCATACATCTGCATATCTGTTCTGAACTGCATGTTAGATGTTAATACCGACCCATTTAAGGGTTAATAAATATATAAAATTTAGAAAGCTTGTCTTGTATTTATCTTGTGGACCCAGCACTCACTGGCGGTGAGTGTGGTTTTTAGTAAAGTCTCAGGTGTGGGCCAACGCGGTGTTGGCGCACTGAGGATCTTTCACATTGGTGGCAGCATAGTGGGATCTTAGGATAAACAGCGTGTGTTGGTGACCTTTATCACTCAGATGCTGGGGATTGTGGTAATCCTATGAGACAAGCTCGGTATTAAAGCAAGCATTAAGATACAGTGAAAGTTTGATACAGTGATGTTCCCCTCCCTTACTCTTTGTATTCTATCCTATCTTTTATTTGGCAAATACCAGTGGATGGCTAGTGGGCTAAGAAGCAGATCTCCAGAACTGCAGAACCAGGCTTTTGGAGATTCTGAGCGTATGGCTGAAATGGATGCAGCCACAGCCATGCAGAGAATCGAGCAGAGTCCTGATTTTGGGGCTAGGCCACGAAGTGCGGCAAGCAGCCCGATCTCAAGGATTACTTCACCAGGAGGGACCAGTAGCCCCAGCCTTGTGGGGGGAATGGCTTCATACTGGCAAACGGCCCTGCAGCAAGTAGGCACCAGTGACCCTAACATATACCTGCAGGTGATGTGCCGTTTTCAGGAAGCTGCAGAACGAGAACGGCAGGCTGAGCGGCAGTATCAGCTTGAGCTCAAAAGGATGGAGCTCTCCCAGCAGGCACTGTCTGTCACGGCACGCACTCCAGAAGCTCAAGTACCAAAGCTCCGATCCGAGGACTTTCCAATCCTTGAAACAAACGGGGATTTGGACTCGTTCTTGCGGGCCTTTGAGAAAGTGTGTAAGCAGTATCAGCTACCACAGACGGATTGGGTCCGTTACCTGGCTCCCCGGTTGAGGGGAAAAGCCCTGGACACTTACGCCAATTTGCCAGTTGACCAGGACTATGAGTCCGTTAAAGCGGCGCTGATCCGGAGATACCAACTCACGCCGGAGCTATACCGCCGAAGGTTCCAAGGCCTGCAGAAAAAGCCTTCAAAGAGTCATGAGGATACAGTGGCCCAACTGCGCGAGTGGTTCCGGGAGTGGACGGAGGGCAAGTCCGTCACCTCACAAGAAAGCTTTGCAGACCTCATGCTTCAAGAGCAGTTCTTGACCATTTGTACCGAGGAAGTGCAACAATACCTCCTGGACCGAAAGCCCAAGGACCTTGAAACAGCCGCAGCAATGGCGGATCGTTATGTTGCCAACCAGTTGCTGTGGAAACTTGCCAGCGACGGCTGGAGGAGGGGTAAGACACAATCTGTTCCGGGGAATCCTGAACCAAGCTGGAGGTCACCACAGCCCTCTGCTTCCAGGTGGGGTAGGCCAAACTCTGTCCCGGGTGGTTCCTATACGTCCCCTGCCCCTCGAGCTCTGAGCTCCCCGGCGACCTCTCTCATACCCCAGGGAGAGATCAGGCAGTGCCACGCCTGTAATCAAACGGGACATTTACAACAAGACTGCCCCAACCGCCCTAGGAACCCCCCCTGCTCCCCAAACTACAGCGGCCGGCCCATCTGTGAATCTGGTTGCGAGGGAGGGGCCCCAGCCTAATGCTAACCGTCAACAGGTTACTGTGGGGGACAAAGTGGTGATGGGATTCCGGGACACTGGGGCAGATGTTACGCTGGTACAACCAGATTTGGTCCCCCCAGACAGTATTATTCCCGGGAAAACTCTGACCCTACGGGGTATTGGTTTGGAACGTTTTACTGTACCCATGGCTTGTGTCCATTTAGACTGGGGTGCAGGGAAAGGAATGCGGGATGTGGGATTGATGTCTGAGTTGCCTGCCAACGTACTGTTGGGGACAGATTTGGGGCCTATGATGTGCCAATATGGGGTGGGGGCCACCCCAGCTCCCTGTGATCAGCTGTCTGTCCATGCTGATATGTCTGATAGTGTACCTGTGGGACTACCTGTAGAGGGGGCTGGTAACCCTCCCTCTGAAATGTCTCCTCATACAGTTTGTGAAAATGCTAATTTAATTGTACCTGTGGGAATACCTGCAGAGGGGGCTGGTAACCCTCCCTCTGAAATGTCTCCTCATACATTCTGTCAAAATGCTACTGTAACTGTACCTGTGAATGTTGTAGATGAACTTGCCATGTCCAAAGGGAAGGCTAAACCCCTTACTGAGTTCTTTCCTCCAGGCTGTGATAATGCTAATTCTACTGTCTCTGGGATTAATGTAGGTGTAAAGGAGCTGAGTGAGGACTGGGCTGTAGACCCGCCCACATCTGCGGGGGCCTCACCCCCCCAGTCTGTGTCTCTATGTCCGCCAGTCCTCCCTCCAGCTCAGTGTGATAGAACCAATGCTGTTAATGATATTGCAAATGTCTGCCATGAAACTGTGGATGTTGTACCAGGTGGTTTGGTGTCTCTCTGGGCTCTCCGTGACGGTCCAGATGTAGGACGGACTTCTGGTATTGCAGTCAAAGTGCCAAAGGGGTGGAAAGCCTTCCAGCCTCTGCACCGGTCCCTCTGTCACTCAGACGCATTACTGAGACCGCCTTGAGAAATTCCCCCACCCTAGAGCCGGAAGGGTCCGGCAGCTATGTATCATGCACCTCTCTTTTGTCTCACTCCAGCCAAGAGTTCAGAGATGCTGTCCAAGCTGACCCTAGTCGGGACATATTGAAGGCGCGTGCCGCTCAACCACCCTCGGAGTCTGACAAGGCCCGAGTCTGCTGGGACCCGGGGGAGGGTGAGGGAGCCTTGGGGCCAGAGCCTGAGAAGCTGGAGGCGGAGGTGCTCTCAGAAGAGGGGCATAGGCCCCTACTTCCTACAAGCCCCATCTAAAAGGGGGAGGTGTGATGATTCCACTTAAATATGGCTATAACTCAAAGATGTATTTTGATCTCTGGGTATCGTATCTCCCTCTTACTTCCATTTACTCATAATGTGCGCAGCCCTAATCCTAGATGTATGTTGTCAGTAGTGGCAACCATAGAACAATAGGGCTTTGTATCCATCCCAGAATGGCTCCATTGAATTCCTACATAGCCCTGGGTGATCAAATACACATGCATTGTTCAGCCTGGGCTGTTGATCAGACATGGTTGATAACATATACAGTGCTGGCCAAAAGTATTGGCACCCCTGCAATTCTGTCAGATAATACTCAATTTCTTCCAGAAAATGATTGCAATCACAAATGCTTTGGTAATAATATCTTCATTTAATTTGTCGTCAATGGAAAACCACAAAAAGAATTGTCAAAAAGCCAAATTGGATATAATTCTACACCAAACTTAAAAAAGGGGGTGGACAAAAGTATTGGCACCCTTTGAAAAATCATGTGATGCTTCTCTAATTTGTGTAATTAACAGCACCTGTTACTTACCTGTGGCACATAACAGGTGGTGGCAATAACTAAATCACACTTGCAGCCAGTTGAAATGGATTAAAGTTGACTCAAACTCTGTCCTGTGTCCTTGTGTGTACCACATTGAGCATGGAGAAAAGAAAGAAGACCAAAGAACTGTCTGAGGACTTAAGAAGCAAAATTGTGAGGAAGCATGAGCAATCTCAAGGCTACAGGTCCATCTCCAAAGACCTGAATGTTCCTGTGTCTACCGTGCACAGTGTCATCAAGAAGTTTAAAGCCCATGGCACTGTGGCTAACCTCCCTAGATGTGGACGGAAAAGAAAAATTGACGAGAGATTTCAACTAAAGATTGTGCGGATGGTGGCTAAAGAACCTTGACTAACATCCAAACAGGTTCTAGCTGCCCTGCAGTCCGAGGGTACAACAGTGTCAACCCGTAGTATCCGTCAGCGTCTGAATGAAAAGGGACTCTATGGTAGGATACCCAGGAAGACCCCACTTCTGACCCAGAGACATAAAAAAGCCAGGCTGGAGTTTGCCAAAACTTACCTGAGAAAGCCAAAAACTTTTTGGAAGAATGTTCTCTGGTCAGATGAGACAAAAGTAGAGCTTTTTGGGAAAAGGCATCAACATAGAGTTTACAGGAAAAAAAAAGAGGCCTTCAAAGAAAAGAACACGGTCCCTACAGTCAAACATGGCGGAGGTTCCCTGATATTTTGGGGTTGCTTTGCTGCCTCTGGCACTGGACTGCTTGACCGTGTGCATGGCATTATGAAGTCTGAAGACTACCAACAAATTTTGCAGCATAATGTAGGGCCCAGTGTGAGAAAGCTGGGTCTCCACAATCATTTTCTGGAAGAAATTGAGTATTATCTGACAGAATTGCAGGGGTGCCCATACTTTTGGCCAGCACTGTATGTACAGTCACTTAGTAAAAGATTAAAAGTGACACATGATCAAGTGTTTTCTTCCATTCCAGATCCAAATTTCCTACAAGGGACCCACTCACTTGAGCCAGGAGACTGGGTAGTGATAAAGAGACATGTGAGAAAAGCCTTGGAACCAAGATTTGATGGTCCCTTCCAAGTACTACTGACTACTAGCACTTCAGTGAAACTTGAAGGAAAGCCTAATTGGATCCACTCTTCACATTGCAAGAAAGTATCTGCACCCAGAGATGAAGATTCTCCTGATGATACTGTTACAGATGGTCCTGGTGACAAGCCTTCATAGGGCACTTAACAATGAATGGGACAATAAGTTTCTTAAACACCATATGATCCTGAATGAGGATCTGAATGTGTCAGATTGTTGGATATGTACCCATAGCCCCGTATCAGCCTCATCCATGCCATATATAGCTGTCCCTGTGACACAAGAGGAAATGTTTAATGTTGTATGTAATACTGAAGATATTGCCTTATATTCTATGAATGACACATTTTCTAAGCAGGTAAACACCAGTGTTCCCATACCCATTGTAGGTTGGGTGTCACCACCCTGGTGGAAGGCAAACGTTAGTTTAAACACAGGAGGTACACAAGTAATGACCTTCAAAGGGGGTAGTTGGGTACCCAGAACTCTCAGTAAGAGTTTACCCTTAGGAGAAGTTCCCACTGAAGGTATTCAAATCAGTTTTGGGAGAAATTTCAGCAAATTAGAAGCTGCTTCCATGGCATGGAATCCTGTTTTATTAGAAAGGGCAATACATAACTCTTCTTGGGAATGGGCAGATTTCTTTCCTTTAGCAGGGAATAATTCATGCCTTCACATAGTTGATACTGTATTCCCAAATTACAATCAGTCTGATCAGGTCATACACTCCGAAGCTTAACAATTGTACCACCTCCACAGGCTACTCTAAGCCCGTGGGAAAAAGTAAATGGTGTCTAGTATCCAAGGTGACAAAATTAGTATACTATGCACATAGATTGAGTATGGGACATTCACAATTATGGAAGCTACCACCTGGTATTTATTGGGTTTGTGGTAAAAATGCCTATAAATGGATACCTGTGGCTAGTAATGGTTCCTGTACCTTGGCAAGATTAACCCCAGCTACGGTGATCTTGTCAAATGATCAAATACCTGTAAACAGTATCCCATATCATGTGCTATCCAAACGAACGGCAGAAAAAAGGCCCCGTAAAAATGGCAAACCTCATGTAGTGGAGATGGGTACTGGAAATAAGGTAGCTAGTACTATCTTTGTATGGCCTATGTTAATGCAGACATGGGACAAGCTAGTAGAAGCCACTGATTATTTAGATGATCAAATTTATTTTGTATTGGAGGTAGTAAATGCCTCAAATTATATACAGAGACAATTGATCATAGTAACAAATCAACACACCATAGTGTTAGATTATGTAACTGCAGCCCAGGGGGGAATGTGTCAAATAGTGGGAAAATTGTGCTGCCACTATATTGACCCTGATGGAAATCTGCAAATTCATGCACAGATTGAAAAGATTAAAGACTTCAGGTACAAACGGTTGAAGGAACATCACATCAATAGAGATACATGGTGGAATGATGCATTCTCCTTTTTAAATCCTGCAAATTGGTTTAAGGGAATAGGAGGATGGCTAATGGGAATACTACAATATATAATGCAAATTGTAGTAATGATACTATGTTTCTTTTGCTTGTTTAAGCTGTTACAGTGCATATGCAAAAGGATGAGCAGATCAAAACTTGAAAGGCCAAACCCATAATAAATGGAATTGAGATAAAGGTTGGAATACAGAAGCACATGATGGGAATCTGGTGAAGGAAATAAAATGAAGTCCAGCAGTAGACATTAGGTCACTGAAGTACCTAAATGTGAATTTCTGTATCCAACCATCTTAAAATGGGGGAAATGTTAGAAGTGATCCTCCATCTTGTATCTGTCATCCATTTTGTATTCTCTTACATATAAAATGTATAAGTATGATTTTCTGTGAGGACTAAAAGAGGTCCCTCCAAGGCTTATAGGAATGTGGTATGGAATGTTTATGCGTACGTTGCTAATCCTTATCTTGGAGGCCTCATTTTGAGAATATGCACCTGACATATGTATACATTTCTTATCTCTTCTTTGAAATTTATTTGCATGTAACCAAAAACTATTAATCTTGTAAGATCTGGGCAAATTGCCATATTTTTGCTATAAAGGTTGATCACACCTCACAATAAACTAGAATTCATTTGACACGCTACCTGTGTGTGTCTATGATTTCTCCGAGCTCGTATGAAGACCTAATCAGAAACTCTATAACATACCTTGGGGTCCATTGTTATCCCTATCACTCTAATGTGCAATTCCCTTCTCCGTGGTCAGGCTATGGCAAAACAGACTCAAGAGGCGCACATCATTCTTATAGCGAAAGAAGGGAAAGATCTGCTCCTCTGTAGTAGCTACAGACCTATTTCCCTTTTGAACCTAGATCTGAAAATCTGGGCGAAACTCTTGGCACAGCCGCTACAACCCATAGCTCCCAAATTGTTACATGATGAGCAGACTGGTTTTGTCAAAGGCAGAGAAGGGTTAGATAATACAGCAGCACGCCTCTTACACACTATCGCGATAGCTAGACAGACACATTGTCCCCTGCTACTTTTAGGTGTCGATGCCGAAAAGGCTTTTGACAGGGTACATTGGGCCTTCATGAGTGAGACCCTTGCAGCCTATGGGATACCAGATGCTTTTATAACGGTCGTATTATTCTCAACCTCAAGCCCGCCTAAAAATAAATGGTACTCTTTCCCAGCCGTTTGACATTACAAATGGTACTAAGCAGGGATGCCCATTGTCACCAACCCTTTTTGTCTTCACACTGAAGACTTTACTGCAGGCTGTCCATCTAAGCTCGCAGATTGCAGCATTCCAAGTGGGATCACATTCCCTACAATCGGTCGCTTTTGCGGACGACCTACTTTTCTTAGCTACAAATCCCTTAGAGTGCCTTCCCGCTCTAATGTCTGTTATGGCTCAGTATGATGAGCTCTCCAATTATAAAGTAAATGTATCCAAATCGGAAATCCTAAATGTTTCAATTCCACCTGAGATTGCAGCCACTATCCAAAAAGATTCCCCCTTCATCTGGAAAATGTATTACATTAAGTATCTAGGGGTTAAATTACCCAGAAATCTAGACAATGCTTTCTCCCTGAACTACCAGCCTCTTCTTCACGACTTCAGAGAACTCCTGAAGTCGTACGAACTACCATATCTGTCCTGGTTTGGACAGAAAAACTTGATCCCAAGATCACTTATATTAATCAAATATTACCCATCCACCTCCCTGCTAGATTTTTAAAATTTGTTAGGAATTTATTCTCTACTTATACATGGTAATCTAAACCTCCCAGACTTCTGTATAGCTTACTGACCAAGAAGAGAGTAGACGGAGTAATAGTGCAACCTGACATACGGTCTTACTACAGGGCCATACATCTGAGAAATTGGCTCTCACTCACTAGGCCCATCAGATGCCATATTATTAATGCTCTAGCAGAGCAGCATATTGGCTCGACATTCCGACAACTTATGTGGCTCCCCTCTCTACCCCGCGTTCGCTCCTCTAGTTTCGACCCCCTCCTCAGGGGCCCGTGCGAAATCTGGAGCAAGAATAGGATCATACTGTCCCTGACACCCTCACCTATATTGCCAGCAGACCTCATCCCTTTTGCTGTAAATCCAAAAACCCGCATTTACCCAGACCTATGGAACAAACTAAGACATTTTGCACTGAGAGACGTCCTACAGTAAGGACATCTCTAAAGGACTTATTACCTGACACACCCTTCACTTTTTTATATTATGCACACTTCCGTAAATGTGTCCTGGATCTAGGTGCCCTGGGACCTGTGCAACGTCCTCTCACTGATTTAGAAAAAGTCTCGCTGAATGGGCTTCCCTTCTCTCAGAAAGTAAAAAACTGTAAGCAGCTTCTCCACCAGTCGCCTGAGCAGCATATTCCAATATTTTTGCAGTCTTGGGAGAAGGAACTAGATCTTAAGCTATCAGAAAACAAGAGCAGATTTATGTTGACAAATTCCCATGGTTTTTCTTCTTGTGTCTCATTCCAGGAAGCTCACTATAATATTCTGGCTCAGTGGCACACTCTAATAGATGCTGGAGGTGCCAGAAATCCAAGGGTTCTTTGTCCCATATCTGGTGGTTCTGTGAGAAAATCCAGCCCTACTGGAGTCAGATCCAAGACCTTATTCGGAAAGTGATTGACCACCACATAGTACTCTCCCCGGAAGTTGTAATTCTCTCCTGCCCTACGTCGGACTTCTGTCCTTCGAGATCTGATCTAGCTACACTCCTGCTGGAGGCCGCAAAACTACTCATTCCAAGATACTGACTTCAACAAGAAGCCCCACCCAACCAAGAATGGATAAACACGGTAAATCAGGTTATGAGATTTGAGAAGTTAATCAGTTGGTTCTGAGAACCTGGTCCCCCTGGCTCAAGTTAGATCAGGCTTCTTCCCTAAGTAGTAGTGGTGGGGATAAGACGCCTTAGATTCAGGTATGCATTATCTGTGTAGATTAACTTGAACTCTGCTGGTCACTCATTAACTGCCAGAAAGAAACGTTACTGGAGTGCTCTCCCTCTTTTTTTGTGTCTTTTCTTAGACTTACCATATACCCCCCGCCCCCTTTTTCCTCCCGACCCTCCCCCCACCCTCACTGATCTATTTGTTATTGTATTTATGTAATAATGCATCTTGAAGTCCAAACACTTCTGAGTGTTTATATGTTGTTGTATACAACTGTAACTCTAAGTTTTTCTTTAGTTGTCTTTCTGTATTGTACATTGAAAAAAAAAACTCAATAAAACTGAGAATTTAAAAAAATAAATAAATAACTGAAGAGCTATAGTTTCCCCCGCTCCCCTCTCGGCACTAATACACGGCCGCGAGTGAGAGTGAAGGTATGTAGCCTTTTATGGCAGGAAACCCGCCCACAGCAGTTCCCTACAGCCAGTCAGCGGGCGGAGAACCAAACCTGCCTCCAGCTTACCGAACCTACATCATAGCAGGTCCATTGCGCATGTGCGAGTAACAGCCAATTGTGTAGCATTATTAGATGACGTCATAAGGCCACACCTTCTTCTGACCATCGTAAACAAAACTGCGCTGTCAAAATGTATCAGGGACATCTCTACAGGATGACTCCAGTGGAATAAACAACCAGGTGGTTATCAAAGTGAGGAAGAGATCAATAAGAGGGAACAACTATGGAAAAACTCTAGTGCATGAAGATATAGCGCTTATCAATATAATTACAGAGCATAGAGGATGAAAACACCCTAATGCAGTATAAATCAATCCAAGGGTAAATAATCAATGTATATAGGATATACCGTATTTTTTGGACTATAAGACGCATTTTTTTCCCCCCAAATTTGGGAGGAAAATGTGGGGTGCATCTTATCGTCCGAAAGTGGGTGTTGGGGGAAGGGGGGGTTGGAGGTGCAGGGTCGCAGCATCATGCAGCGGGGCTTCCTCCAGCGGCAGGAGTGGGGCGATGTGTGGGCCCTGGGATCGGAGGAGCGGGTGTCAGTAAACCCATCCCGGCAACTGCCGTGCTATTAGAGATCACAGGAGCCGACCTATTCCTGTGACAGACAGGAGCCTTATGAAGGCTCCCAGGCTTGTCATAGTAATATTACTATTGCGGCCGGTCTATGACCATCAGCAATAATAATGTACAGAATCTCCCATAGACTGCAATACAGTTGTATTGCAGTCTATGGGACTTGCAATCAAATGACTGCAGGTTCAAGCCCCCTAAGGAGGGGGGGGGGCTAATAAAATAGTAAAAAAAAACAAAAACTACAACTCCCATATATTAAATATTTTACCATTTTTTGCTTCAAAATTGTTTTTCCCTATTTTCCTCCTCTAAAACCTAGGTTCGTTGCATCTTATAGTCCGAAAATTACAGTACATAATTGTCTGAAATGAAAAACTAAATATACTTAATGACAAAATGTAACATACAGATGGGTATTGGGGACCAAAGTATGGAATCAAGAAAGCTCAAATGAAGCAAGCATAGCCAATAGCTTCATTTAAACCATATGGTCTAACAGTTTTCAAAATGAAGGTCCATCGTGCTTCATGCTGCAGTACTTTGCGATCAAAATCACCCCCCCCTTAGTGAGGGGGACACTAAGCCAATGCCCTGAAATTTGATATGTGAAACATCACCATCTTGTTTTTACCAGATATGTTTGGCAATTGGGGTGTCATCCTGTCTCAGGATATTGTTCACATGATCAAGGATTCTCCTGCGGAGCTCTCGTATCGTCTTTCCAACGTACTACGCTCCACAGGAGCACGTCATTAAATATTGGTCAAGCTCACCCTATATATATATATATATATATATATATATATATATATATGTTTTTTAACGTGTGGAGAGTTTTCTATATTTTTTAACTTGTTATGGGGGGGCGTGGCTAGCCGGAGCGGAGACAGGACGCACTTTTTTACAGCTCCTACTAGACCTTAGTGCAATCTATTCTTAATCGCTTGAATCCTGCATAATTTGGGCTTTTAACCACCCAAGGGCTATCCCCTAAGCCCTAGTCAGTTGATCCTGGGGGTTCAAGCTGCATTTACAGCCTCTTAATAGCGACTCAGAGTTGGGGCCTACCTGCACCTCTTCTCCTAACCGCCATCTTCTCCGCATTCCAGTCGTCCAGCTGACTGTCCCGATCACTGCGGACCTCCGCAAGCTCATCTGTCTTCACTACCTCTGCATACGCTGTTCATCCGCGGGCTCGGAGGATAGCAGCGGCCCCGTGTAGTGCCGGTTGCCGCGTGGGGCAGCGGAGTGGTGGACCGCCTGGAGCGGCAGGCACGATGTTGAGGCCTGCATTTGGAGACAGCATAGCGTGCGCAATCAGCGGAGGTGGCCCGCATTACTAGGAGGCGCCGCTTGTCCCGGATCCCTGAGTCAGCTCCCAGGTAGGGGACATACTGCAGACAACGCGGGGAAGGGGAGCGCTGAGATCATTCACGGGCACCAGGGGGACTCCTTGCCTGACCCAACAAACAGCAGCGGAGGGCCTGTATGGTGTCCCTGCCTGGGGTGCAGTCCACATCTCTGCACGCCCACAGCATACGGGCCTCACACGACTGGTCACATTAGCTCCAAGTCAGCAAGGTCCGTGCCCTGCACAGACCTCTATCTCCCCTCTAATCTACAACCACCTAGGCCCTGAGCGGACCCTCACCAACACTCCTGCTCTGCAATATACCAGCCTTGCGCAGACCTGTACCTCTACTTCAGCTCTGAGATCAGCTATTGGCCTCAACTTATAGATCCCTAGCTGCAATATCACTGAGCTGTAGCTCGCATTCTTCCCGTAGAATTCTCATTGGTACCTCTCCCCTTAGGTAATGGCGGCCTAACTGTGGGGAACTAGTGCACCTTCTAGCAACTCTTAGCGACTAATAGCCTGTTCTGGAATATCTTCCCTTTAAACGTACAACCTTTGGAGACAAATCCCTGGCAACATGGTGAAGGGTAGGAAATCCGTCAGAAAACCTGGTAATAATCTAACTAATTATTTTGAATGGGACTGTGGCACAGAAGGAGAACCGGGTCTAACACCCCGTGACCACTTAGAGCTCATACCCTCAGCACCTATGACTGCCACAAGAGTTACAGCGACACTCATAGAGGAGGCAGATCTTAACCACCCCGAAGAATCAATGGCTCTTCATCTACCTCCAACCCCTGACGATATCCGATCTGCAATACAACAAATCCACTCTTCATCAGCTCATTCCGTCAAAGAGCAGAATTATCTCCTACGTCATCCACCGTCTCCGAGTACAAGCCCACTCAAACAAAAAGCTTGCATGGAACTCCCAGGAGACCTAGACCTCTCCAAGGACCAAACTTCGTCTGAGGCCCCTTCACCCACCCTAACGAATGGCCTAGACGGCTTCCCGACCACTAGCGACCCCGCTTCTGAACATACTCTGAGAGACATGCTCTTGGCCCTCCAAAGTTCCCTTCAAGCGGATTTTTCACAACTGCTTCAGCCGCTTCAGTCCTCGGTCAGTGCACTAGATGGACGCGTAACCCACATTGAAACTAAGATGGGCGAATTAGCTACGTCACACAACAAAATCGTAGATGCACATAATGACCTTGAAGAAGACGTTGAAAACCTCAAAGCGAAAATGGTCGATATGGAAGACCGTTCCCTTAGGAACAACATCAAATTCAGAGGCATCTCAGAACAGGTCCAAACAGCTGATCTGCTTCCATACCTACAGGAATATGTTAGATTTTTACTGCCCGACTCTCCAACCATAGATATCATCATCGACAGAGCACACAGGCTTCCTCGCCCTAGACATCTGGGAGACGAGATCCCAAGAGACGTATTGGCAAGATTCCACTTCTTCCATGTAAAAGAAAAGTTATTAGAAGCTGCTCGCAAGCAGAAATCTTGGCCTCCCAAATTCCAAGATGTGCAGCTCTACACGGACCTCTCAGCTACTACCCTCCGCCTCCGCAGAGAATTACTCCCGGTTACAACAACGCTCCGTAAAAACAAAATCCAATATAGATGGGGGTTTCCTGTGAAATTGATCATCATTAAATACGGGACCACCTTCACCATTCATAACTTGAATCAGGGCAAAGGGTTGCTGTCGACCTGGAGGATACCAATATCTCTCCCTCAAGATGCGTCAAACTCCTCTCCTCCCTCAACTGTAGGGCGCAGATCTCCCACAAGCCACAAATGATATTCCAAGTTGGTTACACCTCTTTTACTTTGGTGCACAACCCCCTTTTGTTCTAGTGGCTTAACCGGCCAGTCTCTAACCGATACCCCCAAACATACAGTAAACCTGTATTCGTCTTTGAACCGTCTGTTCATTTATTTTTGTTTATTGATCTTCTTACTTGTGATACTACATATACTTCCCCTGAGGATTCAACATACTCTGGACGTTCCTATTCTAAAGTGATACTATGGTGATCAAGCTGGCCTCCCTCAATTTTCGAGGCCTGAACAGCCCACAGAAGCGTACGTACATCTGAAAAGAGGCTCTCTCACTCTCTGCAGATATGTTTTGCGCGCAAGAAACCCACCTTCTACAAGAAGACGCTTTCAGGCTAAAACACTCCTCCTTCCCTGTAATCTGTCATGCGCACCACAGATCAAAGAAACGTGGAGTCCTTATCGCCTTCAGAGACTCAGTGGCATTCTCCTTGACGACACAAAGATCGGACCCCCAAGGCAGATTCCTTATAGTTGTCTGTCTTCTAAACAACGCACCCTATAGTCAACCTATACGCTCCACACCAAAAGACCCTGGCATTTCTGCATAGAGTCCGACGACAAATTCAGGAAATTCAACATGGAGCATTAATAATTTGTGGAGACTTTAACAGCATAATGGACCCCTCTCTGGATTCGATCAACGTAAACAGAGATAACGCCTCCTGCCTACACCAATTTCCGAGCACTGAAAACCTCCATGATATATGCCGCGCACATCATGCGGGTGAAAGGGACTATACATACTTCTCAGCAGTTCACGGCTCTTACTCTCGCATCGACATGTTTATGGTGGACCTTCACACCCTTATGAGTTCCAAAAAATCCACAATTGAATCAATCACATGGTCTGATCACGCAGCCATCACTCTCACTATAGAAGAAAAGACTCTACCCTCCGCTACTAGGCTTTGGAGAAACAATACATACCTCATGAGTCATCCTATCGCCCGACAATAGAAAAAGACCTCCAGGATTATTTCCAGACCAACTCCACATCTACAGACGACCCCTACACTCTCTGGAACGCCCATAAAGCGTACATCCGTGGCACCCTTATAAAAATCGCACATGGAAACAAAAAAGAACGACAGAAAGCAATTAAAGAAGCAATGTCTACACTTCGTACTTTGGACTCCGCGAACAAAATTAATCCTAAACCGACTACTTCGGAACAGCTCAGCCAGGCTAGACAACAACTACGTCTCCTTCTTCTACAAGACTATGAAAAAGCTCTGAAAAAATCTAAAGCTCGATTTTACTCCCAAAGCAACAAAGCGGTAGATTATTGGCTAGACAACTACGAGCAAAAGCAGTTAAATCAAGGATTCCATACATCAGACATCCTACAACCGGAGTGCATTTAACGGACCCGAGAGACATCGCCAATTCTTTTAAAGATTATTACGCACGACTGTACAATCTACAGAAGCATACCCCTCTTCCATCAGACCACCACAACCGGGTGTCCGGCTTCTTAAGCAACATCACGCTACCAGGCCTGACAGATGAGCATCTCTCGGCCCTAAACTCCCCTATCACTCTCCCAGAAATGTTAAAAACCATAAAGTCCTTACCTAAGGACAAATCTCCAGGGCCAGATGGTTTCTCCAACGAATATTTAATCTACTTTCAACAAACTCTTGCTCCATCTCTCCTGAACTTCTTCAATCACGCTATGTCGGGTATACTGCTTCCACGCGAATTCCTGGCTGCGTTAATCGTCACCCTTCCTAAGCCCGGCAAAACAGCGGATGTCCCACAAAATTTCAGACCAATCTCGCTACTAAATTCAGATATCAAGCTCTATGCGAAGATTTTGGCAGCTTGACTGGCTCCCATTCTCCCAGACTTAGTTGGCACAGATCAAGTGGGCTTCGTAAAAGGCCGCCAAGACCCAGACAACACCAGACGTGTCCTCCATCTGGTGGATTTACTGGAACGAAAGAAGATTCCATCCCTCATGGTCGCCTTGGATGCCGAGAAGGCCTTTGACCGGATTAATTGGTCATTCGCCTTTTCCGTCCTGCAAAAATTACGATTCTCTGGCCCGATTCTCACTGCTATCTCCAACCTGTATTCCTCTCCATCAGCCAGAGTGTTTACCAATAGTACATTGTCGGATAGCTTTAACATCAGGAACGGAACAAGGCAAGGATGCCCTCTTTCTCCATTGATTTTCATACTTACCATTGAACCGTTAGCACAGACCCTGAGGCAAAATGAAAGAGTTCAGGGAGTGAACATACTGGGTTCCTCCCATCTCATCTCCCTTTATGCGGATGACATCATATTATCCCTAACTCACCCAGAAACCTCTCTGTCAGCTGCTATTGAAACTCTCAGAGAATACGGGGCTCTTTCCTTTTATAAAATCAATTAATCTAAAACACAAATTCTCCCCTTGAACGTTCCCATGCCACTTCTGGAACATCTCAAGGAGAGGTTTCCTTATGATTGGAGATCGACAAATCTGGATTATCTAGGAATAAAGATTACCTCCTCTATTGCACAAGTGTCCAAAGCCAATTATATGCCTCGACTGACAGGGCTAGAGAAAGAATTCCAAGCCTACTCGAAACTTACCCTGTCATGGCTAGGTAGGATTTCCGCTTTCAAATGACGCTGCTTCCAAAAATATTATACATATTCAGAACCATCCCGGTAGCACCTCCTCCCATATTCCTCCAAAAAATTAACGCCATGCTCAACAAATTTATCTGGAACTCCAAAAAGCCAAGACTCCCATCTTCTATTCTACACAGAAAACGGGGAGTGGGAGGTTTGGGAGTACGAGTACCAAACATTTATGACTACTATATGGCCTCTCACCTTTCTACACAAAAGGACTGATGGCACAACAACGCTCATAAATCCTGGATATGTATTGAGTCTCATATGATACCGCACCAAAACCTCAAATCCTGGCTCCTCTATTCCCTCTGGACGGATGTGGTACCTTCTCTCACGTCTCCAATTCTACACCTTATAAATAGCTGGCGACATATTCACCATTCTACAGGCAAGAAACAAACACTAAACATCACGCGGGCTCCGATTGAATTTTTGGAACTAGCAATCCTGGATCTCAAGCTATCCGTCTGGAAATCATCAGGTATTACTTCCGTCTCACAGGTGTGGAGTGAAGAATCGCTGACCCCATTCCAGTCTCTACAATCCACCTTCTCCCTACCCTGCAATAGCCTCTTTACGTACCTAAGAGTCAAACATTTTCTCTCCTCCAACCACAACAAACAAATTACGTACAACAAATCTCTGTTGGACCTTCTCAAGATTCCCAACCCGGCTGCCAAAATCCTCAGCTCCATCTATAATACTATAGGCTCCAAAGATCATCTGGTCAAATCTACTCCACTACTTAGTTGGGAAACGCAACTTCATCAAAAATACACGGTCATACAATGGCAGAAAGCCATGGCCTTCACAAAGAAGACCTTTTGGTGCACGACCCACTACGAAACCACTGTCAAAATCCTCCTCCACTGGTATTACACTCCAGAGCGACTCCACCGAATATACCCACAGACCTCAAACTCCTGTTGGAGGGGATGTGGCGAAAGAGGATCTCTACTCCACTTACTGTGGACATGTCCTCAAGTGGTGCCGTACTGGCAAGACGTTTTCCGATGGATTTCTTCTCTAGTGGGATTCTTCATACCTCCCTCACCAGCTTTGGCACTACTATTCCTGAAGATCGATTCTTTCCCAGCACTTCACAGAGTGATGATTGGCCATGCCTTATTATCAGCATCATTGGCGCTTCTACGCAACTGGAAATCAGTTACTATCCCGTCTAGAGGAGACCTGGTGAAAATGATGGAACAGACTTACCAATATGAGAGGATCCTATCCCACGGAGCTCTTGGAGACAACCAATTCCAAAAGAACTGGCATCCATGGACATTAAATGCCCACAAACATCTGCCGTAATTCCGGTTGTGTCACACGTGGAAGATCATACTTAATGTTACTGTCATCTTTTGTTGTTTATACTTGCATGAATCTCCTTCTTTCATTCTTGAAATTTTCTAACTCTCAGAAATCTAAAAGATATTGCCCTGCACATTAGTATACTGCTCAGTATGTGTTTATTGTGACTTATAGCTACTTTAATCGACCACATGCTAATGCTTTATTGTATGTTGTTACTTGATCCTTTAAAAAATCTCAATAAAACTGATTGAAATGAAAAAATAACGTTATACATTTTAAATATACCCTATTAGTAGCCACTGACTACCCACTTAAGTTTTTTTCTCTATAGAGAATGCATGAGGAAAATCACCATTTGTCTAAAACAGAAATTGCCTCTTCTTCTGCAATGGCTTGGTGTGGTGCCATGAGACATTCAACCTCCTGAAGTTTCCCAGTTTTTGCAACTTGCACGCTTAGATATTTGCAAGGATTATATAGGTGCTCCACACATGGGGAAAATCAGCATTTGACCAAACCTGAGGTAGCAGCTTCTTCTGCTAGTGTTTAGTGGAGTACCATGAGACATTCAACCTGCTGAAGTTTTCCATTGCTGACTCCTTGCATATCTGATATATTTACATAGGTGGTCATAGGTGCTTCATAGAGAGCTCATGGGGAAAATCAACATTTGGCCAAATCCGAGGTAGCGGCTTCTTCAGCTAGGGTTTAGTGGGGTGCCATAAGACATTCAACCTGCTGAAGTTTTCCATTGCTGGCACCTTGGTCATAGGAGCTTCATAGAGAACTCATGGGAAAGATCAACATTTGGCAAAACCTGAGCTACCGGCTTTTTCTAAAAGGGTTAGTGCTCACTGTAAAAGGAAAGTACAGTGCAGGGTGCCAGACTCAGTGGGATACCATGCTCAGGAATCATTGTCCCCTGAGGCACTTCATCACCTCAGGCTTTCAAGCTCACAAATCTAACAGCTTCGATGCTACAGCCCGAACACACTGCTTCTCTATTCCTGGCATTTTGTTACCTCTGTATAGTAGTGCACCACTCAAAAGGGCCAAGATAATTACTAACCAGGCTTAACAAGAACAAGTACTACACTTGATCTAAGCCAAAAACAAATAATATAGGCTTTTCAATGACACCTAAGGAAACATCCCAAAAACAACATGACTCCCTTTCGCTACTGTTTGAAAACATTTTACCATGCATCAGCACAGGACAGAACACTAGCTTGCTTATGAAACAGGTCTCAATGTGGGTCATAACGGGTAATGTCTGTCATTAGGGAGAGACTGGTAAAGATTGCAATGCATGCCCTGCTAAGAATTCTGGGTAAGGAATAGAAATAAGACCTCATTGGGACTTACTAGAACATGCATGCCCTGATAAGATTTCTGAGTAAGGAGTATAAATAAGACTTTGTGAACGAAACAGAGGAATTTGATCTCTCATTAGGAAGAGACTGGTACAGAGAATTATTGAACAATGGATAAACTGCTAAGAATTCTGGGTAAGGAATACAAGTAAGAACTCTTTACGACTTATTAGACCATTTATGTCCTGTTGATATTTATGGGAAAAGCATACAAATAAGACTTCATTTGTGAAAAAGATATATTTCCTCCTAGCCCTACTATTTGAAAGGTAGCTTTATCTATATTACCACATGGTTTTTAAATGAAAAAACTACTATTGACATAAACTGGGAAGAATAACTAAACCAGAGTCCTCCATAAAAAAAACAATAGGTCCCCTCTTCAGACAACACCGTTCTAAAAGAACATGGGCTCCCAAGCAAACCAAAACCTTCCAGACCAAAAGGCATCAAGAGAATCAGATCACAGTTAATTCCCTGCTGAAACAGAGAGACCACTAGCTCTGGCATCCATGTGGGCTCTTACACACATGTGTACTACCTTGGACCAACATCTGTACTAACCTCCACTTAAGCAAAGGTAGGCTGGGTAGCAAAGAGTTTAAGAATCCTGGCCATCAGGAAGATGCCAAAAGAACATTCACAACCCCTTCATCCAGTGATAAACAAACCCCACCCACAAACAGCAGTTTTATGATTTGATGCAACAACTCAGCTCTCCATGTAAGATGGGGTAATGACTCTCATTAAGGAGATACTGGTAAAAGGGCCTTATTAGACAAAGCAGGCCATGCTAAGAATTCTTGGTAACGAATACAAAGAATATCTCATTGGGACCATGCTAAAAGTTCTTGATGAGGCATACAAATAAGACTTCATTGGTTAAAAAGAGAAATTTGCTCCTAGCCTAGTGCCACCTATTGGTTTTCAAAGATACCTAAGCGCAAAATTTGCCAATAATAGCCAAGCCAGTATGACTCTTTCAGAAGGAATAGATTTGCATCCACAGACAGCAGAATTTTGGGTAAGGAATACAAAAAAGTAAAATAAAATAATAAATAGGTAAAATAAAAGAGGAATTTGCTCTTAATGCTAATTATTTGAAAGATGCTGTGTATAGATTGCAAAGTTAATGTTATGGCTGCTCCAAATATAAAGCATGGAGAAACACAAGCTAGGAATGTCTTCTGCTAGGGTTTGGTGGGATATCAAGAGACATTCAACCTGCTTAAGGTTTCCAGTGTTAGCACCTTGCATGCTGGAGATATTCTCGAAGTTAATACAGTAGATAAGGCATGACATAGGGAGTGCATGAAGAAACTCACCATCTGGAAAAATCTGAGCGATTCATTTCTTCTGCTAGGGTTTTGTGTAGTTCCATCAGACATTCAACCTGCTGAATGTTCCCAGTGCTGCAATCTTGCATGCCATAGATATTTGTAAGGATAATTTTGTCTTTGGCACACCACTGAGAAAGCATGGGGAAAATCACCAATTGGAAAAATCTGAGAAAGTCGCTTCTACTGCTAGTGTTTAGTGTGGTGCCATGAGACATTCAACCTGCTGAATATTCCCTGTGCTGGAATATTGCACGTCAGAGATATTTGCAAGGATAATGTCATAGGGGCACCTTGAGAGTACATGGGGAAAATCATCATTTGGAAAAATCTGAGCTTAGCTAACCTTTTCTGCTAGGGTTTTGTGGGGTGTCATGAAACATTCCACCTGCTGAAGTTTCTTGGTTCAAGAACTTTGAACGCGGGAGATATTTGTATATGGAAAAACAACATTTGGCCAAAACTGAACAAGCCTCTTCTACTAGGGTTTGGTGGGGTGCCACGAGACATTCAACCTGCTGAATTTTCCCTGTGCTGGAATTTTGCATACCAGAGATATTTGCAACACTAATGTCCAAGGTGCTCCTTTGAGAATGCATGGAGAAAATTTTCTACAAACAAACTGCTTCTTCAGCTAGGGTTTGTTGGGGTGCCATGACATTCAACCTGCTGAATTTTCCCAGTGTTGTGATGAGGTTGTAGGGGCTTCCATGATTACAAGGCCCCTTTTCATAGTAGTCACTTGGCCAAGTCACAAATCATAATTGGGTCCACACACCTTATACTGATTGAGTGCACTGAAGTCAGTTCAGAAGGTACCGTGAGTTGTGGAACTACCTAGGCGCTTTTGATGCAGGGTTTTGAGGCAAGGAAGTGGAAGACATATTGGGAACCAGCCAGCAACCAGATGGAGCAAATGAAAATGGGTAACACTGCGAGTCGAGAAAACCATGAGGGTGGTAAGGAAGCTAGTCAGATAGTGGAAGAAAGAAAAGGAAAAGTTGCGGTAAAGGATTATAGAAGGATGTTGAGATATTTTGGATTAAGTAATAATCCATTAGATGCATCACTTTGGGAAAAAGCCCTCGTGATATATGAGGAATGGATTAATGATAATACCTTGAGTAAACAAGCAAAAGCTTGGTCTGAGGTAATTGGTTCAAGCACGATACCCCAAAAGGCATGAGATACGTAAAGAAGGCAACGATATCTCCACCACGCCCATCCCATCCCACAGCTCCTGCTGCGGGACATTGGACTTGTATGTGCGGATGGCAGAACCATGAGTGGCATGAATAATGTCCTGTTTGTTTTAGGTTAATACCATATGAAGAAACAGGGTTTCATCCTACAAACTGTAATACTCCATGTACAACTCCCACCTTAGCGTCTCTACCTTTCCAAAGATCACCCATAACTGCTATTTCTTATTTTAAATCATGGTGTCCAAAGGATCAGATGGCATTACTCCTGAATACCCCAAACCCATTTGAGCAACCCATGGCCTTTTATAAATGGATGGTGGGATTGAATTATACTTATACTTGTACATGGGCAGTGTTAGAATCCATCCTGCAAGGAAAAATTAGTGAAGCTAGAATGCGGCCAATTATGGAGGTAATAGAAAAATTAGCAGTCCTACATATGGTAAACCCCCTGTCGAATCCATATCCTCACACTATAGAATCAGGAACACATTTTCTGAAAGGCTTACATGCATGGTGTCAAAAGAAGAAAGGAGAATCAGTTGTTTCCCCTTTATAGATGGTACAAAGAACAAATGATTCTCTTAATCATTCCCATGGTAATTTGAAACTAAGGCATGTAACTTTTGAGGATGAAGGAGTGGGAGCAGAAAATGGTCATAAAGCTACTATCTCACAGCAGTGATGTGCTGCCTCTGAAGGATGTAAATCATCTGAGGAGAAATTGGTTTACTATCAACCAAATGTGACTGAGGATAGGAATAAGGCAATTGCATTACTGAGTCCACCAGCTACCCGAGAACAACTTGATGCCTTTTTGAAGTTTATGCATTATTGTAGTGCATGGATCCGGTTTGCACTCATTTATACAGTCATATGAAAAAGTTTGGGCACCCCTATTAATCTTAATCATTTTTAGTTCTAAATATTTGGGTGTTTGCAACAGCCATTTCAATTTGATATATCTAATAACTGATGGACACAGTAATATTTCAGGATTGAAATGAGGTTTATTGTACTAACAGAAAATGTGCAATATGCATTAAACCAAAATTTGACCGGTGCAAAAATTTGGGTACCCTTATCATTTTATTGATTTGAATACTCCTAACTACTTTTTACTGACTTACTGAAGCACAAAATTGGTTTTGTAACCTCACTGAGCTTTGAACTTCATAGCCAGGTGTATCCAATCATGAGAATAGGTATTTAAGGTGGCCAATTGCAAGTTGTGCTCCTATTTGAATCTCCTCTGAAGAGTGGCATCATGGGCTCCTCAAAACAACTCTCAAATGATCTGAAAACAAAGATTGTTCAACATAGTTGTTCAGGGGAAGGATACAAAAAGTTGTCTCAGAGATTTAACCTGTCAGTTTCCACTGTGAGGAACATAGTAAGGAAATGGAAGACCACAGGGACAGTTCTTGTTAAGCCCAGAAGTGGCAGGCCAAGAAAAATATCAGAAAGGAAGAGAAGAAGAATGGTGAGAACAGTCAAGGACAATCCACAGACCACCTCCAAAGAGCTGCAGCATCATCTTGCTGCAGATGGTGTCACTGTGCATTGGTCAACAATACAGCACACTTTGCACAAGGAGAAGCTGTATGGGAGAGTGATGCGAAAGAAGCCGTTTCTGAAAGCACGCCACAAACAGAGTCGCCTGAGGTATGTAAAAGCACATTTGGACAAGCCAGCTTCATTTTGGAAGAAGGTCCTGTGGACTGATGAAACAAAGATTGAGTTGTTTGGTCATACAAAAAGGCGTTATGCAATGGTGTCCAAAAAACACAGCATTCCAAGAAAAACACTTGCTACCCACTGTAAAATTTGGTGGCGTTTCCATCATGCTTTGGGGCTGTGTGGCCAATGCCGGCACCGGGAATCTTGTTAAAGTTGAGGGTCGCATGGATTCAACTCAGTATCAGCAGATTCTTGAGAATAATGTACAAGAATCAGTGACGAATTTGAAGTTACGCCGGGGATGGATATTTCAGCAAGGCAATGATCCAAAACACAGCTTCAAATCTACTCAGGCATTCATGCAGAGGAACAATTACAATGTTCTGGAATGGCCATCCCAGTCCCCAGACCTGAATATCATTGAACATCTGTGGGATAATTTGAAGCAGGCTGTCCATGCTCGGCGACCATCAAACTTAACTGAACTGGAATTGTTTTGTAAAAAGGAATGGTCAAAAATACCTTCATCCAGGATCCAGGAACTGATTAAAAGCTACAGGAAGCGACTAGAGGCTGTTATTTTTGCAAAAGGAGGATCTACTAAATATTAATGTCACTTTTCTGTTGAGGTGCCCATACTTTTGCACCGGTCAAATTTTGGTTTAATGCATATTGCACATTTTCTGTTAGTACAATAAACCTCATTTCAATCCTGAAATATTACTGTGTCCATCAGTTATTAGATATATCAAATTGAAATGGCTGTTGCAAACACCCAAATATTTAGAACTAAAAATGATTAAGATTAATAGGGGTGCCCAAACTTTTTCATATGACTGTATGCAACCATTGTATGATTGTTTAAAAGAACAACCTTTTTGCCTCACAGATGAGGCATTAGACTATTTTCATTTCCTCAAATTCTCAGCAATTTCTGCTCCAGCTTTAGGCAATCCAGATCATACCCAACCTTTCTCTCTATATTGTGCAGAGAGTCAGGGACATGCCACAGGAATTTTGGCACAGAAATACAGATACAAAGACCTGTTGCTTATTATGTGCTTAAATTAGACCCTATTGATGTAAATGCCTCAGGAAATGTTGGAGCAGCAACAGCTGTTTCACTAGTATTAGGGAAGGCATCAGACATTGTGCTTCATCAGGCAGTCACCATCTACACTTCAGGTGACATACACGAGATACTCAACACTGAGCGCATGTCTATGGCTAAACAACTTAGATTACAATGTGCCTTGCTCATGTCACCAAATGTTACTTTTGAAAAATGTCCAAGGAGGAATCCAGCTACTCTAATTCCCATTGAAATAGTGGATTCAAAGGGGGGAGGAGAGCAAGGGGAACCACATTTTTCTGTTTTATCAAACCTTTTATTAAACCTGGGTACGACCCCCAGAGTTCAGAAAAATTCTGACTATTCAGACTATTCGCATGTTTTTGATAAAC
Source organism: Leptodactylus fallax (assembly GCA_947044405.1). Taxonomy (NCBI): domain Eukaryota; kingdom Metazoa; phylum Chordata; class Amphibia; order Anura; family Leptodactylidae; genus Leptodactylus; species Leptodactylus fallax. Next base: position 360,638 of record CAMRHE010000833.1, read on the forward strand.
CTCTTGCTAACCCAGATGCTTGGTACTTATTGTTGTACTTCTATCCCTAATAATACAGCTCCTGATGAAAGTGTCACAAAAACATTAGAGGACCTAACATCATCCTCAAAGGGACTAGGAGCAACATCTTCACAGATTGGATCAATTTATGGTTTGGGAAAAGGAGCCACCTAGTGTCAATTCTTCTCATCTCACTGGCAGTTGCAGTGACAGTACTGGTCATCTCTGGATGCTGCTGTATCCCCTGTATTCGAAGACTTCTATATAGGCTGAACGTCTATTAATGAACTTTGGGCTGACAATACAATAAAACGATGAATGATGAATGATGCTACAATAAAATGATGAAATGTTGTTGTTGAGAATAGAGTATGATCTTCCCAAGCTCCAGGGAATTCAGTGAAGAAAATAATTTGAAGTTCGACAGTAGTCCTTTTGACTATTGAAGTACCTGGTGGTAAACCGGAAGTAACATATCTGTTCTCAAAAGGAGGGAATTGATGGGGTTGTAGGGGCTTCCATGATTACAAGGCCCCTTTTCATAGTTGCAAATTAAATATGATTTCTGTTCAGTCTAGCAGTAGTATGTTATACTCAAATAAACAAGGTAATTAATTTTTAATACTGTGCTAATGAAGTATAACTGATATCTTGTGTCAACCTGACACAAGAGAAGTTATCAGATGTGTTTATTGCTGTATTAGCTTTAAGTAAGGGGAATTTTCGTGTAACTCTTGTGTTACTTAAGTTTAACGATTCTGTAAGAATTAACCACTAATTGTACTAAGATGAACCTGCTGACACATGATTAATAAGCATAAACCATTAGCTGGAAAGTCCCAAAATATTAGGTATACAGAATGAACTTTGACCATACACGTATGCACCCTTTTTAAAATGTATAAAAAGGGATGACTTGATCAATAAAGTGTGCTTGTGCTCAGATTCACTCCCGACTCTGTGTTCATTGCATCTGGCTGCAGCCGCCATCTTGAAATCAGACTACCATCCAATATATCTTATTGATCTGCTTAGGATCAATCTTATCAGCTGCAACCTTGCATTGCAGAAATTTTTCCAAGCTTAATGATTTAGACGCACCATTAAGAATGCATCAGGAAAATGAACGTCTGGAAAAATCCAAGCAAGCAGCTTCTGCTAGGGTTTGGTGGAGTGCCATGAGACATTCAACCTCCTGGTTGTTCCCTGTACTGGAACCCTACACGCCATAAATAATTGCAAGGATAAGGTTTTAGCCGCGACATTAAGAGTACATAGGGAAAATCACCATTTGAAAAATCTGAGCTAGTGGTCTTTTCTGTTTGGGTTTGGTGAGGTGTTTGCAATTTGGTGAGGCAATTTGCATGCCAGAGATTTTTCCAAGGTTAATGTCTTCAGAGCTCAATAGCGTTTGCATTAGGAAAATCACCATTTGGAAAAATTCCAAGCGAGCTGCTTCTTTTGCTAGGGTTTGGTGGGGTGCCATGAGACATTCAACCTCCTGAATTCTCCCTATGCTGGAAACTTAACACGCCATAAATAATTGCAAGAATAATATCTTAGGCGCAACATTGAGAGTACATAAGAAAAATCATTATTTAGAGAAATCTGAGCTAGCGGTTTGGTGGGGTTTCATCCACCTGCTGGAGTTTCCTGGGTCTGGCAATTTGCACAACAGAGATTTTTGCAAGGCTAATGTCTTCGGAGCTCCAAGTGTTTGCATTAGGAAAATCACCATTTGGAAAAAGATGAGCTACCCAATTCTTCTGCTAGGGATTGGTGGGGTAAAATGAGACATTCAACATCCTGAATTTTCCCTGTGCTGGAATGTAATGCCATGGCATAATGACATGGCATAGATAATTGCAAGGATAATGTCTTAGGTATGACATTGAGAGTACATATGGAAAATCACCATTTGGAGAAATCTGAGCTAGCATTTTTTTCAGCTAGGGTTTGGTGGTGGTGTCATGAGACATGCCACCTGCTGAAGTTTCCTGGTTGCAGAAATTTTCAACACAAGAGATTTTTGCAAGGATGAGGCCTTCGGAGCTCCATAGCGTTTGCATGGAAAAATCACCATTTGGAAAAATACGAGCTAATTCTTCTGCTATTGTTTGGTGGGGTACCATGAGACATTCAATCTGCTGAATTTTCTTAAAGCTGAAACCTTGCATGCCAGAGATATTTCCAAGGTTAATGTCTTAGGAGCACCTTTGAAAATTCATAGGGAAAATATATGGAAAATATCCAAGCGAGCTGCTTTTTCTGCAAGGGTTTAGTGGGGTGCCAAGACACATTCAATCTGCTGAATTTTCCCAGTGCTGGAACCTTGCATGCCAGAGATATTTCCAAAGTTAATGTCTTAGGCGAACCATTGAAAATGCATGGGAAAATTCAACATTTGGAAAAATCCAAGCGAGCTGCTTCTTCTGTTATGGTCCCATGAGACATTCAACCTCCTGAATTTTCCTTGTGCTGTAATCTTACACGTCATAGATAATTGCAAGGATAATGTCCTAGGGGCGCATTGAGAGTGCAAGGGGAAAATCATCATTTGGAGAAATCTGAGCTTAGCCAGCCTTTTCTGCTAGGGTTTTGGTGGGGTGTCATGAGACATTCCACCTGCTGAAGTTTTCTGGTTCTAAAACTTTGCACGCTGGAGATACAGTTGTGCTAAAAAGTTTACATACCCTGGCAGATTTTTTGGCTTTTTTTCAGAGAATATGAATGATAACACAAAAACTTTTTCTCCACTCATGGTTAGTGGTTGGTTGAAGCCATTTATTGTCAAACTTCTGTGTTTTCTCTTTTTAAATCATAATGACAACAAAAAACATCAAAGGAGGTGGAGCCTAACCGTCAACACTGATGGATGTCTGAGCCTGCAGCTCCGTCAGTCACCATGCCAAAACCTGCCTTAAACCTCTCCATCAGGGACTAAAATGGGCAAAACAGCTAAGGACAAAAGTGGGGATCAGCCTGGCACCCCGATAGGCAAGAACACCCTGGCGGAAGTCCATAAATTCTTTAGAAAAAAGGCTCTGCATTGTCTGGTCGTGGCACGCAAAATGGCGCCGGAGGAGGCCCATTCAGGAGATGCGGCGGAGAACTCGGACCTAGACAGTGCTTCAAGTAACAATCGACCCGATATTGTCTCCGGCACTATAACAAAGTCTTTTCTTTGCAGGGCTCTGGCACAGGCCATAGCGCCGGTGCTCTCAGAGCTTTCTGATCTGCGCTCCGACATGAGATGCATAGGCAAACGTGTGGACTCCCTCGAGTCTTCCTGCTCAGCCCTGACCCTCCATTCCTCTTCGGTGGTTCAAAACATTACTAGCCACCGTACGATATCCTGGAGGATTTGGAGAATCGTAACAGGAGGAGAAATTTACGAATCAAAGGCCTGCCTGAGGCCTACTCACCTGATGTCAGAGTGATGTCGGCCATCTTTGTTTCACTACTTGGCCCCGAGAGAGCATCCTCTGTTCAAATAGAAAGGGTGCATCAGGCAGTCCGCCCAAAACCCTCTCCAACTGATCCCCCGAGGGACGTGATATGCGGCCTACTATCTTCCATAGATACCACCGAAATCCTCACAGCGGCTAGAGATAAGAGACCACTTACCTACGAAGAGTCAGAGGTCCATCTTTATCAGGACTTGGCGCCTTCCACCTTAGCGAAGTGGCGAGTCCTCCGTCTGCTGCTGGCAGCTCTCAGAGAAAAAGGTCTCCAATACGCCTGTTGGTTCCCCATCGGGCTCTCAGTCATTAAACAAGGCCACAGGATAGTGATACGCTCCCCAGAAGATCTCTCCTCCTCATGGGCCATACTGGATATCCCGCCAATCAACATACCTTCTTGGCTCTCTTTATCAGAGGATGTTCTTTCCTGGTCATCGCTTCCCATATTTGACCATGAGGGATCTCCTCGTCAATTTAAATCACCGAAATCCAGGAAATTTCCCTCAAGAAGAAACCTACAGGACTCTGGCTAACTAATCTTTACTCCTTTAATCTTTACTCTACACACCTTCACTGGTGCTCTCCACAAGGAGAGAGATTCCCTTTTCTGAGCCACTCATTGCCTCCCACCAAGACAGCCAGTTTCGCTCTGCTCTGCACTGATGAGGGACAAAATCCCGAAACAGCGTTGTATGCAGGTGAGTGATATTGGCTTGGCTAATATCCTTTTTGCTTTCTCAAGACTCAGTGGGTCAAAAGCAAATTGAGGATTTGTTACATCCAATAGAGGGCGCTTGAGCTTCTCAGCTCCTTTTCCCATAACACCTTGTGATATGCAGATGCTTAGTAGAGGGCAAAAAAGCAATTCAAAACTCTAAACACCTTCACTGGTGCTCTCCACAAGGAGAGAGATTCCCTTTTCTAATCTTTACTCCTGCCATTCTGTCTCAGTGGACTCTTCTCCTTGCTGTCTACTATTCATTTGGTGTTTCTTGTTTTGGACAGTTCCTGCTGTTGGATTCTTTGATCGGTTTCATCGAGCTGCTCTAAGGTGTAGTGGTGGACGATACCTAGTTCCTGTATCCCTGACCGTTGGGGTCCTCTCTGATTTGGACTGCTTCTTGATAACAAGACCGTACCATCTTACTGGTCCGGATTGCTCCCGCCGGTGTCCATAGGTGTGGAAGGTACCGCTTCAAATCCTTATCAAGGCTCCGATCCCCGTGTGGACTTATCTGGCACCCATGCTCTCCCTTTCCTCCCCCCTCCTTTCCAAATGTAGAGATGTATTTGAATCAATAGCCTTTGGGTTCTTTTTGTTATGTACTTGGGGCGGTTCCCCCCTCCCGGGTCTCTGGGGTCTGGAGTAAGGCCTGTTGAACGGGTGGCCCCGTGGACTCGGGTGGTGGTGCGGCCTAGCCGGAGCTGCATTTTGTGTGGCTCTGATAGAGGGACCGTGGTGCTAGCACCGAAGTAATATGTCCTTCCGTGTAGCAGATTTGTTCTGCCCACCTGTGAGTGCCCGCATGGCTTGGTTTCCCCTCCACGCCTGTGGCGCAGGTAATGACATTTCTCTAGAGTAGGTGAGAGCCCTCTCCCCTCCATCTCATACTCTGCTACATCGCACAGGTACCACCATGTCATAATTTTAAAGTGAACTTTGTACTTTGAATTTGTCCTGCGGTAAACCCTTATATTCATTGTTTGTGTACATACTCTTGGGGTGGGCTCCCGTGTGGTTTTCTTTCTTTGTTTAGCTTTATTTGTTTGGATTCCTTTGAATTGAGTCTTTACAGCTATTTCATTTATTGTATCTGCGGGGTGCTCCCCCCCGCCCGAGGCTTCGGGGCCCGGGGTGCAGTTCGCTGAGAGGGGGTCCCGTGGCCTTGGGTAGCGGGTGGTCCTGGACGGCATTGGGTCTTGTGCTGTGTGGGTGGGTGATGCTGATGTGTTTGTCCTTGGGCTGACTAACCTCGAGGACGCTGTGGATGAGCACCGTATGGTGCACCTGCCCATTTTTTATGATCTGTTGTATTTCAGTGTTTATTGTGTACCATGTCTTACCATATATGATTACATATATATGATTACATATTACATATGATTACATATATATGATATTACATGCATTGTCCTTTCTGTGCTCCCCCCTGTAATCCCCCACCCCTTCCCTCTCCCCCTCTCTCCTGCCTCTCCACCCCTTCCCTATTGGGTATTCAGGGAGAGTTGTTTATGCTCTGATCCACCTGTTTTGCACCCTTGCTATTCTTGGAAACCCTTTTCTGCTGTCCTGTAAAATTCAGATGTCTTTTTCGTCCATTTGTCCCATCACTCCACTTTCCATTACTTAGGGTATGGTTACAGGCTGTAACGATTGGGATTAACTCCGTCTCCCAATTTTTTCTGTCCTTGGACAGATCACGGTTTAATAGGTTAGTGGCTGTCAGGCGTAGCCGTTGACTGTTTGACTTTTTACCAGGCACCTATTTCTCCTCTTCTCTCTTGCTCTTTCTCTCTCCTTTATTTTCTCTCCTTCTTCTTCCTCCTTTTCTTCTTCTTTCTTCCCGCCTTCTTCTTCTTCTCTATTCTCTTAGTCCCCTCTCACCCTTCTTCTTCTTCCCTATTCTTTGCATTCTTTTGTATTTACCTGTTCCCCCCTGTTAGAGACACCTCCTCCCCTCCCCACTGATTGACCTTCCCCTCATTGTCAGACTCATACTGACCCTGCTCATCATGTCCAAACTAGTTTTCACCTCCTTTAATACGCTTGGTCTAAATTCACCGAATAAAAGATCTCAAATTTTCACCATACTTCGTAAGCTGCACACCAATGTACCTTTCCTTCAAGAAACTCATTTTAAATCTGAAAAAAATCCTTCGTCTCCCTACAACATACTATCCTCTCTGTTTCCACTCCACAAATCCCGAGAAGTCCTCAAAGGGCGTCTCTATTTTTTTTCTCCACTCTGTGCACTTCCAGTGCTCTCAACGCTATGAAGACTCAGAGGGACGAATTTTACTACTTAAAGGTTCCATAGCTTCTTGCCCTTACACTTTTGCAAACCTCTACGTGCCCAACCAAGGTCAGGTCGCTTGGCTTATTGAAGCCTTGTATAAATTAGAGCTTTTTGCCGAAGGCCCAGTCATTCTAGCAGGTGACTTCAATCTCACTTTAAATCCCTCTCTTGACTTCTCCACTGGCACATCTTCTACCCTCCAGAAGGCACTCAGCAAACTACTTCAGGCCCTTCATGATTTACAGATGGTAGATATATGGCATCTACATAACCCATCTGTAAAAGACTACTCCTTTTTTTCCACTCCAAGACAGTCCTACTAGAGACTGGATTATATTTTCGCCTCGAAGGACCTGGTGCAGATTTCTTCAAAGTCCCAAATCGAGCCAATTACTATATCTGACCACGCTCCTGTATGGGCCACAGTAAAGTGCGTTAAGGACCAGGCCTCGTTTTTCAAAACTGACATATGTCACTTTATATGGCAATAACTTTGAGATGCCTTAACTTACACAAGTGATTTTGAGACTGTTTTTTGTGACACATTGTACTTCATGTTAGTGGAAAACACTAATGAATATTTTTGTATTTATTTATAAAAAAATAGGAAATTTGATGGAAATTTGGAAAAAAAATCGCAATTTTCCAAATGTGAAATGCACTGCTTTTCAGACAGATAGTCATACCACCCAAATACATTAATACATATTATCTACCATATCTCTGCTATATATCAGCATCATCTTTTAATCATCCTGTAATTTATTTTGGACGTTAGAAGGCTTACAAGTGTAACAGCGATTTTCCAGATTTACAAGAAAATTTCCCAAACTAATTTTTTAGGGACCACTTCAGTTCTGAAGAAGATTATAAAGGCCTATATATTAGAAACACCCATAAATCACCTCATTTTCAAAACAGCACCCCTCACATAATTCAAAACAGCATTTGGGAAGTTTGTTAACCCTTTAAGCATTTCACTGGAACTAAAACAATATGGAGGTGAAGTTTAGACATTTAATTTTTTTCCACTAATTCCTTAATTTAGCCCTAAAAGTAACACATTCACAAAGGGTTAAAGGAGAAAATGCATCTCACAGTTTGTTATGCAATTTCTCCCGAGCATGGAAATACCCAACATGTGGGTGTAAACTGATGTTTAGGCGAACGGCAGTGCACGGAAGGAAAGGAGCAACACTGGGCGTCTGAAAAGCAGATTAAGCTGGGATAGTTTTCAGGTGCCATGTCTCATTTGCAAAGCCCCTAAAGTACCAATACAAAGGAAAATCCCCCCAAGTTACACCCCTCATAGAATTCATCAAGGGGTATAGTGAGCATTTTGACTCCACAGCAGTTTCACAGATTTTACTAACACTGGGATGTATAAACGAAAAATTACTAAAACGTCACTTTATCCCCAAAGTTTTCATTTTCACAAGGGGTTAAAGGAGAAAAAAACACCCCTCAGTTTGTAAAACAATTGCTCCTGAACACGGCAATACCCCATATGTGGTCGTAATCTGCTGTATGGGTACATGGGGGGGGCTCGGAATGGAAAGAGCGCTATATTGCTTTTGGAGGGCAGATTTTGCTGGAATAGTTTTCAGTTGCCATATCGCATTTGCAGAGCCCCTAAAGTACCAATACAGTGGAAACCCCTCACAGAACATATCAAGGGGTAGAGTGATCATTTTGACGCTACAGCTGTTTCACAGATTTTATTAACATTGGGAAATTAAAATGAAAAATTACTTTTTTTTTCCAATAAACCGTCAATTTAGCCCCAAATTTTTCATTTTCACAAGAGGACAAAGGAGAAAAAGCACCCCAAAGTTCATTACACAGTTTCTTCTGAACACAGAAATGCCACATATGTGGTTGTAATCTGTTGTTTGGGTACATGGCAGGGCTCAAAATGGAAAGAGAGCTATTTAGCTTTTGGAGGTCAGATTTTGCTGGAATAGTTTTCGGGTGCCATGTTGCATTTGCAGAGCCCCTAAAGTACCAATACAATGGAAACTACCAAAAGTGACCCCATTTTGGAAACTACACCACTCATAGAATTTATCTAGGTGTATAGTGAGCATTTTGACCTCACAGCTGTTTCACAGATTGTATTGACTTTCGGACGTAAAAATTAAAAATTACTTTTTTTCCAATAAACCAACATATTTTAAATTTTTGCAAGTGGTTAAAGAAGAAAAAACACTCCACAGTTTGTTACACAATTTCTTCTGAACACAGAAATGCCCCATATGTGGTTGTAATCTGCTGTATGGGAACATGGTGGGGCTCAGAATGGAAAGAGCGCTATTTGGCTTTTGGAGGGCAGATGTGGCTGGAATAGTTTTTGAGTGCCATGTCGCATTTGCAGAGCCCCTAAAGTACCAATACAATGGAAAACACTCAAAAGGGACCCCATTTTAGAAACTACACACCTCAAGGAATATATCAAGGGTATTATAATTTTGAGCCTAAAAATGCTTCCCAAAAATTAATGTACAAAGTGAAAATTAAAGTTTTTAAAGAAATATCCAATTTCAGTGCCTAATATGTTGCAGCCACTTTGTGATATCAGAGACATGCACTCCTAAAACTATTAAGTGGGCTATCCTGGGGACAAAAAAATTATATATGTGGGTGTAAATTGCTGCTTGGGCACACAGCAGGGCTCAGAAGGGATGGAGCACTGTGTTTTTTTAGCTTTTGGAGTATAGATTTAGAGGGACTTTCTGGTCGTCATGTTATTTTTGCAGAGCCCTAGAGGTGCCAGTAAATTGGAATTCCCCAAGAAGAGACCCCATTTTGTAGGGGCAATTTTAGGTTCTCTGCAAATGTGACATGACGTCCAAAAACCAACAATCTAAATATGCGCTCCAAAAGAACATAGCTCTCCTTCACATCTGCACCCTCCTGTATGCGCAAGCATCAGTTTATGCCCACATGTATGACACTGGTGTACCCAGGATAACATAGCCATATGTGGGTATTAAATACTGTTTGGGCACACCCGAGCACAAAAGGGAAGGAAAGCTATTTTGGTTTTTGGAGCACAGTTTGCTTTTTGGACACCATGACACTTTTGCAGAGCCCATGAATTGCCAGTAAAGTGGAATCTGCAGACATGTCAACCCATTTTGGAAACTACACCCTTCAAGGGATTTATCAAGTGGGGTAGCGAGCATTATTAACCCTTAAGTGTTGCATTCTTTTAATGTCCAGAAATGAATGCGCAGCTGATAATGAAAGGTTAAAAATGAAATTTATCCATAGATATGCCATTTCAGTGCCCATTATGTTGTGCCCAGCTTATGTCTGCACAGACACACACTCCAAAAACTGTTGAGCGGGGATCCCGGGCATAACAGCTTTTGGAGCGTTCATCTGTGATACAAGCCAGGCACAACATATCGGGCACTGAAATGACGTATTCCTGGAAAAATTGTCATTTTCACCTTTCACCATCAGCTGCGTATTTATTTATGGATAATAAATGATAGCAACACTTGGGGGTTAAAAATGCTCACTGTATCCCTGGATAAATTCCTTCAGGGGTGTAGTTTCCAAAATGGGGTGACATGTAAGGGGATTCCACTTTACTGGCGTTTCAGATCTGCAAAAGTGCAATGGCATCCAAAAACCAAACCGTCCAAGCCTGTGCTCCAAAAACCAAATAGCGCTCCTTCCCTGCTGTGCTCGGCTGTGCCTAAACATCAGTTTATACCCACATATGACATTAAGTACATTATCCTGGGTGCACCAGTGTCATACATGTGGGTATAAGCTGCAGTCTGGGCACACAGCAGGGAGGGCTATGTGGCTTTGGAGTGCAGATTCAGATGTTTGGGATCTGGATGCCATGTCATGTTTGCAGAGCCTCTAAAGTACCAGTTAAGTGGAATCCCCTAGGGAATGACCCCGTTTTGAAAAGTGCACCCCTCAAAGAATTTATCAAGGGGTGTAGTGAGCATTAGTATCCCAGATGTGACTGCACAGCGGATGGGGAAAAGTGAACATGTAATCTGTGCGGAGTACATTGGGTACACTAAATTCCCAGTTGCTCCTATTATTGGAGGGGTCACTCTGGGGGTCACTTCTGGTTTATTATCCCTTGTAAGGTCTAAATCTGGGGTGTACCCTCATATATGCTCACACAGCTTATACATTCCCTTCCTGCCACAGCCAGTTGTGTTCTAATGATTTGGCGATTTTTGGGGTTTTTGTCTTCACATTGTACAAGCTATATTTTCTTTATTTTTCTGGTGATGTAGCCATATGAGGGCTTATTGTTTCCGGTATGAGATGTATTTTGTAATGACATTTTTTGGTGCCTACAACTTATTAAATAAATTTTATTAACTCTTTCTTGGTGGATTAAAAAAAAACCACATCAATTCTGGCATTGCGTTTTACCTTTTAAATTTTTCGCCATGCAGTGTAGAGCGTAAGTAACATGTTACCTTTATTCTCTCTCTATTCCCTCCCTGTCTGCTGAGGACGCCTCAACACTTATGGCGCTGATCTCGCTAGATGAGGTTAAGAGAGTACTTAATAGCTTCCCAAAGGGAAAAAGCCCAGGGCCAGATGGCTTCCCTTTACAATACTACGTATACCCGTTGTTATGTGGTAGCTATAGACCTATATCACTTCTTAATCTTGATCTTAAACTTTGGGCAAAGATACTGGCCACTAGGATAAAGCACCTTCTTCCCTCATTATTGCACCCGGATCAGGCGGGGTTCATCCTACAGTAGGTAGAGAGGGGAAGGACAATTCCATGCTATTACCCACGCCCGGAAAACTCATTCACAATTAGAACTTTTAGGGATTGACGCTGAAAAAGCTTTTGATAGAGTAGATTGGCGGTTCATGAAGGCTTCTCTACAAAAATTTAATTTCCCACCTCTGTTTATAAAGGCAATCTTTACCATTCATAATAACCCCCATGCCCGTTTGAAAATTAATGATACACTCTCACCCAGCTTTAGTATTAAGAACGGGGCCAGGCAGGGTTGCCCCCTCTCACCCTCACTTTTCATTCTAGTTTTAGAATCTTTATTGCAGGCTGTCCACTCCCACCCAGATATTTAAGGTCTGAAAATTGGCTCACACACTCTGCACTCTGCAGCATTTGCAGATGATGTATTATTTTTAGTGGAAAATCCCGATCAGGAACTCCCGGCAATAGCAGATCTTTTCTCCCTTTATGGTTATTTTTCAGGTTATAAAGCTAACTTGGATAAATCAGAAGTACTGAACATCACAATCCCACCTGCGCAGGCTGCGAAAATCTCCCCAACACACCCTTTAAATGGATCTCTAAATCGCTTAAATATTTGGGTGTACAATTGACAGCAGACCCTTCCCACTTACAGTATATGCTGAAAATTTTCAACCGCTACTCACAGAGATTCGTACACTGTTAGCGTCATACCAAGGTCTACCTTTCTCTTGGTTTGGTAGACGGAATCTATTGCAGACCTATGCACTCCCCAAGATCCTGTACCGCTTGCATATGCTGCCTATTCGTCTGCCCCCACTTTTCTTTAAATCAGTTCGAGGCTTGTTCTCTAGTGGGGCAAGCATCCATGGCTTTCTCTTAAACTCTTAATGAAGAAAAAATTGGCAGGAGGTATAGGTCTCCCATATATCTCAGACTACTATAAGGCTGTTCAGTTGAAATGATGGGTTGAACTTGTTTCTTCAGGGTCATCTTCCCTACTATCTAGTCTATCTTACTGCACTTTCAGTGCCTCTTCCCACATGGAATTGTGGATGTATGGTTCCCCAGGCCACCACTCTAAGTCACTAGATCAACTTCTGTTAGGAGCCTGTGAAACGTGGCGGAATTTGAGAGATACCTTAGCACCTTCCCCTTCCCCCTTGCTTCCTATCAGCACCCTTCCGGATTGGTTAGAGAAACCAAATACAGCATGCTCTAACATGTGGCAACGTCTGCTGTCTCACCGACTTCTGGAAGTTCTTGACAAAACAACAGTGGTGGATTTCGCAAAATTGGAATCCCTAATCTCAGACAAGCCCCTTTCCTTTCTTCATAAAATCACCTGACTAAGTTTGTCCAGGACTGGATGGCATCTAACCAGGCTTGCACTGACCTTACTCTTTTCGAGCGCACTTTTCTGGCACGTAATAAACTCCTCTCCAAGACATCATATGTCTTAGCCACATTTGTTAGTCCGGTTAAGATCTACAAACCTGCATTCCTTTCATCATGGGAAACAGAGTTGAATTTATCGCTTTCGGATGAGCAGGTTAAGCAGGTACTCCAGAACTTGCACGACTTCTCCCCATGTGTATGCCTTCAGGAGACACACTACAAATTGCTAACCAGATGGTACCATACCCCTCAGTGGCTTCAAAGAATGAATTTGTCAGACACGGATGTGTTGGAGATGCAAAGTCCAGAGTGGATCTCTGTCATACATATGGTGGTTCTGCCCAGGCCTTAGTCAGTTCTGGATGGATGTCCAATCCGTCCTTAGACAACTTTCTTCCCCTTCTTTTGAGCTTACACCGACTATGATCCTTCTCTCGCTCCCTTCCTCTTGTCACACTCCTTTTGTCCGCTGCCAACTCCCTGATACCTTGCAAATGGCTTAGCCCAGACCCACCCACTAAAGCTGAATTTATTGAAAAGGTAAATCAAATCTCGCTTAGAGGAGTTGTCAAGCTGGAAAGCAAGACAACATGCTCGATTCCTAAAGATCTAAAACTATGAATTTTACTTTGAACATGATGATTCTGAAATTTCTGAATATGAGTTTGTGACTATGAGTGTAGGTATGAGTAAGCTTCTTAACCTGCCCCTCCCCCCTTTCCCCTCCCCCCTCTCTCTCTCTTTTTCTGTCCATCTCACCCCCTCCCTCCTTTCCTTCTTCCTCTCTTCTTTTCTACCCCCCCTTTTATTTTCTTTCTTCTTCCTTTTCTTTTTCCCGCCATCTCTCTTTTTCTTTCTTTTTCTCCTTCCTTTTTCTAACCTCCTCTCTCTTTTAGTCTCTTTCCTATCCATCTCTCCATCGGCACTTTTCTTCATTTCTTCATATATTCATCTATTTAGTTATCAATTCAGTTATTTATATATTTGTTTTTTCACTTATGCCTTTTTTACAACAATTGAGTGTACTATATGAGGATATTGTACCAGACGTCATATGTGTATACTGCTGTTATGTACTACTATATAGTAATACTATTTTGCTCCTATTCTATACCATTCTATGTTTACTTCAAGCAACTGTATCTCTCTTGTATTGTAAAATCTGTAAAACCTGTTAATAAAAACATTATTAATAAAAAATAAAAAAAAAACATCAAAATGACCCTGTTCAAAAGTTCACATACCCTGGTGATTTTGGCCTGATAACATGCCCAGAAACCAAACCATGGTCAGGTAGACCAACCAAAATTTCGGCCACAACTGCCCGGAAAATTGTTCGGGATGCAAGGAAAAACCCACACATAACATCAGCTGAAATACAGGACTCTCTGAAAACTATTGGTGTGGCTGTTTCAAGATGCACAATAAGGAGGCACTTGAAGAAAAATGGGCTGCATGGTTGAGTTGCCAGAAGAAAGCCATTACTGTGCAAATGCCACAAAGAATCTCGCATTCAATATGCCAAACAGCACAGAGACAAGCCTCAAAACTTCTAGTACAAGGTAATTTGGAGTGTTGAGACAAAAATTGAACTTTTTGGCCACAATCATAAACGTTACATTTGGAGAGGTGTCAACAAGGCCTATGATGAAAGGAACGCCATTCCTACTGTAAAGCACAGAGGTGGATCACTGATGATGTGGGGATGTGTGAGCTTCAAAGGCACAGGAAACTTGGTCAAAGTTGAAGGAAAGATGAGTGCAGCACATTATCAGCAAATACTGGAGGCAAATTTGCACTTATCAGCCAGGAAGCTGCGCTTGGGACCTAGTTGGACGTTCCGACATGACAACGATCCAAAACACAAGGCCAAGTCATTGGCTACAGCAGAAGAAAGTGAAGGTTCTGGAGTGGCCATCTCAGTCGCCTGACCTCAATATCATTGAGCCACTCTGGGGAGATCTCAAGCGTGCAATACATGCAAGATAGCCCAGGAATTTACAGGAACTGGAGACTTTTTGCCAAGAAGAATAGGCAGTTTTACCATCTGAGAAAATAAAGAGCCTCATCCACAACTACCACAAAAGACTTCAAGCTGTCTTTGATGCTAGAGGGGGCAATACACGGTATTAAGAACTGGGGTATGTGAACTTTTGAACAGGGTCATTTTGATGTTTTTGGTTGTCATTATGATTTAAAAAGAGAAAACACAGAAGTTTGACAATAAATGGCTTCAACCAACCACTAACCATGAGTGGAGAAAAAGGTTTTGTGTTAACATTGATATTCTCTGAAAAAAGGCCAAAAAAACCCAAAAAATCTGCCAGGGTGTGTAAATTTTTTAGCACAACTGTATTTGCAAGGTGAATTTCTTTGTTGTTCCACATAGTTTGCATTTGGAAAATAACCATTTGCCAAAACTGAGTTAGCCTCTTCTTCTACTAGGGTGTGGTGGAGAGTAGAGATGAGCGAATCGAAGCTGACGAAGCGGAATTCGATCCAAATTTCAGGAAATCTTCGATTCGCCTCAAATCCGGACTGCCTCATGCTTCGATGTATTTAATCTCATTTTTTCAAAAAATGGCTGCTGCACATGTTAGGACAAGGGGCAAGATACTCTGGGAACGTGGGATCACCCACAATGCCATGCGCGCAGCTAATCAGCAGCCAGCCAGCCCTGTGACAGCCCTCTAAATACCCTCTGCCATTTTAGGTTCAGTCATTTCACATCGTACTTAGTGCAGGGAGAGATGTCAGCAGGCGCTAGGTAAAGTAGTAGAAAACACTTCAATACTGATAGTTTGCTCAATAGAAGTTCAGGGAAAGAGCATTAGAAATGTAGGGAAAGGATAGGGAGGAATTTAAACAAAAATATTGAAGCAGGACAGGGTTCATTTGGGGTGTTAAAGCCTGGGTAATAGCATCAATCGTACTACACATTGCTGCACTGACTGCCATTATACTGCTGCTCATTGCAGATTTGCATTAGATCATACCTGTGTCTTCAAGGTAGAAATTTAAAAGCCTTTTTGCCGTGCAATAGTGGCCAAAAAAAAAAAAAAGAATTCTTATCCAGTAATCTCCGCAGTAATCTGTTATAACGCCTTTTCAAGGAATTCATTAGTGGGGAAACAAATAAGGGGCTTATTCGCCATTGTCTTGAAGCTAGAAAATTACAGGCCTTATTGCCGTTAACTAGTGGCAAAAAAAAAAGAATTCCTATCCATTAATCTCTGCAGTAATCTGTTATAATGCCTATTCAAGGTGTTTATTAGTGGGGAAAATAATAAGGGGCTTATTCGCCATTGTCTTGAAGCTAGAAAATTACAGGCCTTATTGCCATTAACTAGTGGCAAAAAAAAAGAATTATCATCTATTAATCTCCACTGTAATCTGTTATAACACCTATTCAAGGCATTTATTAGTGGGGAAAATAAGAAGGGGCTTATTTGCCATTGTCTTCAAGCTAGAATATTACAGGCTGTATTGCCGTTAACTAGTGGCAAAAAAAAAAATAATTTTTATCCATTTATCCACTGTAATCCATTATAACGCCTATTCAAGGCATTTATTAGTGGGGAAACAAATAAGGGGCTTATTCGCTGTTGTCTTGAAGGTAGAAAATTACAGGCCTTATTGCCATGAACTAGTGGCCAAAAAAAATAATTCTTATCCTGTAATCTCTGCAGTAATCTGTTATAACGCATTTCAAGGCGTTTATTAGTGGAGAAACAAATAAGGGGCTTATTCGCTGTTGTCTTGAAGCTAGAAAATTACAGACCTTATTGCCATTAACAAGTGGGAAGAAAAAAATATTCTTATCCAGTAATCTCCGCAGTAATCTGTTATAATGTCTTTTCAAGGCGTTTATTAGTGGGGAAACAAATAAGGGGCTTATTTGCCATTGTCTTGAAGGTAGAAAATTACAGGCATTATTGCTGTGAACTAGTGGCCAAAAAAAAAGAATTCTTATCCAGTAATCTCCACAGTAAGCTGTTATAATGCCTATTCAAGGCATTTATTAGTGGGGAAAATAAAAAGGGTCTTATTCGTCGTTGTCTTGAAGATAGAAAATTACAGGCCTTATTGCTATTAACTAGTGGCAAAAAAAAGAATTCTTAGATTACAGCGGAGATTAATGTATGTTATAACACCTATTCAAGGCGTTTATTAGTGTGGAAACAAATAAGGGGCTTATTCGCCGTTGTCTTGAAGGTAGAAAATTACAGGCCTTATTGCCATGAACTAGTGGCCAAAAAAAATAATTCTTATCCTGTAATCTCTGCAGTAATCTGTTATAATGCATTTCAAGGCGTTTATTAGTGGGGAAACAAATAAGCGGCTTATTCACCGTTGTCTTAAAGGTAGAAAATTACAAGCCTTTTTGCCGTGCAGTAGTGGCCAAAAAAAAAAAGAATTCTTATCCAGTAATCTCCGCAGTAATCTGTTATAATGCCTTTTCAAGGCATTTATTAGTGGGGAAACAAATAATTAGTGGCAAAATAAAAGAATTCTTATCTAGTAATCTCCGCAGTAATCTGTTATAACGCCTATTCAAGGCATTTATTAGTGGGGAAACAAATAAGGGGCTTATTCGCCATTGTCTTGAAGCTAGAAAATTGCAGGCCTTATTGCCATTAACTAGTGGCAAAAAAAGAATTCTTATCCGTTAATCTCCGCTGTAATCTGTTATAATGTCTATTCAAGGCGTTTATTAGTGAGGAAAATAATAAGGGGCTTATTCGCCATTATCTTGAAGGTAGAAAATTACAGGCCTTTTTGCCCTGTATTATTTTACTTTTCATTTACTTATTTGATGTAACAGTATGTTAGACAGAGAAGCGACAGGCCATGCACAGGGAACAGGCACAGGCCTAAATGTTTCTGGCGCAGGCCCAGGTCTCAGAAGAGTAAGGGAGTGTGGCAGCAGGGGTCAATTACAGAGGCCTGAGCTCCCAATGCCAGCTAGTGGTCGTGTCTTGACCAGTAACCCAACGGTTGTAGAATTGTTGACTAGGTCATCCACTTCATCCCAAGTCACATCAGACACCCCCAGCCAAGAGTCGGTGGGTTCGTCAGACACAACCCTTAGTTGGCATGGCCTGGCAGCAGGCCTTGTGCCCTCACGTGTCCTCAACCTGCCTCTGACCGCTCGCATGGGAGCTGGTGTTGTGAGCGGTCAGGCTCCTGGCTCAGAGACCGTTGAAGAGGACATCAGTGACCTGCAGACAGTAGTGGATGACGATGTAGCCGATTGCAATTTGGGAGCCTGATGACAAAGAGGCTACATCATCATCGGGACAAGAGAGTGGCAGCTTGCACATGAAGAAGCGGCGGAGTCAGCAGGGTAGCAGCAGTGGGAGGTCAGGAGCCAAACGTGCCCGGGGTAGACCACCCACTTCACAGGAACATACCTGCCCGGAAAGCAGTGGTGCAGGGGCTCACAGAGGCAGCAGCGGTAGCAGTCAGTTAGTGCGGAGTGTTGGGTGTAAAATCACCTACTTGGCGGTGTGGCAGTTTTTTGTTAAGCCGCTGGGGGATTTGACTATGGCCATATGTGGAATCTGTGGGCAGAAGGTGAAACGTGGCCAAGGTGCCAATGTTGGCACCACAACCCTGCATCAACATATGCTGCGTCACCATAAAGTGGCCTGGCAGAACCGTGGCTCCAAGGTGGTGGTCCAGCCTGCCGCAGCAACCGCTGCATCACCCGGTGGCACGCACCCTATTTCAGGCAGTCAAGGCTCCAACATCTCAGCCGAAGGAAGCTGTGTGTCCTTCCCATCATCTGCTGGTCCTGATGCTCCTGCTCCTCCTCCTCCTAGTGAGTCATTGCATCAGCAATCCATCACCGAAGTGATTTCAAAGAGACAACAGCATGCGTGCACTCATCCAACGGTGCGGAAGCTGAACGTGCTCCTGTCCAAGTTGCTGGTGCTGCAGTCCCTCTCTTTCCAAGTTGTAGACTCTGCACCTTGCCGAGCCGAGGTGGAGAGTCCCAAGCCGTCATTTCTTAGCCAAAAAGACAGTACCAGCCCTGCACAAAGATGTAGAACAGAAGGTGAGCCAGTCCTTGAGACTGTCGGTGTCTGCTAAAGTGCACAGCAGCGCTGTGTGGAGCTGTAACTACGGTCAAGGACAATATATGTCCTTTACGGCCCACTGGATGAATGTGGTTCCTGCCCAGACAGACCAGCAACTTGGCCAGGTGATGCCGCTTCCACCTTCATGTTCTCATGCCATTGGTCCTGCAACAATGTTCACCTCATCCTCCACTGTGTCCTCAGCCTCCACTACAGGGAAAATTCACAGCGCTCCTCCAGCATACCACTTGTGCAGAGCACGGTGGGGTCATGCTGTTCTACACCTCGTTTTCCTGAGCGAATGGAGTCACATAGGGGAGGAACTGTTCCATGTCTTTCATCAAGAAATCGAATCCTGGCTTTCTCCATGACAACTCAAAATCAGAACCATGGTGACCGACAACAGGAAGAACATGGTGTCTGCACTGCGTCAAGGAGGGCTGAGCCATGCACCCTGCATGGTGCACGTGTTCAGTCTGGTTGTCAAGCATTTTCTTAAGTGTTCCACCGATCTGCAAGACATCCTAAAAATGGGCAGGAAACTTTGCGTGCACTTCAGCCACTCGTACACCGCCAAGCACACCCCCTTGCGCTGCAGAGGCAGAACGGCGTCCCCCAACATAGGCTGATATGCGACATTTCCACCCGTTGGAATACAACACTTGATATGTTGGACCGACTCTACGAACAGAGAAAGGCCATAAACGATTTCTTGATGATCCAAGTGGACAGAGGTACTCCCCTGTGTAACTTCGATGTTAGCCAGTGGCAGCTCATGCATGACACCTGCCGTTTGCTCGTGCCCTTTGAGGAGGCAACTTTATTAGTCAGTCGCCAGGTCTACGAGATGAACAACGTCATTCCACTGATTCATATCCTGGAAAAGATGCTGTTAAATCTGGTTGGTCAGGGGACTGGAGACGTGGCGCCTACATCTCAAGGCCACATGAGCCCTGTGGGGGCTGAACTGGATGAGGAGGAGGACATTGGAGCACAAGCAATGCGTAGCGAAATGGGTGGTTTTTCTACACAGGTGACAGGAGAGGAGGAGCAGGACCAGCCAGAAGAGCAAGAGGGAGATGAGGAAGATGAGGCAGATGACCCAGACACACCGTGGCAGTATGCAGTGGAGATGGAGGCAGGGAGTCCCTCCGAATCACTTGCACAAATGGTCAGATGCATGCTCACTTGCTTGCATAGTGACAGCCGAATTGTCACCATTGATGACTACTGGCTGTAGTGTTGTAGTGAGGATGCAGGTCACCTGGAATAAGTCCACTATGCGATAATGACTTTTATGGATCAGAACTCTCGAACTCTTTATTCCATGCTTCCTCCAAGAATCTCTGTCTAGCATCTCCCCTTCCTAGCTAAGCTCCTCCTCCCTTACTACCTCACTGTTGCTAGGCAGAGAAAGCAAAGTGAGTAAGCAGCAAAAAATATACAGAATATACTCTTAACAACATCACATCTCTCCTCTTCTTATAAAAAAAAAAAAGAAATGTTAATCATCGCTATATGTTTAAATGGGAGGAGGCGGTGGGTAAACCCATCTCCCAGGAACAGTGGCGGATTGTATGGTCTCGGGCCCAGAAATCATCTCAGTGCATTACGTTTAGGGAAACGCAGTATAAGCTGTTGATGCATTGGTATCATACTCCGGCTCTCCTTCATACTTTAAACCCATTAGTTCCCCCATGGTGCTGGCGCTGTGGAGCTGCGGTGGGTACCCTGCACCATATCTTTTGGACGTGCCCTCTCATCCTCGGTTTTTGGAGGGAGGTCAGGACTCTGACGACTGCTCTCTTTTTGCAAGAGGTTCCTCTTGACCCTCTTCTTTATCTCCTGAACCTTCCCCCCAGACACCTGAGCAATAAGTCATCCAGGCTTTTCTTGCATCTTTGTACTGCAGCTAAAACTCTCATAGCTAGAAACTGGAAGAAGGTGAGTCCCCCATCTAGTCTTGAGCTTGTGGCTAGAATGAAGGATGTGAGGAGTCTTGAATACCTGACTGCTGGCCTACATAATTCACGGGAAGCCTTTGGGGCTATTTGGGCACCCTGGGACATGTATTGTACATTACAGGGTCTCTGATCTCTAGTCCTCTCCTTCCCTCCCCCCCCCCTTCCCTTTGGTCCTACCCTTGTCTTCTTAATCCCTCCATTCCCCCCTCCCTTGTTCACTGCTTAATTTAAATGCATATTGCTTAGGGGGAGGAGGCAGATAGCCTCTATTTACCTCAATGCTTCCTGTTTGTTTGATTATTATTGTTTTTTTGTTTTTTCTTTATTCCTTGTTAATGAAAAATTTTTCAATAAAATTACAGTTATATAAAAAAAAAAAAAAAAAAAAAAAAAAAAGAAAATGCAACCATTATAAACAGACAATAAATCAAACGTCCAGATTGACAGGAAAATTTTACTGTAGAACATAATCCATGAGGTGCGTTGGTGGCGTTCGACTCATTATTGTCGGGTAGCGTCGAGACATCTCATTATCAGATAAAGTCTGTGAATTGTCGGAGGCATCTCTTGTTGGAGTTGCTGAACCAGTTGTATTTGGTGGGATTTCCTCATCATCTGTCTCCTCTGTACTTGCTCCTGGGTCATAGCCACAAAGCTTTTTAAAATGGGACACATTTCTTGTGACCTGATGACCCTGGTGTTGAGCAGTAACCATGGTACCCTTGACATGTTTGACTTGAAAGGGTTCCGGATGATAAGGGGATGATAATTTGTCACTAGGTCTCAGCCTTTTAACAAGAACCCAAACTGCCATGTCCAGCTGTTTGAAACGATGACAGCTCTTATCTGCATATCTTTTCATCCTGCCTTTGGCAAGGGAATCATTGAGGACCAATGGAGTCTGGATGGAAACTACAGGGATGTTCGGAAGCTCAATGCGCAATGGCCTGCCGAAAAGTGCAGTTGCTGGCGGAGTTCCTGTAGTAGAGTGTGGGGTGGCTCTGTACTGTCTAAGGAATCTGTATAATTCTTTTTGCAAATCCTTGTGTTCCATGGTAGCAATCCGAAGAGTTTTGTTGATTGATTGCATGAAGCGTTCCACTTCGCCATTGGCTTGAGGCCAGTAAGTAGTTATTTTCCTGTGGGTGAAACCAAGATAAGTTGCAAAAGACTGAAAATCTGCACTATTGAAAGGCAGCCCATTGTCGGTCTTTACTGTTTCAGGTATACAATATGCAGAGAAGATCTTGTCCAGTTTTGGTATGACGGCTCTTGCAGAGGTGGTGGAAACAGGTTCAATGACTGGAAACCTAGAAAAATCATCTATAACAGCCAGTAAATAGGAATGATCTGGCAAAGTGCAGAAATCAACACTAACGGCAGTTGATGGACTTTCTGGCAGAGGTGACATTTGTACTGGTGCTCGGCTGTGGTCCACCGTAGTTGCTTGACAAGGTATACATGCGTTAATAAGTGCTTCAACTCATTTATCTAGTCCCGGAAACCATACTTTCTCCCTAAGCAATTGCTTTGTTTTAACTATACCTTGATGAGCCTCATGAGCCAGATCGATCACTCTACTTTCAAGTTTCTGAGGTATGACCAGGCGGATGTCACGCAGTAGTATGTTTGAGTCAGACACAGAGAGAGTGTCTTGCATAAAAGAAGGCCTGCAAATATCCTGTTTGACCCTGTGGTTGAAGGCGAGCCTCAGCTACAAAAGAGCTCCAGTTCTTAGACCGAACAGCGTCAATAACTAACTGGAGTTGGGGATCAGAATCCACCGATTGTTTAATCTCTTCTTCTATTTACATGCTCCTCAGTTAAGACAGTGGCGGGCAAGTCATCTTTGGTAGACTGTGGTGAAGGGTGTCTTGAAAAATAGTCTGCAGGGTTCCCAGCTCCTGCCTCATATCGTAAATGAAAGTGGTAGATCTGTAGGCGGAGTAGCCAGGGTTCAAGTCATGGGGGTGGCTTTGACAAATGTTTATTGAAGATTGGAATGAGTCAATTACTGTATGGTCAATTACCACTGTGAATGGATGACCAAAGAGGTAAAGATGGTAATGAAGGCATCCCCATACAGCTTCCCTCTCAGTTTGGAAATAGAGCTGTTCCGTCTCTGTTAAAGCCTTGCTTGCATAGGAGACTGTGGAAACGCTGCCAGTTTTGGACACCTGAGTTAAAAATCACACCAAGGCCTACAGGACTGGATTCCACAATGAGCTCAGTAGACTTTAGAGGATCAAAATAGGCCATGACTGTGTCACTAGTCAGACTGGACTTTAGTGTGTCAAATGCCGATTGATGTTCAACCGTCCTTGACCAAGGAGCATCTTTTTAGTGAGGTGTTGTAGGGGTTCAGAAACAGTAGCCAGATCAGGTATGAAACATCTACAGTATGTGACCAGTCCAAGAAAACTCCGAACATCTGATACATTTTGAGGCTGGCTAGCAGAGGTTATGGCAGCTATTTTCTCAGGGTCTGCAGAAACGCCATTTTCAGCAAAAATATAGCCAAAAAAAATTTAATGACATCTGGTTGAACTCACAACATCTGGTTGAACTTACATTTTGACTAATTTACGGTTAGATTGCAGTCTCTGAAAGACTTGTTCTAAGTGGTTGTCATTTTCCTCTTGGGTTGTGCCAAAGATGAGGATGTCATCACTGACATTGAGGACTTCAGGTATTCCTGAAAGAACCTGCCTGATAACATTCTGAAATATTTCTGCAGTCGATGAAATACCAAAGTTCAGCCTCTTCCTCTTGAACCTTCTCAGACCGACATGAGTGCTAAAAGTTGTTATATATCTGGAGTCTGGGTGCAATTCAAGCTGATGATATCCAGATTTTAGATCAATTTTTGAAAATATTTTTGCACCATGTAGATCTGCGAGAATGTCATCAATGGTAGGCGTAATGTGCCTTTCTCTTTGAATGACTCAATTGGCATGTCGCATATCCACACAATCCGATTTTACCAGGCTGCTAAGGTTTAGGTGCAACAACAATTGGTGAGACTCAGGGAGTTGGGCCCTCCACACGTTCAATAACATCAGATGCCTCCAGGTCTTGCAGTTCTTTCTCCACAAGCTTGCGGACATGGAATGGGATGCGCCTGTGAGGTTGAACTGGAGGCTGTACTGACTGGTTAATGTGTAATTTCACTTGAAAGTCTTTCAGCTTTCCTAGGCCTTGAAAGAGTTGAGGATATTTCTGCATAATATTTTGGACTGAAGTGCGTGTTCTGCTGTTTACCAGTTTCACTAGGCCCAGAGATACCACACTACTGCAGCTGAGAAGAGTGTCTGCAGAACACTCCACTACATAGAAAGTGTCCGTAATGGATTTCCCATCAGACATTAGTACTGACTGAAATTTGCCACACATGGGGTAATGCAGCTGAACCATAAACATATATCTTCAGGTTAGTACATTGCAAAGCAGGTTTGTTCTTTAGCTGATTATAGGTGGCGCGACTAATAACATTGACAGACGCCCCTGTATCTACCAGTGTCTCCACCGGAGTGCCATTTAGTAAGATAACTTGTTTGGGATTAGTAATTGCATGCACATTTTGAGACCCCTCTTCAGTCACTAAGAATAAGTAGGTGCTACTGTTCTCATCAGCAGGGGGCACTGACTGCATTGCTTGAACTTTCTGTGGCATGACTTGTTTTGCAGAGAGAGAAGATTGTGATTTAAATCTGCAAACTTTTGCAAAGTGATTTTGTTTCCCACATTTATGACAATGTCCTTTGCTGGGCAGGTTTCTGATGAGGATAAGGACCTTCACAGTTGTAGCAGGTTGCAGCCTGTGTGAGAGGCACATGTGGCTTCTGAGTGAGCTTTGCTACAGAAGATGGCTGCTCTGGCATACAGCCTGTGTTCTCTATAAGTTTAGCTTGATTCTCTGCTGCATAATGAATATGTGCAATGTCCAGTAACTTTGCTAAAGTCATGGTGGGATCTCTGAGTGCTTATCTCCTTAACTTAGATGAGACACAACCTTGTATGATTTGCATCAGAATTTCCTTGTCTGTATCTGAAAATTCACAGTAAGCTGCAAGTTGCCTTAAGCAGATATGATATGTATCAATGCTTTCTGTTGCTGACTGTTTTGACTGTCTAAACTTGAAAATTTCAAAGGCAGCATTTATGTATTGTGACAGGACCAGGGGCAAAGTGGTAGAAGGAGTATACATTTCTCCCAGTTTCTTGTCATAGTCCTTCTAAAAGCACCTGGGAAAGGTGTGTTCCTTGCTGGAGGGTTTTATCTAAACCCTGGTAAAAGGTCTGGCTGCTGGAGTAGGCAGAGTTGGGTGTGGCTCTACTCAATTCAGCCACTTCAGGTTTTGGGATGACTGGGGGTTAATCCCTTGTTTCCTGAATTGTGCATATATAAGGGCAGACAGCACACAGATATTTGGCTCTCTCTGCTCCTGGGAAACCACTGTCAGTTAAACTGCTGTATTTTGTGTTTAGGGAGCTGTGCAGTAGGCCCAGCTCTCTCTAGTTAGATACCTGTATTGTAGGTAGTGGCCGGATGGCTAGGATTTTATTTTGTATTTTTATTGTTTTGTTTTCCTTAAACCACTAATAAAACTGGTTGCGGCCAGTTGCACCATACTTAGCTGGACTGGACTCTATTTGCTGTTGCTAAAAAGTGCTCGTCTATCTGAGGAGACGACGTTCCCGAGCTAATCCCTTTACAGTATGGAGAGAAGTGCTTACTTAATGCTGCTTTGCATAGCTCATAGTCAGTGTCCTCCCCGTATTAGGCAGAGTTGTGAAGATATCATAGACTTGCTCCCCTGCATAGTATAACAACATTGCTTTCTTTCTTGCATTGTCAGTAATGTTCAGTGCTTGCAGGAATATCTCAAAGCATGCTGTCAAGTTTGCTTGGGGCTGGTGCACATCAAATGCAGCAAAGGAGGGTAAGCAGGCCATGGCTGGTGCAGACTTGTACACAATTTGCTGTAGCTGTCAAATACCTTTAGTGGATGGTTCTTAATCCTCGTCGCCAATTGTAGTGTTGTAGTTAGGATGCAGGTCACCTGGAATAAGTCCACTATGCGATAATGACTTTTATGAATCAGAACTCTTTATTCCATGCTTCCTACAAGAATCTCTGTCTAGCATCTCCCCTTCCTAGCTCAGCTCCTCCTCCCTTACTACCTCACTGTTGCTAGGCAGACAAAGCAAAATGAGTAGGCAGCAAAGAACATACAGAATATACTCATAACAACATCACACTGACTATCCACCATGTTAGACCCTCGCTACCGGTCAAAAATAGGGGCCTTTTTTATACCCACTGAGAGGGAGGACAAACTGAACTACTATAGAGACATCCTATATAGTCAAGTGGCCGCTGCCTATCTGCGTCATTGTCCTTCCTCTCGCAGGTCAGAGGCAACATGAGCGTTCACCTTGCACTGCCATGGCAGCTGTGGTGGGGGGGGGGGGGGGCAGGAGCATTATCAACTCCATCAACAGCAGCCTGAGCCTAGAGTCACTGATGAGCAGCTTTTTTCACCCACATAGAAAAGAAACTACTCATCAGCAGCTAGACACAGAGCAGAACCTGAACCAGCAGGAGGTGGCATACTGCTGCTGCCACTGGGTCACTGTATGTACTCATCATGCTGCTGCCACTGGGTCACTGTATGGCCTCCTCATGCTGCTGCCACTGGGTCACTGTATGTACTCATCATGCCGCTTCCACTGGGCCACTGTATGGCCTCCTCATGCTGCTGCCACTGGGTCACTGTATTGGCTTTTCATGCTGCTGCCAACTCCACATTACGTCGCCTTGCCACTCTGTGTCCTCTTCATGCTGCTGCCACTGGGTCACTGTATGGCCTCCTCATGCTGATGACACTGGGTCACTGTATGGCCTCCTCATGCTGCTGCCACTGGGTCACTGTCAAGCCTCCTCATGCTGCTGCCACTGGTGCCATCTTGTGATGGGATGACTGCAAAGTATGCAGATGATGAAGATGAAATGTACATTGATTATGTTTCTAAGTTTTGGAATATGCATGTCTTTTTGTAACTGGACTTATCTATAGCCAGAAACGGATTACTGCTTTGCACACTCTTGGCATTCTCTTGAGCTTCAAGAGGTAGTCACCTGAAATGGTTTTCACTTCACAGGTGTGCCCTGTCAGGTTTAATAAGTGGGATTTCTTGCCTTATAAATGGTGTTGGGACCATCAGTTGTGTTGTTCAGAAGTCAGGTGGATACACAGCTGATAGTCCTACTGAATGGAGTGTTAGAATTTGTATTATGGCAAGAAAAAAGCAGCTAAGTAAAGAAAAACGAGTGGCCATCAGGAATATACTTGCCTCCAGCAGCGAATCTTTCTGTGCTCCAAAAGGCAGCACAGTTTGCTGCACGATTCCCTGAGGCCATTGTACTCTGCCTGAGGGAATTTAATAAGGTAATGGATGTAGCCATGGATCGGTTCTCTATAGATCCCCTGTCTCCCTCCCGTCCCACTACTATGGCCAAGGTAGTCCACGAACTGGGCTGGCAGGATCTGTGGCGGGTGCGGTTTCCTGGGGCTCGAGTATTCTCATGCCACTCTGCCCATAGGCACGCATTATCCCGGATTGATTGTGCCTTCGGCAATATTAAAACCTGTTCTATATTGCAGTCTATATCCTATTTGCCTAGGGCAGTGTCAAATCATTCCCCATTGCTGGTCCAACTCAATAATAGCATGGCTGTCGGATCACGGCAGAGTTGGCGGATCCACCCCTTTTGGTTAAAATTATTCACACCCCAGGACAGAATACCTGACCAAATCCATATGTTTTTGGCCATTAACTCCCCAGACACTTCACCTCTCCTACTGTGGGAAACTACCAAGGCATATCTCAGAGGTTGCATTAAATCCTCTATTTCTTTTGTTAAAAGGGAGTCCTCGCAGTTGGAGACTAACTTGGCGGCTCAGTGTACCTCGCTTGAAGCTGCGTATGTGGCCAACCTGACTGATGAGGCTAGGTCTCAGTGGCTACAGACGGGACAACATTATTTACATGTACTGCACGACAATGCCCATAGGTCCCAGTTCTTTAACAAGCAAAAATTCTATGAGCCGGGAAATCAATCAAGTAGCCTGCTGGCACAGTTGATACATCAGAACACAGCCTCCCCAGCAATATTGTGGGTGCAATCGGTAACGGGAGAGATACTGTCTGATAGTGCTGACATCCGTGCTAGATTCCACCAATATTATAGTGAGTTATACCTATCTAAACTCGGGATGACTGAGCGGGAGCTTGCGGCCTATTTGGATTTGGTTCCCTTCCCGGTACTGTTGGAAGTTTTAATTTCCCCATTGTGGGACTATTAAAGGACTATTATTATTATTAGATAAACGTTCCTTTATGGATTCCCCCTTTACACTGGAACAGCTGTCGGAAGCATTGAAAGATATGGCAAGGGGCAAGTCCCCAGGCCCTGACGGCATTCCGGTAGAGGTATATGCCCAGTATAAGGATCTTCTGCTTCCAGTGTTGCTCAACTGTTATAGATCTGCCTTTGTGGGCCGCGGTCTCCCGGAGTCCTTCTAAGACGCCATTATTATCCTGTTACTTAAACCAGACAAGGACCTGCTGGACTGCGGCTCATATAGGCCTATATCATTACTTAATATAGACTATAAACTACTTACTAAGATGTTGGTAAATAGGCTTAACTCTGTGGTCTTAGACCTGGTTCACCCCGACCAAACTGGCTTTATGCCCGGTAAGTCTACATCAGACAATCTCAGGCGGGTCCAGGTGGTGACCCAGATTGGTGCAGCCTCTTTAAACGACTGGGCGATAGCCTCGTTAGACGCGACTAAGGCGTTCGACTCGGTCGAATGGCCTTTTCTGTTACAGGCACTGCGCAGGTATGGTTTTGGTGAGGGGTTTATTACCTGGATCTCCATCTTATATAGCTCCCCTAGAGCAGCACTGTCGATTAATGGTACACTGCCCCATATTTTCCCCTGGGCAGAGGTACGAGACAGGGTTGCCCGCTGTCACCGCTATTGTTTGCTTTGGTAATGGAACCCTTGGCGATCCTGCTTCGACAGGACCCTGTATATAGAGGTGTAGCTATAGATTCCCGGGAGGAAAGGACCGCACTATATGCGGATGATCTGCTACTGTTCATGAGGGACCCATCTCAATCCCTACCCAGAGTCATGGCTATAATTGACGACTTTGGCAATTATTCTGGCCTGCGGACCAATTGGACCAAATCCTCCTACATGCATATTGGTCGGATCCTGAGAGATACAGAAGGGGACACCGACTGTGTGTTAAAGGTGGTATCAGCCTGCAAATATCTGGGTATCATTATATCTAAATATCATAATCAATTTTTGGAGCAGAACATCTTTCCCCTCATATCACACTTTAGGGCCAAGTTTCATGTTTGGGCTTCCCTGCCTCTGTCGGTGGCCGGCAGAATTAATTTGGTAAAAATAGTAGTGTTGCCTAAGTGTTTGTATGCTTTGAGTCACTCTGCTGTGTCGGTGCCCCTTCGATTCTTTAAACAGATGGACTCTCTTATTATTTCTTTTGTATGGAGAAATTCTAGATCTAAGCTTAAGTTGTCTTCTCTGCAGAGACCAAAACAGTTGGGGGGTGCATCGCTTCCCGGTTTGTTTCTCTACTACCTGGCGGGACAGCTTCGTTTTATAAAGCCATGGCTCTCCCATGATCCCCTTATGGGACCAGAGGCACATCTGGCTTGCCATCTGGGTCTGAGTATACTGTGGCCGGTACTGGATAACCCAAACCTATTCAGGGGAAAGTTGTTGCCCATTCATGTTCTGGCAGGACGTGTTTGGCATCAGGCTAAGAAAATGTCTGCATATTCTGACGTACCTGCAGAAACACCGCTGTGGGGCAATCCTGGACTGCTGGCGCTCTTTGCCCTACCTGGCGCATAGTCCTGGTCACAATATGATGTGGCCTCTCTTAGTGACCTATATACCCAAGGCGTTTTTAGAACATTTGATCCACTAAGCACCTCCCGTGATATTCCTAGAAGACAATTTTTTAGATACCTCCAAATTCGACATGCACTCTCCTCCTTGTTCCCTGATCAGCTGAATAATATTTCTGAGTACCCGCTTATCGGAGTGCTTTGCTCTTAGGGCCCTGGAGGTTTAATATCTACCCTACATGCACACCTGATTCAGGCAAAAGTGTCCCTGTCGGACGCCCCACCGTGATTTGGGTGTGTCCTTTTATACAGAGTTTCTGGAATGGGGTTTTAGGATCTCCTGGCGAAAGTTATAGGTGCGCCTATACCATTCACACCAGAAGTGTGTCTCTTTGGCATACTAGATGAGGAACTATAGCAGCACCATGTTAGAATCTGTCTGAGGGAATCTTTATTTTACGCGCCAGGAAAGCCATCGCATTGCGATGGATGGCTGAGAGACCTCCTTCAGTACCTCTATGGAGGAAGCTAATTAACTCTATACTCCCATTCAATCATATTATATATAAAGGGAGAGTGTGCCCCCAGAAGTTCCATTAGGTATGGGGGAAATGGTGCAGTTCTTCTGTAACCCAGTATACGGCTCCTTCACTACATGCCGCAATAAATTCACTTATGCCGTGAGGGGGGGGGGGGGGGGTGAGACGCCAGGAGGGTCCAAAACCTCTAAGTATTTTATGATGTACTATAGCGAATATCATGGAATTGTAAAATGTAATACCTGTACCAAATAATATATGTTCTACTAAGCGACTATCCTTAATTGGGTATGTCTGGTGGGCAAGTGCAGTGTCATCGGTGTGGTGGGTGGGCTGTGGACTGATCGGGGTGGAAGTGCGGCATTTTGGGTGCTTATGTATCCGATTGTCCCTTGGGTATGAACTGTTTTCTGTATTGACCTGTTTTGATTATGTTGGAAACACAAATTTCAATAAAACGAGTTTAAAAAAAAAAATTCTCTTGAAGCATGGTTGAAAAGCAATGTCTGACTTTCATTTGTTCATTTTCATAGAATTTTTATATATTATTACTTTTGTCAGATTCAAGTTATTTCTGTGACACTGTGGGTTTTTCTTTCATTAAACGAGGGGTACCAACAATTTTGTCCACGTGTGTGTGTGTATAATATATATATATATATATATATATATATATATATATATTTCCCCCCCCCCCCCTACCACACCCAGCCAGCATCTTGCTTCATGTCCCATTATGTGCGCCTAGTCCAGGTGCTGGCATCACCCACCACCATACCCACATACCCCAGCCTGGCTCCTCACCCCATGTCCTCTCATGTCCACATAGTCCAGAGCCAGGCAGGGCACACACACACAAAACCCTAAATGAAACCCTCTGCACCCCCAAAAACCCCCTCCCAAAAACTTTCCTAACCCCCCACAAATACAACAGCAATATACAATATATACAACGCATAACATATAACAGATACAAGATACACAATAATCAGGAACAATTAACAGGATCAATAAATAACAATGTCAATACCTAAAATCTCACAACTAATCCCACCTCCCCCACTTACTCAGACGAACCCGAAGGCCTAGAGTTGGTCACCCTAAGCCCCCTACCCTCAATCTGGTTCTTAAAACAAAAAGGCTAAGGAAGACACACTAGCCCACCACCAGGGAGAGAGCATAAGAGGCCTATCCCTCTTACCATACCCTACTACTAATTCCCTATCATTCTGTCCATATTCTATCCCTATCTATCCCTCCCTATCCTTAGAAAACCCCACCTCCTGTGAAAAGCTCACTCTATCTGGCCCTACCTATCCCTAGCCCTACCTATCTACTCCACCCTACAGTTGTCCCTCGAAGCACCAAGAAGGTGAGACCTCGCCAGAGGACTGCAGCCATCTCAGTGCCCAGCCTCTCATACTCCCGGGAGCGCACCCTCACCAGGTCCAACAAGATGTTCTTACCAACCTCTTCCCTCGGGAGGACTTTGCTTCTTGTCGAGACTAAACACCGTGATGACCAGAGGTGGAACCTGACCACAGCACTAACTATAAAAAGTGTCTGGCGGTCCCTGCCATCCAGGTGTTTGAACGCTCCATAGGCCCACTCGGCATAGAAGAGGCCAGCCAGCTGAAGCCAACCAGTGGAGGCCACTACCAATTTACAAACCCCTATATTGAAGGGGCATTGAAGCAGGAATCTCTCAAGCATGTCACCACACTCATCCTGAGGGCAGACTCGCTCGTCGGAGTTCCGGTACTTCAAATTCCGCCTCACATACAGACTACTTTGGAGACAGCGCCAGGTCAGATCTCAAAACTTCTGCGGAAACCTTTTGGAATTCAACAAAGTTAATCCAACCTCCAAGACCCCACCTGGGCAATCTTTGAGTGCTAGAGGCTTCTGGAAACGGGTCAACAGAACCTCAGATCTCCCATACTCCCAGACCCCACTGACAGATTACCTTCAAGACCAGGAAGGCATAAGTCGGAAGGTATCCATGGGGTGTACGCAGATCTTTCACTTGCCCTCCTGACTCCCATTCCTGGAAGAAGGGCCGAAACCATCCCTGACAGGAGGCTACCTACATAGGAGTCCTCTCGAAGGAGAGGTTTGATAGGTTGATCTTGTAACCTCCCCCTTGATTAGGTTAAGCCTGTTCCCCCATAACAGCTGGTAGAACAGGCAACAGACCCTACTCCAAAGAGACTCTGGCAAGACACAGACGCTACCTAGATAGATCAACAACAGGAGCAGGTAAGCTTTGGCAAGGTGAACCCTTTCCCTCAGGGTTAAGGACCAACTGTTCCAGTGGTCAAATCTCTGGGCGACATCCTTAAGCCTACCTTCCCAATTTTGGAGTGGGTAATCACCCTGGCTGAAACGGATGCCTAAGATCTTAGCAGACCCCTGGGGTTCTGGGAGGGTGTCCGGGAGAGAAAAACCAGGCTCTCCCCCTCTTAGCCAGAGGCTCTCACATTTGCTCGTGTTTACAGCTGATCCGGAAGCCTCCGAGTAGCTATCCACCTCCGATATCACCCATTCAA
This sequence comes from Leptodactylus fallax, assembly GCA_947044405.1. Lineage (NCBI taxonomy): Eukaryota > Metazoa > Chordata > Amphibia > Anura > Leptodactylidae > Leptodactylus > Leptodactylus fallax. The sequence continues at coordinate 393,331 of CAMRHE010000833.1, forward strand.
ACTCCTCCTACGATGAGACAAGAACGGTGACATTGTCGGCGTAGGCTACTGTCCTCAGAGAGAGGCCAGGATCCTCCAGGTCCATCCCAACTCCCGTTAATGGTCCACCACCAATCCTCCTAATGGGGGGATCAATGGCAAACATGTATAACAGCGGGCTCAAGGGACGTCCCTGTCGGACACCTGACCCCACCTCAAAAGAACGACCAACCCAACCATTCACAAGCGGGAAAGACTCAGAGTATACAGTCATGGCCAAAAGTTTTGAGAATGATACAAATATTAATTTTTACAAAGTCTACTGCTTCAGTTTTTCTAATGGCAATTTGCATATACTCCAGAATGTTAGAAAGAGTGATCAGCTTAACAGCAATTACTTGCAAAGTCAATATTTGCCTAGAAAATGAACTTTATCCCCCAAAACACATTTCAACATCATTGCAGCCCTGCCTTAAAAGGACCACCTAACATCGTTTCAGTGATTGCTCCATTAACACAGGTGTGGGTGTTGATGAGGACAGGGCTGGAGATCAATCTGTCATGATTAAGTAAGAATGACACCACTGGACACTTTAAAAGGAGGCTGGTGCTTGCCATCATTGTTTCTCTTCTGTTAACCATGGTTATCTCTAAAGAAACACGTGCAGTCATCATTGCACTGCACAAAAATGGCCTAACTGGGAAGAGTATTGCAGCTAGAAAGATTGCACCTCAGTCAACAATCTATCGCATCATCAAGAATTTCAAGGAGAGAGGTTCCATTGGTGCCAAAAAGGCTCCAGGGCGCCCAAGAAAGACCAGCAAGCGGCAGGACCGTCTCTTAAAAGTGTTTCAGCTGTGGGATCGGGCTACCAGCAGTGCAGAGCTTGCTGAGGAATGGCAGCAGGCAGGTGTGAGTGCATCTGCACGCACTGTGAGGCGGAGACTCTTGGAGCAAGGCCTGGTCTCAAGGAGGGCAGCAAAGAAACCACTTCTCTCCAGAAAAAACATCAGGGACAGACTGATATTCTGCAAAAGGTACAGGGAGTGGACTGCTGAGGACTGGGGTAAAGTCATTTTCTCTGATGAATCCCCTTTTCGATTGTTTGGAACATCTGGAAAACAGCTTATTCGGAGAAGAAGAGGTGAGCGCTACCACCAGTCTTGTCTCATGCCAACTGTAAAGCATCCTGAAACCATTCATGTGTGGGGTTGCTTCTCAGCCAAGGGAATCGGCTCTCTCACAGTCTTGCCTAAAAACACAGCCATGAATAAAGAATGGTACCAGAATGTCCTCCAAGAGCAACTTCTCCCAACCGTCCAAAAGCAGTTTGGCGCTCAACAATGCCTTTTCCAGCATGATGGAGCACCTTGCCATAAAGCAAAGGTGAGAACTAAATGGCTCAGGGAACAAAACAGAGAGATTTTGGGTCCATGGCCTGGAAACTCCCCAGATCTTAATCCCATTGAGAACTTGTGGTCAATCATCAAGAGACGGGTGGACAAACAAAAACCAACAAATTCAGACAAAATTAAAGCATTGATTCTGCAAGAATGGACTGCTATCAGTCAGGATTTGGTCCAGAAGTTGATTGAGAGCATGCCAGGGAGAATTGCAGAGGTCCTGAAGAAGAAGGGTCAACACTGCAAATATTGACTTGCTGCATTAACTCATTCTAACTGTCAATATAAGCTTCTGTTACTCATAATATGAATGCAATTATATTTCTGTATGTGATAAAAACATCTGACAAACACACATAAAAACCAGAGGGCAGCAGATCATGTGAAAATATAATATTTGTGTCATTCTCAAAACTTTTGGCCATGACTGTAAGGTCTGCAACCACTTAATGAACCTGATGGGGAGGCCATACCTCAGAACCACTGAACACAAGTACTCGTGATTCACCCTGTCAAAGGGACAGCATGTATCCGTTCCACCAACCAAGTTTTCACACCGGATATTTCCTCCTGGCTACCTCCGGTCGAGATCAAGACTTCAAGCCTCTTCCTCAGTGCAGTGTACATGCGGTACACGTCCAGTGACCTGAGGCTTGAAAGCTTGCGGAAAAATCCCGTCACAATTTTCTTAATCTTATCTCCACTCTGACTTAGTGTCTCTAAGACCCAGTAGTTCTACCTGATTCTGAAGAAACTCCTCAAAGGCTTGTCTCACAGCTGTCTCTTCAAGGAGTGATGAATTCAGCCTCCACAAACCTCTTCCTTTCCAGAGAGTCTCTGAAATATTCAAAGAAAACATAATTAAACAGTGGTTGGAGAACTCCACCTCCACCATGGACACAGGGGTGATGACAGAATTCTCCTTTAAAAAAAAACCTGTCTATTCTAGACCTAGCACTTCGATAGGTGAAACCACGATGACCTGGAGAATGCCTGATGTGGATATCTTCAAGGCGAACTTCACTAACTATACTATTCAATGCGACGCTGTCATAGGGCAGTCTATCTCTGGCACCTCCACAATCTTGGGGTCTTGTTATAGTATTAAAATCCCCGTTATAGATGACTTACTTACCCGTAAAAAGAAAGGGCTTTATCTTCATGAAAAGGCTTTTATGGTCCCATTTAGTCTGGGGACCGTAAATGTTAATAAGGCGCAGTTCCTGCCTCCCCATGAAGACGTCTAAGACTAGGCACCTTCCCATTTCTGGCTCAATAAATCGCATGGCACTTCACCTCTGTGGTAAAAAGGACCGCCACTCCACTATACGGCTCAGCCACAAGGGACCAGTAGGAGGTCCCCCTGCACCACTCCCTCCTTGCTCTGTTAATTTCATACAAAGTACAGAGCCTGGTCTCCTGCAAAAACAAAATGTCAGCTTCAACACAGCTGAGAAAATCAAAGGCTGCAAATCTAGCCATATCTGACTTAATACTGGCCACATTAATGGTGGCCAGAGTCAATGGAGAGGGTACCACCATCATGATTGATTGGCCTTCTTCTTTCCTCCCCCTTTGCGTTAACCCCCCCCCGAATGAACCAACTCTTCCCCCGTTTTTTACAACATAATAAGTCCATCACCTCACCTAGTGCAGTCTCACTTGAAACACTTTGTGTTCAGCTTACTGTCCTGATCTTTGTCTTGCTCTGATTCTGACTCCAAGGATTCTACCTCAGAGTCCTCGGAGGACGTGGGACCACTCTCCCGGCACATCCTCTCCTTCTGCTGCTGGTAAAATCGATCATCGTTTAAAAGCTTTTCTCTGAATGGCCCCGCACCCTCCAGGATCTCCTTACATCTTTGCTCCGCAATCTTTATCTCTTTCTTCAGGTTTTTCACCTACTGGCTTAGAGCTGGCTGGTCATTCCTGGAAGCACGATTGCTCAGCTCCCGGGAGTTCTGCATCTCCGCTGCCAAGGAAAATAACGCTTTTTTTTTTATCTTCATACTCATCAAGGGTCATATTGATTCTTTAGCTGAAAGCCAAGACTTTTTCTCCTGACTTATGCATCCCCCATCCAGAGGACATCACGGACCCCGCAGATCCCAGACTCTATGAGGTGCCTTCTCCTCGGCGCCTGTCTCTACTGCTGCTGCTGACACTACGGGCTACTACAACGGAGCTTTCCTTGGAAGCACTTCTGGTGGTTCTAGCTTCACCACTCATGGCCATGGCTTTGGCTGCAATTCTCCCACTTGCTGTAGACTGGGATGGCTGATTTTGTGTCGACCTCCAGCTTGCAGAATTCGGGATGTTGTATCAGAAGCCTCCTGCCCCCCACACCCTGCTCCATACTGTGTACTTGCAAAACACCAAGGGCTTTCACACACAATCCTTTTACCGGGAATCTGGTTAAATAAAGCAAAAGACAATAAAACTCTAGCTCGCAGGCTTTTTAGGGCCTACACACCACCACGGAGCTCTGGAGTTCCACAATGACAGATCTGGATACCGCAGCTGCTGGCACCAGATTTTCCCTCCAATGGATCCTCGTTAAAGGATTTAAAGTGTACTCATTCCAATTACAGGGCCTCAAAAGAGTCCTGTATTGTTATTTTTCGTCACTACCTCCCCAAGTCAGGATTGGGTAATTTGCGCGCCTGCTGCCTTCCTTGGATGTGGTAGCAGTTTCTCAGGCTCCCTCTCTGGAATCGAACCCTGATTCCCTTTACCCGTGGTCACCATGGTGGCCGCAGAAGGTACCATCGAAAGTTGATAGTGCAGACATCCTAATGTATCGTCGCTGTCACAGGGACGTGCGATCGGCCGGAGGTTATCTAGAGTCGCCACAGAGGTTGGGGAGAGTGGGCGGGGAGGCTTTGTGGGCCGTCCCCGCTGCCCAGGCCCCCGGATTGGTTTTGGTCTGATAAATGCACCCATCCCTGGGGGTCAGCGCTCATTGGCATGTATTAGCTCTAGAATTACCATGGCTATCCGAGTAAATGGTTGGAACGATCAAAGAAACCATAACTGATTTAATGAGCCATTCGCAGTTTCACTGTACAGACAGTGTGTATTTACACGTCCATGGCTTAATCTTTGAGACAAGCATATGCTACTGGCAGGATCAACCAGGTAGCAGCCCCTTATCCGCGGTAGGGGGGGACAGAGGGGGCTCTCACTCTGACCTCTTATGCCCCACCCCCCTTCTGTAACGCTAGGGATTTTACCAGAGCCGGGCTCTTCTCGGGCGGGGGCGCTGCGGTGCCCGGGTGGCCTTGCCCTCTCGGGCATGGGCCTGGGCGCGCCTCCCGCGAGTGGGTTTGATAGCTGCCATCATTGTTGCTGCTGCTACTGGGTACCCCTCTGCCCGTGGGGGGGGGAGACCGGCTTCTGGAGAAGAGGGCGAGAACCGATTTAGAGTGTACTTCGCTCTGGACCTTCCCTTCTGAGGCGCATTTATGGTCTATCCGCGTCCCCTCGACGTGGCGAGAGTCAACCCCAGTGTTTTCTATGGAAGGTTAGTGGCATCTTCTTTTATGTAGTATTAGCCTACATAAAAGAGGCTAATTAATCAGTGATGTCCATGAGGTTTATTAATTTTCCTTTAGTAGGAGGGTCAACTAGAATTGGGATCCTAGTTTTTTGATATTGTAATTTAAGTCTGGCCGCTAATAACTTACCAGCATGGTTATTTTGATAATAGTATCTAGCTTTCACTTTTTTAACCCCTTGTGGACACAGCCCAAAAGTACCTTAAGCACCAGGCCAGTTTTTTAAATCTGACATGTGTCACTTTATCTAGTAATAACTTTAAAACGCTTTAAGTTATTAAAGTGATTCTGAGTGTTTTTTATGACACATTGTAATTTCTGTAAGTAAATTTTGGTCGATATGTTTTGTCTTTGATTATGAAAAAAATTTGGTGAAAATTTTGAAAAAAAAAATGCAGTTTCAGACTTTGAAATTCCATGCCTTTCATGTAGAAAGTCATACTACCCAAATTACTTAATAAATATAATTTACCATATCTCGACTTTATGTTGCAATCAAACTTTAATCACCCTTTCATTTTTTTCAGATATTATAAGGCTTACAAGTCAAGCAGCAGTTTTCCAAATTTTCACAAATATTTCCAAAACGCATTTTTCAAGGGACCAGTTCAGTTCTGAAGAGGTCTTGAAAGGTTTCTAATATAAACCTCCATAAATCACCGCATTCTCAAAACTGCACACCTGAAATAATTCAAAACAGCATTTAGGAAGTTTCTTAACCCTTCACAGCAATTAAAACAAAATGGAAGTCAAATTCACACATTTACACATTCATAAGGGGTTAAAGGAGAAAATGCATTCCACAATCTATTATGCAATTTCTCCCGACCATGAAATAATCCCACATGAGGATGTAAACTAATGTATGGATGCACAGTAGAGTAAAAACGGAAGGAGTGCTATTGATATTTTGGAGGGCAGATTTTGTTGGAATCTGTTTCAAGCACCATGTTCCATTTGCAGAGCCCCTGAAGTGCCAGAACAGTGAAAACCACCCTTCCCCCCGAAAATGACCCCATTTTGGCAACTAGACCCGTCAAAGAATTTATCAAGGAGTATAGTGAGCGCTTTGACCCTACAGGTGTTTAACAGAATTTTTTAGCTTTGAGATATGAAAAATTACACCCCACATTTTGTTGCACAATTTCTTCCTGAACATGACACTATGGGACATGGCAGAGCTCAGAACGGAAAGAGTGCTAATTGGCTTTTGGGGGCCAGATTTTGCTGGAATAGTTTTCAGGCACCATGTCCCATTTGCAGAGCCCCCAAGGTGCCAAAAAAGTGGAAACCAAAATGTAACCCCATTTTACAAACTAGACCCCTCAAGGAATTTATGAAGGGGTATTGTGAGTATTTTGACCTTTTTTACAGTGGGGAAAAAAGTATTTAGTCAGCCACCAATTGTGCAAGTTCTCCCACTTAAAAAGATGAGAGAGGCCTGTAATTGACTTCATAGGTAGACCTCAACTATGAGAGACAAAATGAGAAAACAAATCCAGAAAATCACATTGTCTGATTTTTAAAGAATTTATTTGCAAATTATGGTGGAAAATAAGTATTTGGTCAATACAAAAGTTCATCTCAATACTTTGTTATATATCCTTTGTTGGCAATGACAGAGGTCAAATGTTTTCTGTAAGTCTTCACAAGGTTGGCACACACTGTTGCTGGTATGTTGGACCATTCCTCCATGCAGATCTCCTCTAGAGCAGTGCTGTTTTGGGGTTGTCGCTGGGCAACACAGATTTTCAACTCCCTCCAAAGGTTTTCTATGGGGTTGAGATCTGGACACTGGCTAGGCCACTCCAGGACCTTGAAATGCTTCTTATGAAGCCACTGCTTCATTGCCCTGGCGGTGTGCTTGGACTTACAGTCATGTTGAAAGACCCAGCCACGTTTCATCTTCAATGCCCTTGCTGATGGAAGGAGGTTTGCACTCAAAATCTCACGATACATGGTCCCATTCATTCTTTCATGTACACGGATCAGTCGTCCTGGTCCCTTTGCAGAGAACCAGCCCCAAAGCATGATGTTGCCACCCCCATGCTTCACAGTAGGTATGGTGTTCTTTGGATGCAACTCAGCATTCACTCTCCTCCAAACATGACGAGTTGTGTTTCTACCAAACAGTTCTACTTTGGTTTCATCTGACCATATGACATTCTCCCAATACTCTTCTGGAACATCCAAATGCTTGCTAGCAAACTTCAGACAGGCCCGGATATGTACTGGGTTAAGCAGGGGGACACGTCTGGCACTGCAGGATCTAAGTCCCTGGCGGAGTAGTGTGTTACTGATAGTAGCCTTTGTTACGTTAGTCCCAGCTTTCTGCAGGTCATTCACTAGGTCCCCCCCGTGTGGTTCTGGGATTTTTGCTGACCGTTCTTGTGATCATTTTGACCCCACGGGGTGAGATCTTGCGTGGAGGCCCTGATCGAGGGAGATTATCAGTGGTCTTGTATGTCTTCCATTTTCTAATTATTGCGCTCTCAGTTGATTTCTTCACACCAAGCTGCTTGCCTATTGCAGATTCAGTCTTCCCAGCCTGGTGCAGGTCTACAATTTTGTTTCTGGTGTCCTTCCACAGCTCTTTAGTCTTCACTATAGTGGAGTTTGGAGTGTGACTGTTTGAGGTTGTGGACAGGTGTCTTTTATACTGATAACAATTTCAAACAGGAGCCATTATTACAGGTAATGAGTGGAGGACAGAGGAGCCTCTTAAAGAAGACGTTACAGGTCTGTGAGAGCCAGAAATCTTGCTTGTTTGTAGGTGACCAAATACTTATTTTCCATCATAATTTGCAAATAAATTCTTTAAAAATCAGACAATGTGATTTTCTGGATTCGTTTTCTCATTTTGTCTCTCATAGTTGAAGTCTACCTATGATGTCAATTACAGGCCTCTCTCATCTTTTTAAGTCGGAGAACTTGCACAATTGGTGGCTGACTAAATACTTTTTTTCCCCACTGTATATAAAACTCAAAATCTGTAGTAGCCCGCTCTATACAAATCCACAGTTCTCGCCCGATTTGGGTAAAATTTGGCACGCCCCTCTCCACCCACAGGAGCAGAATACTGTGCACATTAAATCTTGCTAGCATCCCCCAGTCATCAACCCCCGAAGTTAGGCCCTATACATATAATGGGGAAATGTGAAGGTGAAAGTGACAGTGCTGAGGGGAAAACAACAACAACAGTTGTAACTGACAGGGAGGGTTTATATCGACGACGCCAAAGAGTTGCTGCTAAAGGAGCCGCACCACCACACAAAACACATAAACATTTCACAAACACCATACAAACACCATAAAAACATCACACAGACAGCACACATACACCAACCCACAAGCACAACACCACACAAATGCCACAACACACCACACAAACACCAGACCACGCTAGAGACACACAACACAAACACCACCCCACAAATACCACTCCATAAATACCACATGCATACCACACACACACACGAACGCAAGGACCAGACACGCACGCAAACACACTGAGATGGATGCACCCTTGTAAAATAATAATTGTCCGTAAACTATAAAATAGTCTACAATTGAATGAAATCCTTACTCACGTGTTGACCCCTAAGGTAACATTATTGGAGGACTCAGCTTCTTATAAAACGTGGAGATTTATTGAAGCCTTTATGGGAAACAGATAAATGGAAATCTTCCAGCATAACAGAAATATCAGTCAATGTCTTACATTTCATAGGAATTAGGTTTCTTCAAGATGGATCCCTTGCAGACATCTTGGCTCTTACTTATTCATCAATGTGTGTTGATCTTCTGCAGGACGATTCCGCCATCCTTCTCAAGGTCTTAGAAGAAGTAGCCAGGGTTGGTGAGAGAGACACCCAAAGTGAGAGACAGAGACAGGTTCCCACAGGGAGAGGGAGACCCCCACCGAGTAGTGAGACCACGACATGTGTGTCTGTCAGTCATTTATATACATGAAAGGGGGTGTTTCCCAACATCCTTATACTTTCTACTACTGTACTTGGACAATACTAAAATAGTCATATGCTATCCACACCCATGCACCATAAGTTACAAGAGCTTTGTCAGCAGAATACAATTTAACCCTTAAAGGCCATGAATATTGCATGTCAAATATTATTTAACAACCCTACGCACACAGACGAACAGAGCACATGCGTACTCACACACACCTACCTCACGCATGGACACTTGCACTGCGCACGCACAAACACATGGATCACATGCGCACACACACGCATACATATACGTGACATATACACTGACCACACACGTGCATTCACACACGCATACATACACATGGATCACATGCGTGCACACACACACACATACTGCTTAGTTTGCAGAAGAGAAGGCTAAGGGGAGACTTAATAGCGGTATTTAAATATCTGAAAGGTTGTCACAGTGCAGAGGGATCTACCCTAATCTCATTAGCAGAAGGAAGCACGAGAAGTAATGGGATGAAACTAAGGGGAAGGAGATTCAGATTAGACATTAGGAAAAACTTTCTAACAGTAAGGGTAGTGAGAGAGTGGAATAGGCTGCCACGGGAGGTGGTGAGTTCTCCATCAATTGAAATCTTCAAGCGGAAACTGGATAGGTACAGTCATATGAAAAAGTTTGGGCACCCCTATTAATCTTAATCATTTTTAGTTCTAAATATTTGGGTGTTTGCAACAGCCATTTCAATTTGATATATCTAATAACTGATGGACACAGTAATATTTCAGGATTGAAATGAGTTTTATTGTACTAACAGAAAATGTGCAATATGCATTAAACCAAAATTTGACTGGTGCAAAAGTATGGGCACCTCAACAGAAAAGTGACATTAATATTTAGTAGATCCTCCTTTTGCAAAAATAACAGCCTCTAGTTGCTTCCTGTAGCTTTTAATCAGTTCCTGGATCCTGGATGGAGGTATTTTTGACCATTCCTCTTTACAAAACAATTCCAGTTCAGTTAAGTTTGATGGTCGCCGAGCATGGACAGCCCGCTTCAAATTATCCCACAGATGTTCAATGATATTCAGGTCTGGGGACTGGGATGGCCATTCCAGAACATTGTAATTGTTCCTCTGCATGAATGCCTGAGTAGATTTGGAGCTGTGTTTTGGATCATTGTCTTGCTGAAATATCCATCCCCGGCGTAACTTCAAATTCGTCACTGATTCTTGTACATTATTCTCAAGAATCTGCTGATACTGAGTTGAATCCATGCGACCCTCAACTTTAACAAGATTCCCGATGCCGGCATTGGCCACACAGCCCTAAAGCATGATGGAACCTCCACCAAATTTTACAGTGTGTAGCAAGTGTTTTTCTTGGAATGCTGTGTTTTTTGGACGCCATGCATAACGCCTTTTTGTATGACCAAACAACTCAATCTTTGTTTCATCAGTCCACAGGACCTTCTTCCAAAATGAAGCTGGCTTGTCCAAATGTGCTTTTGCATACCTCAGGCGACTCTGTTTGTGGCGTGCTTTCAGAAACGGCTTCTTTCGCATCACTCTCCCGTACAGCTTCTCCTTGTGCAAAGTGTGCTATATTGTTGACCGATGCACAGTGACACCATCTGCAGCAAGATGATGCTGCAGCTCTTTGGAGGTGGTCTGTGGATTGTCCTTGACTGTTCTCACCATTCTTCTTCTCTGCCTTTCTGATATTTTTCTTGGCCTGCCACTTCTGGGCTTAACAAGAACTGTCCCTGTGGTCTTCCATTTCCTTACTATGTTCCTCACAGTGGAAACTGACAGGTTAAATCTCTGAGACAACTTTTTGTATCCTTCCCCTGAACAACAATGTTGAACAATCTTTGTTTTCAGATCATTTGAGAGTTGTTTTGAGGAGCCCATGATGCCACTCTTCAGAGGAGATTCAAATAGGAGAACAACTTGCAATTGGCCACCTTAAATACCTTTTCTCATGATTGGATACACCTGGCTATGAAGTTCAAAGCTCAGTGAGGTTACAAAACCAATTTTGTGCTTCAGTAAGTCAGTAAAAAGTAGTTAGGAGTATTCAAATCAATAAAATGATAAGGGTACCCAAATTTTTGCACCGGTCAAATTTTGGTTTAATGCATATTGCACATTTTCTGTTAGTACAATAAACCTCATTTCAATCCTGAAATATTACTGTGTCCATCAGTTATTAGATATATCAAATTGAAATGGCTGTTGCAAACACCCAAATATTTAGAACTAAAAATGATTAAGATTAATAGGGGTGCCCAAACTTTTTCATATGACTGTATATAGCTGGGATGTTTTAGGAATTCCTGCTTTGCAGGGGGTTGGACTCGATGGCCCTTGAGGTCCCTTCCAACTCAAACAAACAAACAAACAAACACGCACGCACTGACAAAACACGTCCGGTATCCTCACTGGCTGCTTGCACACTACAGTATTTTTCACGGGCCTCCGGGCCATGGATTTGGCGGTTCCATAGACTTCTTTGTGCACAAAGCTGTGAATTTTGCAGGCTCCATAGAATGTTTATGGAGCAGTAGAATCCACGGCTCGGAGACCCGTGAAAAATACTGTAGTGTGCAAGCAGCCTTACTGAGTAGCAATATTGGTCAGGCAAAAACTGCCTCATAGTAAGATTGTCATATGATGTCAATTACAGGCCTCTCTCATATTTTTAAGTGGGAGAACTTGCACAATTGGTGGCTGACTAAATACTTTTTTCCCCCATATTATGCTCTGCAATATCCGATAATATTTTGAAATGGCCAAGATGGCTATCACTTTAATCTAACACAGACTGATCCCAAGACTGCTAGGCCAACCAATAAAAAAATATCAGCTATGGACTTTTATGCCTACCAAATAATGATCAGACATGGGTCTTCTAACCACATTTTACAATGTAGGCAACTTTTTCATCAACTATAGTTGATATGTATGCCAAGGTGGAAAGTGAGCATCTTTTGTACATATGATTGAACCAACAAAAACTTACAGTGGATGAATACATTCATTTAAGGGATGCTGTTGCTAATGATGGCAACATGGCTGACATTGGGCGTATGTTTATTTTACCGGCTACATTTACTGGAAGTCCTAGACATATGCATGAGTATGCTCAGGACGCCATGACATATGTTCGGATATATGGTCGTCCTGATTTGTTTATTACAGTTACATGTAATCCAGCTTGGCCAGAGATAAAGGAAGAGCTTCTGAATGGTCAGGGCCCCTCTGATCAACATGATTTAATAGCAAGGGTTTTAAAACAAAAACTGATCAAGCTCATGGATGTAATTACAAAGTCTTACATTTTTGGTGAAAGTCAGTGTTGGATGTATTCAATTGAGTGGCAAAAAAGAGGTCTTCCACATGCTCATTTACTGATATGGCTAAAGGATAAGATACGTCCTGATCAAATTGATAGTGTTATTTTTGCTGAGCTTCCAAATCCAGAAGAGGATCCAGTACTTTTTGAAACTATTTCTAAAAATATGATCCATGTGCCATGTGGGCCACTTAACCCAAGATCGCCATGTATGAAGGAAGGAAAATGTACTAAAAAGTATCCTCGCAACTTGATTGTAGAAACACAAACAGTAGATGATGGTTATCCTCTTTACAGAAGATGGAAACCTGAACAGGGAGGATATACTGCAACAATCAGATTAAAACGGGTTAAACAAAACGCAGATCTTGAAATAGATGGGTTGCTTTCAAAAATGTTTGATGCGCACATTAACGTAGAATATTGTAACTCTGTTAAGTCAATTAAATACATTTGCAAATATGTTAACAAGGGCAGTGATATGGCAGTTTTCCAGCTAGAGAATCCAAAATGTACATCTGATGAGATTATGCTGTATCAGATGGGAAGGTATATAAGTAATGAAGCCGATTGGCAATTACTAAATTTTCCCATCCATGAAAGACATCCGACTGTAGTTCATCTCAGTGTCCATCATGAAAATGGACAACGAGTTTATTTTACTACCAAGAATGCAGAGAAAAGAGCTGTTCGACCATCCAATACAACATTGACAGCTTCTTTCTCCTATGTCAAGCAGATCCATTTGCAAGGACTTTATTATATTCAGATGTTCCAAAATATTATACATAGAATAAAATCGAGAAAAGTATTTTGCAAGAGGAAACAAGGTGCAAGGGTCCCAGGATGGGACAGACGTTCCAGTGATGCTCTTGGACGTGTGTATACAGTGCATCCAAACAACGTAGAGTGTTACTACCTCTGATTATTGCTTCACACTGTTTGTGAGCCAACTTCTTTCACAGATTTGAAAATAGTTGATGGAGAGCTGTGTCAAACTTACAGGGAAGCATGCCAAAAGCATAGTCTGATTGAAGACAATCAACAATGGGACATGACATTGCAGGAAGCATCTGTCACTCGCTTTCCACCTCAACTAAGAGACCTGTTCGCTATAATAATTACAACCTGCGAACCTTCCAATCCCTGCGCACTTTGGGACAAATACAAAGAATATATTAATGAAGATATTCTTAGAGTGCAAAGGAGAGTTAATCCAGACTTAGACTTAAATTTCACTGCTGACATATTCAACAAAGCCCTCTTGATGTTAGAAGAAAGGTGCATAGTAAAACTCTAATAGAATTAGCTTTACCAGCACCAAATCGACCAGACTTTGATATTATGAACAGAGATATTCTGCAAGAAAAAAGCTATGATTTGGAAAAATGTAAAGAATTTGTCATATTAAATAAGCCTATTTTGGTTGATGACCAAAGATCGGCCTATATGGCAATTATGGGTCAGATTTACAGTGGAAATGGGGGACTATTTTTCCTAGATGCACCAGGAGGTACTGGTAAAACATTTTCAATTAATTTGCTGCTTGCAGAAATTCTCTCAAACAATGACATTGCCTTGGCTGTTGCATCATCTGAGATTGCGGCCACTCTTTTAGATGGAGGGAGCACGGCTCATTCAGCACTAGAATTGAACTTTAATATAGCGCTGTCAGAAACTCCTAGCTGTAATATCACTAAGGGCTCTGGAAAAGCTAAGGTATTACAAACTTGCAAAGTAATTGTTTGGGATGAATGTACTATCGTGCACAAGAAAGCGGTCGAGGCCCTTGATTGCACCTTGAAAGATCTGCGGGAAACCGATTGTTTAATGGGGGGGAATTGTTGTAATTTTTGCAGGTTACTTCTGCCAGATGTTACCTGTTCTTAAGGGAGCAACACCAGAGGATGAGCTGAATGCCTGTCTAAAATCTTCTTATCTGTGGATACATGTTCAGAAGCAAACTCTTACTACTAATATGTGGGTTCATTTGATGGGAAATACAACTGCGGACAAATTTACACACCAGCTACTATGCCTTGGAAATGACAGGTTCCCTACTGATTCCACTACTGGTCTCATTTCCTTTTCGTAAGATTTTTGTGAAATTACATATTCAGTAATGGAACTTATTGACCAAGTTTTCCCTGATATTTGTAACAATTTTAACAACCATCAGTGGCTTTGTGAACGTGCAATCCTAGCGCCTAAAAATGATAGTAGTATAATGTTGTACCGTGTTAGCCATTGAAAGTAGTGGAAGAGTGAAGAAATCAGGCGATACCTTTTAGAGGCTAACTGAGTATATTTATAAGTAAGCTTTCAGGAGTACTAGCTCCCTTCATCAGACATGGTGTGATACAAGAACTGAAAATTCACAGATTTTTATACACATGGTTTTCAAAGCATTTTAGAGTCCTTAAAAAAAAAATGATAGTGTTAGCCCCATAAATCTACTAATTCAGGGAGGGCTGCCTGGTCTAGCGACCACATACATGTCCATTGATTCAGTCATGGAGAGTGAACAAGCCGTAATGTATCCATTGGAGTTCCTGAATTGTTTGAAGCCTCCTGGAATGCCACCACATAAGCTCACTTTAAAAATAGGAGCCACAACAATTTTGCTTCGGAACCTTGACCTACCAAAAATGTGTAACGGCACAAGATTATGGATTAAAAGTCTCATGCCCAATGTTATTGAAACCACTATTCTTATGGGAAACTCTAAGGGAGCAAATGTTTTCATTTTGCGTATTCCTTTGCTACCAAGTTACATGCCCTTCAATTTTAAGCGTCTGCAGTTCCCAATCCGACTAGCATTTGCTATGACTATAAACAAAGCACAAGGTCAATCACTTAAAGTAGCCACCATTCATTTGGAGAGCCCGTGTTTTTCACATGGACAGTTGCTTGCTCTAGAGTGGGGAACCCCAAAAATCTTTTCATATTGTTGGAATAATGTTTATTATTGCCTGTATTGCAACAACTACTGTTTATATGTTTATAACTGCATAAGTGTAGGGAACTGCCATTTCTACTAGTATATAATGTATCTGGCTTCTTTGCCCCTGCAGTTTGGCTTCAGAGACCCCAGGCATTTAGTGCAAGTTTTGTTTTGTAAATACAGTGAGTCAGACACATGTGAGGCAGAGCTGCTGGGGGGAGAGATGTGAGCAGAGCTGCTGAGACAGACATGTTATGTCTGGGGGAGTCTAAGAGCCACTTGTTCCTCTTTACTTCACAGTATATAGTTAGGTATGTGTTACCCCCTATATACTCACAGGACCTAGCTAGTAACTGTAGTTAGGGATCCATATATATATATATAGTTCAGGGCAGTGATAGGTTAGGCTTCCGAAGGCCAACTAGCTAGTTAGAGGCCCGGTGGCACTAGTAGTTTAGCTGGCAGGTTAAGGACTCAGTGTTAGGGTAGTCAGGCCTGCATCTACTGCCGTCACCGTCGCCCTGTTTGCTGCCTGTGAAGAATCTCACCATCATCATCTGATCGGCTGTCTGTCATCTCCTGGAAGAATCCGAGGATCCACAGTCATCCACAGGGGCCCCTGCATCTCTTCTGTTGCCTGGAGGTATTGTGCACTGGACTCTTGCTATATATCTATATACCCGGGTATATAACCTAAGACGGTTGAGGACTTGCTGGTTGTTGTAGTATTGCTGTGTTCTGAGTATATTGTATGTATGTATTATTACCCTGTTGATTCTTATAAAGCTACTGTTATAACCTTATGTGGTATCTGTATGTATTCTTCAGACTGTGAGATTAGTACAGTGATCCTTGTTAAGGCTACTAACTGTATTTCATGGGTAAGTCCCAGGAAGAGATCCTCCCTGTAATACAGAGGCTCTATCCTGGGTGGAGGCACTGATATATTTCATATATGTTCCCACTCTTCCCTTCAGCGAAGGCTTCAGGTCCCATTATACACACAGGTCAGCGCCAGAGTCTGTTGCGGGAGGGATAATACTCATACCCCCCCCAAATAGGGCTACATTTGGAGGCACTGCTGAGATTTAGAAGTGGGAATAGTCATTGATATGGAGAAGCGATATAGCTCAGAGGGGAACCTCCCACTAGCTACTACATGGGATTACCGACCTCCTGTTCCTCCCCTGGTTCAGGTAAAGGAAGAACCCCGCTCAGCCAGTTACCCCCCCAGTATGGCCGTCGCTAGCAGTTCCTCTAGTGACAGTGCTATTAGCACTTTAGCCAGGCTGACTGAAATGTTAGCTCAGGGCCTGCAGGCCACTCACTACAAGAAACTAAAAGTATTCTCTGGTAATGTCCCAGTACCACAAGGGGAGGAAAACTTTGAGATATGGAAAGAACATACTCTCCAATGCCTGAAGGAATGGTCTTGCTCTGAAGAAGGCAAGCGGCAGCGTATCAGTGAAAGTTTGCGGTCTCCTGCTGCAGAATTGATCCGCTTGTACAGAGACTCTCATGAAGGAGTGAGTGCATTGGACTATATACAAGTACTGTCTGATCACTTTGAGCCATACTATGACCTTGCCCAGATGGTTGCTGATTACCGAATGGTTCGTCAAAAAGAAGGGGAAAATGTCTCTACTTTTATTAACCGTTTACAGCTACTTCTTTCACGTCTGGTGTACCACGCAGCTATATCTACTTCAGAGGTAGACGCTATGAGAACCAGTCAGTTGGTGAGAGGGTTACAACCTCATCATCCTCTTGCTCAAGTACTCAAGGTCTTACTATCTGATAGAGTCCTTCCATTTCCTGACTTAATGAAGTTAGTGAAGAAACAAGAAGCTGACATTAGTTTTAGTACCCCTAAGAAAGCGAAAAGCATCTCTAAAGAAGATGTTGTTCCTAATTCAAACAAGGACAAACCAGCGGAGCGGTCAGAACTTAGACAGTCCGCCACTCCACCCACTGCCACTCAATGGAGGAAGGATGCTAGAACCTGTTATAAATGTGGTCAGACGGGCCATACTGCCAGACAGTGTACGGAGGACAGTGAGGGATTGGGACACAGTGCTGTCTTCTCTATTCAGAATCAAAGACACCAAAGGAAGGCGGGCCGAGTAAATACCAGAGGCGCTATCGCGGGCTCCAGGTCCGTTGTCAAAGTCACTGTCAATGGTCATGCCGCTCCTGCCCTGTTTGATACAGGATCTCAAGTGACCCTGATTTATCGCTCGTTCTACCAAAAGTATCTGAGGGATATACCTCTTCAGTCTACGGGACAAATGAAATTGTGGGGGCTTAATTCAGGATCATATCCTGTAGATGGCAGCCTACAAGTAGTTATAGCTGTCCCTGAATTAGAAGATCAGAGTGTCGCTCCCATGAAGATTACGGCTCTTGTCTGTCCTGATACAGGGGATTCTTGTGCAGCTCCTGTGATACTTGGCACTAATTGTCCCGCAGTGCATTATGCTTTTCAGAAGTTTCTTGGAAGAGATTGGAACCCTGCAGCTCAGCCGGTGAATATATCTTCTGATCTTAGAGAACTCTGTGATGCCCTGTCTACTGGCTATCGACATGGAATGGTATATCATATCGGTGAGAGAACCGTGGAAGTTCCTGCCGGCGGGGAGAGAATTCTGAGAGTAGCCTCCAGCATTGCTCCCGATTTGCTTGAAGGGGGGAGTTATGTCCTTATGGAAACCCCTGAAGAAATGATTAACCAGAATGGCTGGATGGTGATCCCAGAGAGAAAGGACTGGAGAAATAAAGTGGAGTTATCTACCTGTGTGACAGTGAGGAACTGTTCACCGCATCCGATCGTAATTGGACCATACCAGAATGTGGCCCACTGCTACCCTGTGCTTGGAGTAAATCCATACGCTGAAGTGTGCAGGATTCAAATCCGAGATGCAATCCCTAATCTCAATCTTGACTTGAGTGATCCACATTTACCAGAGGCCTGGAATCAGCGACTGACACAGAAGTTGTCTGAATTATCGGAAGTGTTCTCCACGGATGATATGGATGTAGGTTGTGCTAAAAGTGCTCAACACACTTTCCGATTGACCGATTCTACTCCCTTCCGGGAGCGACCACGGAGAGTTGCTCCAAAGGATGTTGATGAGTTAAGACAGACTCTACAGCAAATGAAAGGTCAGGGGATCATTGTGGACAGTAAGAGCCCCTATGCCTCACCTATTGTGGTGGTAAGAAAAAAAATCTGGAGCAATTCGCCTATGTGTGGATTACAGAACTCTGAACCGGAGAACCTTACCTGATCAGTATACACTGCCGAGAATTGAAGAAGCTCTGGAAGCTCTGAATGGAAACTGTTGGTTCACAGTGCTGGACCTAAGATCGGGATACTATCAAGTCCCAATGGCACCTGAGGATCAGGAAAAGACAGCTTTCATATGCCCCTTGGGTTTCTTTCAGTTCACTCGTATGCCGCAAGGTACAAAAGGTGCGCCAGCAACGTTCCAAAGGTTGATGGAAAGAGTGTTAGGTGATTTAGTGCCCCGGGAATGCCTTGTATATCTTGATGACATTATTGTGTTTGGAAAGACGCTGGAAGAACATGAAGAACGACTCATGAGAGTACTCCATCGCTTAAAAGAAGAGGGGCTGAAGTTGTCGGCTGACAAATGCAAATTTTGTAGATCTTCGGTCACTTATGTAGGTCATATTGTTTCTGCTGAAGGAGTTGCTACCGATCCTGGTAAGATTGAAGCTGTGGTGAATTGGCCCCGACCGCAAAATATTACGGAGTTGCAATCTTTCTTGGGGTTTTGTGGATTCTATCGACGATTTGTGGAAGGATATTCAAAAATTGCTCGAGCCCTCCTCGACCTGTTGAAGAGTGATGCAGGAGATCCGGGAAAGAAGAAAGGGTCTTCCAAAAGCCTTTTTGGCGATAGGTGGACTGCGGATTGTGAAGAAGCATTTAAGTTGTTGAAGAAGAAATTGACAGAAGCTCCCGTTCTGGCTTATGCTGATGCACAGAAGCCATATGTGCTACATGTAGATGCCAGCTTTGAAGGATTAGGTGGCGTGCTGCACCAAGAATACCCGGCCGGGTTACGGCCCATAGCTTTCATAAGTCGAAGTCTTTCTCCCAGCGAGAAAAATTATCCAGTACATAAATTGGAGTTTTTGGCGCTCAAGTGGGCCATTGTTGATAAATTACATGACTATTTATACGGAGCCACGTTTGAAGTAAGAACAGACAACAATCCACTGACATACGTTTTGTCAACCGCTAAACTCGATGCTACAGGACATCGCTGGTTGGCAGCTTTATCCAACTACCAATTCACACTCAAGTATAAATCGGGGCCTAAGAACATTGGGGCAGATGCTCTATCAAGACGGCCTGGATTACCTAGTCCGGAAGTAGTGGATGAATGGGAAGAAGTGCCAAGTCCTGGAGTAGGAGCTTTGTGTGCCATGGCTGCTGTAGTTGAAGACCGAGTAGCCTTTTCTGAAACTCGGCTTATTGACTCTATTGGGGGAGGTCCCGAAGCTGTACCAGACATGTTTGCCTACCCTGCCGCTTTAGGATCCTTTGAGAGTTGTTCTATATCTTCAAAGCGAATGATCTGGAGTCAAAAGACTGATCCTTTAATTGGACCTCTTTATCAAGCAGTGAGTTCTCAAGACAGAGAAATGTTAAAGACATCCCTACCCTCTGAATGCAGTCAACTTCTACGAGATTGGGAGAAGTTTGAAATAGACAATGGCCTACTTTATCGTGTGGTGCTGTATCATGATCACCCTGGAAGGCGCCAACTAGTTATTCCAAGCTGCTTTCAGAAGATGATTTTCCGAAGTCTGCATGATTATCATGGTCATTTGGGACCTGAGAAGACTTATGGCCTAATACAAGACCGATTCTACTGGCCCAAAATGAGAGATACCGTGACTCGTCTGTGTAGGTGCTGTCGCAGATGTTTGCAGAGGAAGACTGTCCCGGTTCGAGCGGCCTTCATGGGACACTTGAAGAGTTCGGGCCCCATGGATCTTGTCTGCATAGACTTCCTTTGTATTGACAACGACTCCAGAGGATTTGGAAATGTATTGGTGGTGACTGATCACTTCACACGATATGCTCAAGCCTTTCCGACTAAGGATCAAAAAGCAGTCACTGTTGCAAGAGTGCTTTGGGAAAAGTATTTTATCCATTATGGCTTACCACACCGGTTGCATTCTGATCAAGGCCGGGATTTTGAGAGTAACCTGATCAAAGAGTTACTTCAGTTGTTGAACATCCGCAAAAGTCGGACGACGCCTTACCATCCAGAGGGAGATGCCCTTCCTGAAAGATTTAACAGGACTTTACTTGATATGCTTGGTACCTTACGAATTGAGGATAAGCGATCCTGGAGTAGAAAAGTGGAGGCTATGGTGCATGCCTATAATAGTACAAGGCACGAGAGCACAGGATATTCACCATACTTTCTGATGTTTGGAAGAGAGCCTAGGCTACCTATTGACATCTTGTTGGGAGTCTCTACCGATGGTATCAGTCATCGAGATCATTACCGATACGTGGCACGTTTGAAAGAAACGCTTAAGAGTGCTTATCAGCTGGCTGAGGAAAATGCGGCCAAAGTGAATGAAGGAAATAAAAGGAGATTTGATCTTCGAGTAAGATACCGAGAATTGAACCCTGGGGACCATGTTCTGCTACGGAATTTGGGAGCATCTGCAAAACATAAGCTGGCTGATCGATGGCGGAGTGAACTCTTTACAGTGGTAGATCGGTTGCCTGGAATACCAGTCTACAAGATAAAAGGACGGGACGGGAGGATCAGGACTTGGCATAGAAATCATTTGTTGCCTGTACCTCAGATTGATGGTATGGATATCTCCAATGATGGCTCGGCCTGCGATTCTCCACAGTCCTTAGCCGATATTCCACCTGACCTTCCTGAGAGTGATTGGACTGTGGCTCCTGAAGTTCCTAGATCACCAGTATCTTCTCCTTCAGGGAGACCTATGAACCCTCAAACTCCAGAATTCGTACCTAGATCTGTGTCTACAGATGAGCAGGGATCTAGCTCTCCTACGCCACCAGCACCATCCCCTCCCATGGCAGACAACCCTAGTTTAGGGCCTGGACATGCTAGTTTACCTCAGAGAGAGGTACGGAGAGGAGAGAGAATTAGACACCCTCCACCTATGCTGACATATGATAGTTTGGGGGACCCCAGATTTACTACTCAGCCTCATTTATACCATGCTTGGGTGGGTGCAGTGTCCACTTTGGTCAATATGTTACCAATTTTCGCTCCTGCTGGCATGTATACCTATTAACCTGTTGTGACTCTGTAAATGCAAAAGCAACCATATTGATATTGTCATTGGTAATGTTGACTGTATACTATGACTTTGTATGTCTTTGACGTGACGTAAAGATTTCACCAGAGGGAGAGTGTAGGGAACTGCCATTTCTACTAGTATATAATGTATCTGGCTTCTTTGCCCCTGCAGTTTGGCTTCAGAGACCCCAGGCATTTAGTGCAAGTTTTGTTTTGTAAATACAGTGAGTCAGACACATGTGAGGCAGAGCTGCTGGGGGGAGAGATGTGAGCAGAGCTGCTGGGACAGACATGTTATGTCTGGGGGAGTCTAAGAGCCACTTGTTCCTCTTTACTTCACAGTATATAGTTAGGTATGTGTTACCCCCTATATACTCACAGGACCTAGCTAGTAACCGTAGTTAGGGATCCATATATATATATAGTTCAGGGCAGTGATAGGTTAGGCTTCCGAAGGCCAACTAGCTAGTTAGAGGCCCGGTGGCACTAGTAGTTTAGCTGGCAGGTTAAGGACTCAGTGTTAGGGTAGTCAGGCCTGCATCTACTGCCGTCACCGTCGCCCTGTTTGCTGCCTGTGAAGAATCTCATCATCATCATCATCTCCTGATCGGCTGTCTGTCATCTCCTGGAGGAATCCGAGGATCCACAGTCATCCACAGGGGCCCCTGCATCTCTTCTGTTGCCTGGAGGTATTGTGCACTGGACTCTTGCTATATATTTATATATATACCCGGGTATATAACCTAAGACGGTTGAGGACTTGCTGGTTGTTGTAGTACTGCTGTGTTCTG